>CM061040.1:38334303-38889303 GCA_030762985.1 Adelphocoris suturalis
CTTGGTATCGACACTTTTGGCTTCATCGACACTCTGACAGGATTTCCTGAGGGCCCCGATGGTGTAGAGGTAACGTTACCATAATTCTACTCTATTGGCCAATAGGTATAGGAAGGGCATGGCAACAAGTCGTGAAAGGACACAGTAACAATAATAATAACGATAGCGATTCTCCGTAAGAACAGTGATAAAGTAAAGAACGTATAGAACACGTTCTATACGTTGTAATGTATAGAAATAAGAGCAATAAGTAAGAATATTTGTGATATGAATATCGTAACGCTAAAGATATCATAACATTGAAGTTGACCGTAACGTTGAAGCAAATCGTAACTGAAACTGAGTATAATTTTGATATTGAAACGTAACATTTTCTGAACAATCTTCATACCAAGTAAACTCTGTAAGAGTGTAACGACATTACTAAAATGAGTTTTCTTCTATATTTTTGGATCGGATCAATCGTAACGCCATCATAAGTCTATAGTCAAGTATAACGACTACAGTTCCAATTTGTTGATGACTTAACTAAGTTTAACTTAAGTTTAACTTTTGTTGCTATTACCATATTTGATTTATTTGCGTACAGTTGACACATAATTACACCGCACGTTCAACACGAATTCATGTGTTTTATCTGAAACGGATTTGTATAAGGTTATTTTTTTCTCATGCGGGATTGTTTCGTCAATTTCAATAGGCGTCCCTGTTAAAAACGAACACAAGGACGAAATGAAAGGAGTAGTCTCAATTCTGACCAACCCTCGAAAAACCCCAAAACATAGCTTCATTACAAGTGGTCGAGATCGTCATACATTGGAACACAGGGACCTTCTTTTTTTTATGCTTGGGTTGTCCCCCACCACACAGGATCGATTCCAATAGACGTCCCTCTTATTAACAAAGTGTGATGTGAACACCAGACTCGTGTAGCCTGTTATTATAAACCTTGCCCGGCAGGGGGTGGTCCCCCCCCCCCCCCCCCAACACTACCTCAAGATATACATGTATATAAAGAGCCCTGGGGGGCCAAATAGATCATTCTATGTACATTAACTCATCAGTACTCATTTCTCCAGTCACACTGGTGACCAAAACGCTTGAACCATGGCTCTGCTGGACATACAAAGACCCATCTTCCTAATGCACTGTCAACAACGCTTCCCAGATGAAGTCAGACATCTCGATCCCGTTCTCCATTGCCAATCAACGTCTCCACATCCTCCGGCCACATGCCGTCACAGGAACTCAATCACTGGCGCTACACCACCACAAGACACTCCTTCTTCAGGTGATGGACTCGCGTCCCGCGCTCTCCCCTCCTCTACAGCCCGAGTTGAAGCCTTCCGTGGTCGCGCTCCCATACTCACCTTGCAGCACTCGAATGATCACTTTAACCCTACAAGCCTTCCCGGACTGCCCAGAATGCCGAGTTCCTGCCTTCATCCTGTGACCTTTGTTCCAGCATTGACTCGAACTGCAAGCCAACTTCCTCTACCCGCATCGGCAGCCTTTCTATGCGGCCTCTCTCCCAGTGCCGACCCCTCTATAATCCTAAAAGGCAGCCTACATCAACCAATGTTTGCAGGACTCTCTCTGCCGCCTTTTCCGTGGGAGAGACCTCCCTCCTTGAGCCGGCATGGACCTTCTCAGTACGCACAGCACCTAGCCTCTTATGCCAGGTATGCCAGGCCTTTTTCCAGCACTCGCTGCCTTTGGATGCCTCTGCAAAGGACGACCACTCTCTCTCTCACCGGCTCCACGCCTACCCTGCCTCACTGAGATCCTGCACACATTGGCTACCTACTAGGGCTCCACTACCCTGTCGGGAACCTGCATCACCACACCCAGAGTACCCAGCCTTCGCCTCTGCTGATCCAGCCTTCTGCTTGTCGAGCCTGCCTTCTCACTGCACACTCAGCTCTCTGCACCTACTTGTGGAAGCTGCATCGCTACCCTCATTGGTCCGGCCTTTTTCGCCATTCATGGCTGCCTTACATCAGCACATTGGGCTCTCCCTAGCATTCTCCTCTCCAGACTGTCTCTACTCTCCCATACTACCTCATAGACCGTCTTCCGGCCCACTCAGAACGCCCAGAAACACCTGCTCCTCTCCGGCCTTTTGTCATGCTTCCTTAGCTTGACTTCTGTCACGAAATAAATCGACAGATTCCAGCCTTCTTTCGGTCTTATACGTTTCTAGAGGCCTTCATGCACTCTTTGGTTGAGTTTTTCCGAACAGAAAACTTCAAATTTGTTTTCACCTCCTGAATCGCTCCTTTCCTTGCAGATCCTCCCGACTCAGTTGAGACAAGCCTCCCGGTTGGTCGATCAGCTTGAGATTTCTCGCCCTCTCTAAAGGATAGCTGCTCCCCTAGCAGCTGAGACAGGTTCTTTGACTGTACTCCACCCTTTAAGGTCTGTTATCACCTTTCCACTGAGAATCAACCAAATAACCACTTTTAGCGGTTTATTAGGCTGAGATCTCAGCCCCTGTCCCATCTGTTTCAGGCACCACTATTTGAACTAAAAAGATGACAATAACGGGGGCCTCTGCTATGGCTACACCTACCCAGACCAAGCTGCCTCCCTTTGACCCAGCTAACACTACGGTCTGGCTCAAGTAGCTCGACCTCACATGCACTACTGAGGGACTCACCTCGGAAACGTACAAGTTCGGGCAAGCTTTCTAAGCTCTCAACTCCAAGTCAGCCGAATAAAGTTTTGACATCGATCCAGCTAGCTCATCCACATACACTACGCTCTATACACGAATCCGGAACAACTACGTGCCTTCTGGTGGTACAGACATCTTCAAGCTCCTTAGCTCTTCCTCCTTTGATGATGCTACACCCTCAGCCTATGGTAGGAGCCTCTGTGGACGCCTACCTTCTGGTACACCGGCCTCTCCTGCATCAACTCTTTTTCAAAGCCCTACCCGACTCTATCCAGCCAGTTATCGCCTCCTCTTCTATTGAAAGAAATACACAGTGGAAGCTGGTGAACGATAATATTATAATTGCCTACATGAATCGAGCGAAAATATTTGTGAGACTGATGTGGTAATAATAATTTTGGGAAACATAGTAACGACGAATATCATATTGTTAATGATTATGAGCAACAACTCCTAATGTAGAGGCGAGATATTATCTAATACTCCCCCTCACTAGCTGTAGCCCAAACCCCAATCTGACTTGGAACTCGCAGAAATTCTGGCCAGGTAGTGCCATGGTAAAGATATCCGCCGTCATCTCTTCAATTGCGCAGGACTCCAGTTCGATGTCTTTGTCCTCAATCGATTCTTTGATGAAGTTTTCTTTCATTGCAATGTGCTTGGATTTCCACGTTACGACTGGATTTTTTGCCCAACTTATCACAGTTTGGTTTTCCGTTTTTATGTTGACGGTCTTCTGTGTAATGTGTACATAGTTGACCAAGTACTTCAAGTGAATGGCTTCTTTAGCTGATTCTGATAAAGCCATACACTCGGCATGCGTAGTTGATCAAGCAACTTTGCACTGTTTACAAGCTTCCCAGCTTATTGCTGTTCCATTTAGCTGAAAAAGGAACCCAGTTTAGGATCGCCCATCAATTTTACAGCTTCCATGACTCCTATCAGACATACCTCTTAATTCTTCTCTGCCAGTTTTGGGATATTTCAGAGACAGATTTTTGGTTCCTTCCAGGTATCTGAGAATCCTTTTTGCACCAGACCAATGATCATTTCTGTAGCATGAGTTATACTGTCACAATTAGCTAACTGAGTACGAAGTGAAGGGTCTGGTGGCCGTTGCGAGGTACATTAGTGATCTCATTAAAATTTGATAAGGTGCGTTCGGTAGCTCCCCATTTTT
The DNA here is from genome assembly GCA_030762985.1 of Adelphocoris suturalis. NCBI lineage: Eukaryota > Metazoa > Arthropoda > Insecta > Hemiptera > Miridae > Adelphocoris > Adelphocoris suturalis. Next base: position 38,338,161 of record CM061040.1, read on the forward strand.
TTTAACTTCCAAACTCAGATTCACTTCCATTGAATTTTAAAAAGTTTTTGCATGATCCATTCTGAATTTCTCAAGTAATTTTTGGATATATTTTTTTCTTGACTTAGTCGTACTTCTCCATCTTTGTCTCTTGAAAATTCAATACCGAGGCAGTACTTCAGGTCTCCTATGTCCCGCATTTAAAATGGCTGGGCGAATTGTCTTTTCAGCTTGCCTACCTCTTTTTTGATGATGCAATGACCAAGTCGTTGACATATACGGCAAGAATTATTTCTTGCAAGATCTTCCACCATCTTTTAGGTTTTAATGAAAAGATTCACGTCTTCATTTTAACTCTCCTCAATCAGTGTTTGTTGTAAGTATGTTTGCAGTCCCTCAGGAATTTTTATAAAAATTTCTTCATCCACTGTTCCATTTAAATATGCAGTAGTGACATCTAGCTGACTCAGTTGAAGATTATGTTCTGCAGCTAAACTCATGATCAATCTCAGGGATTTCATCTTGACAACTGGAGAGACTGTTTTAGCAAAATTAGTTCCAGGGCGCTGGGAAAATCCATATACTACCAGACAAGCCTTTCTGCGTTCAAGTGTTCCATCCGGATTTAGGTTCTCTTTCAGAACTATTTTGTATCCCACAACGTTTCGATTCGGTGGTCTTGTAGTGATTTCCCAGGTTCCATTTTTGATATGAGCTCTAATTTGTGCTTTAATTGCATCTTCCCAAATATCCTGTTTTTTTTTTGTTTTTTTTTTCTACATGGCAAAATTCATCAAATGCGGAAGTCAATTCATAATCTTGCATCCAGGCAGGTAAATATCTTTCTTCTTATGATCTCTTGATAACATCAGAACGTTTAGTCATATTTTCTGGCACATGTGAAGTTTGAATGTCGTGATTTTGATCTTCATCATCTTCAATGACTCCTTTAGATTTTTGATCTTCAATTTTAAGATTTTCTGCATCCATAGCTCGATTTTCGTAAATATCGTGTTCTTTTTGCTGGGCCCATAACCTATTGAAAGTAATACACAGTGGAAGCTGGTGAACGAAGATAATATTATAATTGCCTTTATGAATCGAGCAAAGATATTTTCGAGACTGACATGGTAATAATAATTTGGGGAAACATAGTAACCACGAATCGAGACGACATCTACTAATGTAGAGGAGAGATATTTTCTAACATCTTCCGAAACAGACATTTAAAAATTAGCTACCAATGCAGAGATAATTCTCCCCCTAGTCAGCCCACCTGCCATCAACACAGCCTCCACTCCTTCACAAAATGTCCGCCTAACTATGCAGGATATTACAGCAGTAACACGCCCTACTACCCGAGAACCTGCCTACCTACCACAGGAGTCATGCGAACCGTTTCAACAGTCCTATTACTCACCACAGAGGCCATGCTTCTCTCAAAATTCATCCTCGCAACCCCGCTATTTCTCAAGATCACAGGCTTCCTCTACTCGCCACAGACAGCAATTTTGACGCGGGAACTTGTTCTTCACACCTTCTAGACCCACTATATGCCACTATCAAGCATAATGGGGACCAGCAGCACGCAACTGCCTTCAACCCTGCGCCTGGAAAACATCTCAGCCTCTGTGCTTTTCACCTCTAAACACCGCCTTTTCACCCAGTGCCGCCGATCAACAGTCTCTTTCCTAGTCAACACAGGCAGCGACGTCTCCCGCTTCCCAACACCCTGCTTGAACGTACCAAGATCTCTCCCAACGTCTTCTATTCAGCGAATGGTGGAACAATCCAGACATACGACACAGACCTAGCTTCAGTTAACTTGCCTTCTTTCCCACCCAACGAATGAGACTTTACCGTCGCAGATGTCGCTTCACCTATGATAAGAGCAGATTTCCTAGATCAGTACGGATTCCTGGTCGACCTTCATAACCAACGCTTGATCGACTCCTCCACGCACAAATTCGACAGCAGCATAGTTCAGCTCATTTCTCCCTCCGAGTCATGCTGCTCTACTATCCACCCAGCTGCTCCGAGGTTTCACAGGCTCCTCCATGACTACACTCAGGCACGCGACCCGGAACCAAATCCAATCTTTCACCACATCAAGACCACCGTTGCCCCATGCCACGCACGCATTTGCCGCTTGCCTCCAGCACTCCACCAACAAACTAAGCTGTGCTTTGAAGAGCTTCTTCAAGACGGCACAATAGAACCATCAGACCCTGCCCGCTACATGTAGTACCCAGGCCAAACGGCGATGTTTGTCCAGTAGGGAACTACAGACCCTCAATGCTCAGACAATTCCGGATCGTTACGTGTCCTGCATGATTTCACAAACTCTTTGCATGGTGCAACGATCTTCTCAACGTTAAACATCTCTAGAGCCTTCCTACACTGCAAAATTCACCTGGATGACGTTCTGAAAACAGCTTTTATCACCCCATTTGGCACATGTCACTTCACTAGAATAAACTACGGCCTACGGAATGCGCCTCAAACCTGGTAGAGATTCATGCACTACGTTCTTTGAGATCTCCAGTACACCTACTCATATTTCGATGACATTCTCATCACCTCAACAGATCCAACACAGTATTACTCTCACTTACAAGAAGTCCTTTTGACTCTCTCTCGCCACGGTCTCCCAGTCAACAAAGCCAAGGGTCAACTGGATAGAGACTCTTTTCGATTTCTCGGACACAAAGTCTCCTCAAGCGGAGTCTCTACTCTTCCTCAGAAGATTGAACTCATCAAAACATTCCCCACACCAAAAATAGTCCAAGACATCCTGGGGCTCATTAACTTCTACCGCTGGGCAACACCACACTTTGCTCACACACTTCTGCCTCTTCAAGGCCTCATTCCGTCAGATGCTTGCGAAAAAGACCCCCGTCCGATCACTTTGACCATGAGCTAAAAAAGTCCTCTCTACAGCTCATACGGACCCCTCTAAGCCTATAGAGCTCCACACAGACGCTTCAGACAATGCAGTCGGCGCAGCTCTCCACTACCGAGACGGCACGATCCTCCGACCTCTAGAATTTTTCTCAAAACTCAACATTTTAAAATTGCATATGCACCCTTTCGGATCAACCCTAGAAAATCACCCACTCGTAGTTCATACACATCTCTTGTGATCTACCTGCTGTTAAATTACTAGTTATCAGTCAGTAGTAAATAGTTAGGTAAATAATGATTTCATACCTTTCGATGTGTTCTCTCAAATGGACGCTTTGGAGTGAGTCTCGAAGCGGGAAACGCCTGTCGATGCTCAGTTCCGGGTGAGATTTGAATATCGGCAGAAGCCATCTGAAAACGTTGATAAAATATTTCATAATATGGCGTCTGAATTTGGGTCATCAAGATACTTTCGCGCGTGTGACAAAATTAATGCATTTTCAAAACTCTCCACTATAATGCGAAACGATAATTATTAGAATCTGGATAGGTTAACGTCTCGATTTTGCACTTCGAGTGCTGAATGAGGTAGTTGCATAACTACGCGATAGAATGGAAGACATCACGTACGAAGCGGGTTATACAGTGAACAGACATAATCGGGAAACAACTTTTGATAGGATAATTCACAATTGAACGTTTTTTAAAGTGCTTATATGTATTTATCAAATATGTCATAGAGTTTTAAGAGCTCCTCGAGTGTTATTGAGCTGAAAAATAAGGCTATCGCACTCAATACTAGAATATCTGTTGGTTAACAGGCTATAAGAGGTCTCACAGAGCAGTGTAGACGCAGTAAAATAGTAATAGCATGATTTCATACCGGTTTAGTCTTCCAGTAGAACAATAGGTAGGTAGGTACTTAGGTATTGTATTGGATATACCGACATTTCTAGTATCTAGCTTCCACATTTGAATAAGTCCATGAAATAAGTAAAGGCAGTAATACCACAGTAACTTTAAAAGCACCTCAAAAGAATTAAGGGATCACTATTCCTCGTAGATGTCAAAGACCCCAGATCGATCGGACAATGTTCACATTATATCTCATGATTAGGTACCTCATGGAGTGGGATACACCCTTTTCTTTTTTTTTTCTCAAACACTGAGAAAGACTAACGGCATCAAGCTCCGACATTCCAAAACAGAATGAAATTTAAGCATTTTTCTAGAGAGAAGTAACCCCCTCCCCCCTAAATTTTTTCCACAATTTTGAGACATCGAAGTGAAACTTGGAGAGCGTTTATGGGGTGCCTCATACAAAGTTTCAAGCAAATAAAAATCGGAAGAAAAAATCCAACAACATTTTGTACTACACAAGGGGGAGGGGGATTACTGGATGCTTGGAAAATAATTTTTCCATTTTTTTGCCGTATTTTCAAATTTTGCTATTTCAAAGATTTTCTAGTGCTAATCATGATCCTAAAGCCAGAATTGCGATAGCTTAGTCCGTTCTCGGATAAGAGCTGATAACTATGAAGAAGCGCGATTCATTCTGTTTTGGCTCAAGTCGAAGCTTAATATCTAGAGTGCATCCCATCTCCATTAGTTACCCACCTAATCATGAGATATAATGAGAACTTTTTCCGATTGATCTGGGGTCTTTGACATCTACAAGGAAAAGTGGTCCCTTTATAATTAAGGCAGCACTTTTCCTTGTAGACGCCATAATTATTCTTTTGAGGTGTGTAGTAAATGATACTGATATATACGCATTAATGCATTGAAATTAGGTGTATTTATGTCCAGTAACATATCTATACCTAACTTAATTATATTTATGGCAGAAGTGGGCTATTCGTAGATGTAGTATAATTACTGATCATATTATTATTACAAAAGTATGACATTTCAATTAGGAAGATTCAGTGAATACAACAAAAGCATTACTTATCGCAAAACCACAAATTACGGTCTGCCTTTTGTTTGTTTGGCCGGCACTTCCAGAAAAGATAAACGTTAATCGAAACCTTCTGAAATAAGATTCTGCTATCTCGCTGATAGCTAATCACTTTCCCAGTGGATGAGTAATTTAAAAAAACATTATTACATACGTTGCTTCTCGAAAAGTACATACTTTTTGGCTTATCATTTTAATCTACTAAGGAAAAAAACTGTTGGTTCAAGTGTCAAGATTCGTAGAATCTTCGATTTTTGAAGATGTAAGTGGTAATGTAAATGGTTTTGAAGTAGTAATGCTGTTCAGGTCCTTATACATGGTGTAGGTAGGTACACATGGCTCTGGGGGGGACTCCTGCCTTCCATAGTAAAACTTTACTCAAGTTATAAAAACTTTAGTTTTTCTTTTTCTTCTTTTTACCTCTCTCTTTGTTTCTCATTAATTTGTTTGTTTTATTGAAATAATAATAATAATAATTTACACTAGGTTGTATTACCTACTTTTCGTTTGACGATATTATATTTTTAAATCGCCTTATTCTGTTACTTTGTTTTACAGTTGTATCTACAATGTATTACAGATATTTTATGTTGTAATGTAATTATTATCACATGTAGCTGTCTGTACACGATTAGGGACTGATTGCCCTGAGTACAATAAAGATTATTATATTATATAGTTCAGTAAATGATGGCTAGAACAAATGAACCGTCCACCACCACCATATAGGCCAAAAAAACGACCTTTTTCAAGGCCAAGATGACATACGATTGTACGAAATTCACTGAAATGAGGGCGATTGTTACAAAACAAGTTATTGACATTGTCGGTCTCGATAGACAGTATACAAATTTTCTAATTGCCAGGTTACAGAACGTATAACTACCCTTGAAACAGCTTGAGGGATATAGTCAGGCATCAAATTGGGCGTCTAAACATTTATTGTGGGGTAATTAAAGGTTATTAAGGTGATGACATTTGCCAGAAAACCGGAAGTAATTGAGCTCGAGGCATTAAAGATTAGGGTCCACCTTGCTCAATTGCTCAGTAAATTCTTTGAGTCGTTCTTGACGGCAACCTAACTGGGCTGAATCACATAAACAAGCTATAAATCCAAGTAGAAAGTCAAAACCAGCTGGTGGAACGGCTATAGGCATCCACACACGTGCAAGCAGATCCTCGAGGGCTGGACTCAAGGCGCTGGCGTCAACGTTTGGCCAGAAGGAGGATGCCCACACACGCTGAGGCACCTTGTCTTTTGGCTCTGGACATTCCAACGACATGGCTCATTCTCATGAATGTTTATGAACCACCCAATCCAATCCGACACCATTGAATTAAGGAAAGTATGAATCGAATTCGATACGAAATACAACGATCACCAGACCGATGCGTATCTAGTCCAACAACTCGAAACGGACTGGAAGAGATGACACACGTAGGAGGAGTGTCCTGCACGGTCCCAGGCCTCAGAGAAATATGGAATTGTTTTTCGCTCTTTCCTCCATGGCCTGCTCGGCCATTCTATGGCCTCAAGACCATAACAGAATCTAGCTGCTCTGTTTTTTCATTTTCATTATTTCAGTTTATTTATTTATTATTATTATTATATAGGTATATATATATATATATATATATATATATATATATATATATATATATATATATATTTATATATTTTTTTTTTACAGTAGGTACCTCGCCACTAACATTGTATCGTTCATACCAAAGTATTTGACGTGTAGGGGTCGACTCCCTCCTCACACGTCCCCATAAACCCTCCTTCCCGTTTCAGCCCTTCCACATCACTCTTTTGCATTTCCGTGACTTATTTTGCTGGTCTGCTGAGAGTTTAGAGCAGACATTTTCCTATTTGTATTGATTTTTCTATTCATGTGTTGAATCATTAGGGCGATGAGTAATTATCATCCAGTATACCGACCTTTCTGATGGTATTCTCCAAACTGTCTACCTAATTGCAAAACAAGCAAGTTGGCTTCTTTACCTATGTAACAAGTTACTTCCTGCTAAAGTGATATTCCTGAAATGAGATGCCTTTACTTTCTGTAGCTGCTCGCCAACGCTAAACATCGGGTTGCTCGTCCGTTGCTGCCCGCCGCCGATAATAGTCGTTCTGTGACGCGCTAATCCACTAGTTCAAGCAAGACGCATTGCCAAGCCAGACAATAATGACGCGTCGCGTATATATAACAAAGAGGAACTTCGGCCCAATTTTAGCCCCCTCCCTACCCCACCCTGTTGGTTAAACACCAATTTTCTTTGCAAATCCTGAGAGGGGAACCTGGTCTTCGTAACCTGATGCCAAATTTGATATGGTAGGATGACTCTTAGTTGGCTGAAATGATGCGTCAAAACGGTTGTTTTGGGACTTCCTTCGTTTCTTTCTTCTCTCACCTGACAAGTATAATAGCCCAACTTTAGCCCCCTCCCTACCCCAACCTTTTGCTGAAACACCGATTTTCTTTGCTTATCCTGCGAGGGGCACCTGCTCTAATTAACCCGATCCCAAATTTGCAATGGTAGGATGATTCTAAGTGAAACCTAAAACGATGAGTCAAAACGCATGTTTTGGGAACATTCTTTTACCTAACTTTTCGTGGAAAAGGGGGTATTACAGCCATCAGCATGGCGCCACTTGGGGATGCATTTCTTTGCGTTTCAGAGGGTGTAGAACACGTTTACAATAGTAATTCATTTTCATATATATATATATATATATATATATATATATATATATATATATATATATATATATATATATATAAAATGCCGGATACGGCTAATGATCGTCAATTGCAGCAGTCCGAAAGGGCTCATCGTTGGGTTTTAGGAGCTAACAGACCCCCTGGCCTCAATTTAAATGATTAATTAATTTCGGAAAATAGCACCACAAATTATTCTGTTTTGCGGCCATGGATACAAAAATTGAAGACGCAACCAGGACTCATGAAATTATTTCTATTCTTCTTTTTTCTGTGATCAAGACTTGCTCGAAATATTAGAAAATTCTTTCATTCTATTTACGTGTCTAAATTTCTTTCTCACAAATAATTATATATATATATATATATATATATATATATATATATATATCATATATATATATATATATATATATATATATATATATATATATATATATATATATATATATATATATATATAATTATTATATAATATATTTCTTATATAATATATATTTATTCATTGATGGACAAAATACCGCTGGTCTGATTTCAACCAAATTTTGATATAATGTATGAACAAGTCGGAACTTGTACCTCGCTGACCTTTGTGAGTATCACCTGACCACGGGCCGTAATGTCAACCATAATGATGACAAAATGCTCAATTCTCTCCTATTCACCGTAGGACGACGAAATTTGATAGGGAAGCTCTCTGGGACAAGAAGACCTAAAATCTCTCCTGTTCACCGTAGGACTTTGACAATTGATAGGGAGCCTCTCTGGGATGACAAGATACACATGATCTCACAGGCTCCATCCTGATCAGCTGAGTGTGCTAAAATTTATGTCGTCTGTCAGAGTACAACCAAATTTGATAGGGAGCCTCTCTATGACATCAAGGGACAGATGAACTTAAGGGCTCCACCCTGAGCTCCAGAGCTGACCGATTCACGTGGCGTTTTTTGCAACATGCTACGCTAACCAGCGGCACGTAAATAGGAAAGCATCTTGTGATCAAATTTTCCAGTGATTAAGTCAAAATTGCTATTAACCACGGCTCACTTAGCGACAACTAATCACCGAAATTTGTTCAGTAAAACTTGAAATTCGCGCTTTTGAAGCTTGACTATTCATCTGCTAGTATTTTACCTATCTCAATTCGAAAAGTTGGTTCTGCTTACGCAATGTCCCCCTTTTTTTTTCTTCTCTCACCTGATGATTTACCCCACCGTATCCACCAGTTCCCCTGGACCAATTCCAATGGAATTTTGGATTTAGACCAATTTATCATGAGGTAGTGCCTTTTGTAGGTTTCCCCCTTCTACGCTCAAGTGGGAAGGGTTATGAGAGAAAGATGGGGGTGTTTATCTGTTCATCGGGAGTATAACGCTCAGTAAAGTGGAGGGATTTGTTTAGAGACCCTCAGAGGGTGGCTACCGGGATTTGGAAATTGTCAACCCCCACTCTATCGATTGGAGGTGGGGTGTAGGGGGGTGAAGGTACGTTGAACCTGGGCATTATGAGAGGTCGAGTGTGTGAATTTGTTCAGGGACCCCCAGAGGGTGGTCAGGGGATTTTATAATTTAGGATACACTGTGATACCCTGGGTAAACTATGGAAGGTATCCTGAAAATTTTCAGGAGGGATGGGTGGGAGAGAAGGAGGGAGGCATACTAAAAGTGGTCGGATTTCAATGGGATCAACTCCTATCAACACCACATCACCCTGGGTACACTGTGAGAGGTATTCCGGACATTTTCTGAGAAGTTGAATGGGCGGTGGGCACTCGACACCATGGTCTTGAAGAATATTTTTCGAAATTGAGTAACACGGCAAGTGTTATATATTTTCAGACAACAGCCAATTATCTACTTGATCAGCTGTTGACGAAATCAGGCGGTATACATTCCACTCCTTTACTCCAAGACCACCAAAAATGTACCTACGATATACCCTCAAAAAGGACACTCCACGTACGAAACATGTCAAGCCACTAGCACAACTCCTGATTTGCACCATGTCACTGAAATGTCATCCTAACAGACCTACATACAATACACAAATCTCTCAGCCCTCATATTCATCTGATCACCCCCTTCCTTTGAAGGAAGTTTATCAGTACGAACCCGAACAAATTGTTGAGATTTGAATAATAACGAAAATCGGCCAAGCAGTTCGGGAGTGGTTGCACCGTAAAGATGGTGAATAGGTGGACCGCAAGTGGTATGGGTTATCTCTAGGCGTGTGCTTGGCACAAATTGGGTGATTCATTTTGTGGCTTGGTATTATACCAACGCCCGTTCAGTGTGTGGTTTCTATATAGGCACTTAGGCACTATATAATTCTGGACAGCTTTGTTATTATTTATCATCTACCTAATAACTTCCTTTGTTAGCGTTTTTTTTCCAGAAGTTTCTTTTCGAAGTTGAGGCGCTTCAAACAGTGATATTGGATTTTGACGATAGTTTTTCTATGCTGCAGGTGCCTCGATAATACTGTTAAGAGAACGAACAACAAGTAACATCTCTAATGATTAAGAGTATTATCCTGCCTGCAAATAAAACACATGTGAAGACTTCTTGATCAAAAATAATCCCACTTCACTTAACTAACTTACTTAATCTTTGACGCCAATTGACGATGTCTACGAATGCGCACTGAGGTCCTGATAACATGACGAGGCTTACACTGGTTGAGGCAATTCATTCATTTCATTCCCATTCATTGCTTAAACCTTATTGCTTAAAACACTTTAACTTGTTTCAGTATTCATTTTCGGTCGATTTTCATACTAGTTATAGTAGGTATATTTTTGGTTGAATAGCTGCTCAGATCCCGTTTAAAATCATCAAGTGTGATGAAAACTATATCTCTGGAGCATGGATTTCGTACAACGACCCGACCACCAACTATTTGCTACAACTATGTCGGTTTTGGGATGTTCACGGCGTTGATATTAACGAAAGTTTGAGGGAAAATGATTTGGTTTGATTGGTGCTCTCCAAAAATCCCTAACACTGGTTTCCCAAGACAACTCAAAGTACCTACCAGACATTAGGTAGGTACACAATATGTCCCGCCGTGCGCGCCCCTGCCAAGCTGAATTCGAGCTAACGTCACCAAGCAATGGAAATAAGCACCCTAATGAGTAGCGAAGTTCTGTGATTGTTCAAGGGTTGCTATTGTTTTCCTGGGATCGATCCCAGGCTCGGGACAACATTGTTTCGCATTTGAATTCAACCTCTGAAACATAGTTTCAAACGCCATTATTTTAAACTAGAGGCCTGTTAGGGCTTGAAAAGCCCTAATCTAGTCCGTATAACAGTAGTACCTAACAGGAACCCAGCACATTATACTAACGATATAAGTCCTACCTATTTGCTGCGTTATGTGACCTGGTGCAAAGCTGAGGCGATGTTAATAAATGATTAAAAAAGAGAAATAACGATCAAAATGTGAGTAATGTAATAAAATAAATACCACCAGTTGAGGTGGTCCTCGCCACTCAGCTGATCAGAAAAGACCCCATCACTTCTTAATGTCCCGGAGAGTCTCCCTATCTAATTTCAACATCTTTCAGTGAACAGGAAAGAATTTAGCTCAATCAGAAAAGACCCCATCACTACGTTTCTTACTTACCGACACTTTTGCAACAAACTTGGGGCCGTGCTGATTTATATATTTCCATTTTTTTATAAAGACCGTTCGGAATTAAATATTTATAAAGTCTCAGAAATAACACTCCTAAATGTTAGTAACTACACTACGTTTCTTACTGACCGTGAATTGATGGCAACTGTTGTTACCGCCACAGCCTAATAAACAACTCTGGTTGATAAGGACCGCCTAGAACACGACCAAGGCGGGTATAGAGACGAACGGCGACACTTTTGCAACAAACTTGGGGCCGTGCTGATTCGAATGAGCAGTCAAACACTAAAATCGGACCGCGAAGTTCTTCACAATTTCAAAGACCGTTCGGAATTATATATAAAGATACCGTTCGGAATAATACATAAAGTCCGCTAAGTTCTTCAGCTTCAATTTCTTCGTTCAGAAATAACTCTCCTAGATGTTAGTAACTACACTACGTTTCTTACTTACCGTGAATTGATTGCAACTGTTGTTACCGCCACAGCCTAATAAACAACTCTCGTTGATAAGGACTGCCTAGAACACGATCAAGAACGGGTATAGAGACGAACGGCGACACTTTTGCAACGAACTTGGGGCCGTGCTGATTCGAATGAGCCGTCTAACACTGAAATCGGACCGCGAAGTTCTTCACAATTTCAAAGACCGTTCGGAATTATATATAAAGATATTTCAAGTCATTCTTTAAAACGTCATTTTGTTCTATTCGTCTAAACAATACATGTATTGACATTTTATGTCTTTGCTATGGCACATAAACTAAAAAAAGGTATGTCTGAATGCTCGACCATAAATTATTATAATGTCGTTATGTTTGGAGTAGGACCTTCATAATGGATGGAAGAAAGTAAACCGATAACTACAACGATTTCATAATTTCTCCCTTGAGAGGGAAAAACATTAAATCATGTTTAATGTTTTTCCCTCGCAAGGGAGAAATTTGATATAGTTTTTTAAGGACAAGAAAAAAGAAAAGATTCTAATTAACCAAAACAATTTATTATATTTATATACATTTTTATTTTACCATTAGATATTTCCGATGGGACTCATACCAAAGTACGCTTGCATACGAGTCTGCAACACATTGGGACATTTTATGTCTTTAGTTGCAGGCTCGTATGCAAGCTCTAAGAGCCACTCAGCTGATCCGGACCCTGGGTATCGTCAAGTAAATGTCCTAAAGAGGCTACATACGAAATTACAGCTTCCTAGAGTGTAAAGCATAGAAATTAGCTCTAAGAGCCACTCAGCTGATCCGGACCCTGGGCATCGTCAAGTAAATGTCCTAAAGAGGCTACATACGAAATTACAGCTTCCTAGAGTGTAAAGCGTAGAAATTAGCTCTAAGAGCCACTCATCTGATCCGGACCCTGGGCATCGTCAATTAAATGTCCTAAAGAGGCTACATACGAAATTACAGCTTCCTAGAGCGTAAAGCATAGAAATTAGCTCTAAGAGCCACTCATCTGATCCGGACCCTGGGCATCGTCAAGTAAATGTCCTAAAGAGGCTACATACGAAATTACAGCTTCCTAGAGTGTAAAGCATAGAAATTAGCTCTAAGAGCCACTCATCTGATCCGGACCCTGGGCATAGTCAAGTAAATGTCCTAACGAGGCTACATACGAAATTACAGCTTCCTAGAGTGTAAAGCATAGAAATTAGCTCTAAGAGCCACTCAGCTGATCCGGACCCTGGGCATCGTCAAGTAAATGTCCTAAAGAGGCTACATACGAAATTACAGCTTCCTAGAGCGTAAAGCATAGAAATTAGCTCTAAGAGCCACTCATCTGATCCGGACCCTGGGCATCGTCAAGTAAATGTCCTAAAGAGGCAACATGCGAAATTACAGCTTGCTAGAGTGTAAAGCATGAAAAATAGCTTTAAGAGCCACTCATCTGATCCGGACCCTAGGCATCGTCAATTAAATGTCCTAAAGAGGCAACATGCGAAATTACAGCTTGTTAGAGTGTAAAGCATGAAAAATAGCTTTAAGAGCCACTCATCTGATCCGGACCCTAGGCATCGTCAATTAAATGTCCTAAAGAGGCTACATACGAAATTACAGCTTCCTAGAGCGTAAAGCATAGAAATTAGCTCTAAGAGCCACTCATCTGATCCGGACCCTGGGCGTCGTCAATTAAATGTCCTAAAGAGGCTACATACGAAATTACAGCTTCCTAGAGCGTAAAGCATAGTAATTAGCTCTAAGAGCCACTCATCTGATCCGGAACCTGGGCATCGTCAAGTAAATGTCCTAAAGAGGCTACATACGAAATTACAGCTTCCTAGAGTGTAAACCATAGAAATTAGCTCTAAGAGCCACTCATCTGATCCGCACCCTGGGCATCGTCAAGTAAATGTCCTAACGAGGCTACATACGAAATTACAGCTTCCTAGAGTGTAAAGCATAAAAAATAGCTTTAAGAGCCACTCATCTGATCCGGACCCTGGGCATCGTCAAGTAAATGTCCTAAAGAGGCAACATGCGAAATTACAGCTTGCTAGAGTGTAAAGCATGAAAAATAGCTTTAAGAGCCACTCATGTGATCCGGACCCTAGGCATCGTCAAGTAAATGTCCTAAAGAGGCTACAATCGAAATTACAGCTTGCTAGAGTGTAAAGCATAAAAAATAGCTTTAAGAGCCACTCATCTGATCCGGACCCTGGGCATCGTCAAGTAAATGTCCCAAAGAGGTTACACACGAAATTACTGCTTCCTAGAGCGTAATGCATAGAAATTAGCTTTAAGAGCCACTCATCTGATCCGGACCCTGGGCATCGTCAAGTAAATGTCCCAAAGAGGTTACACACCAAATTACAGCTTCCTAGAGCGTAATGCATAGAAATTAGCTTTAAGAGCCACTCATCTGATCCGGACCCTGGGCATCGTCAAGTAAATGTCCTAAAGAGGCTACATACGAAATTACAGCTTCCTAGAGTGTAAAGCATAAAAAATAGCTTTAAGAGCCACTCATCTGATCCGGACCCTGGGCATCGTCAAGTAAATGTCCTGAAGAGGCTACATACAAAATTACAGCTTCCTAGAGTGATAGAAATTACCTATTAAAATGATTTAACCACCGCTTCACAAATCAAACCGTTCTCGCAATATTCGGATCACCTGCTATGAATCAAATCATCGAAACACCAACTCAATGAAATCATCAGAAATTAACAAGCGGTTGCAATCATGTTCACAATATCAATTATTGAGAATGATCACCTGAGTTTACACAATTATTCAAATAACCATGCTCATAACTCAGCTTGTTGGCCACGCACTCCGCAGTAGTTAACATAATATGGTTGGATAAATTGAGAGCTTTCGAACGAATGGTCAACGAATTTTGTGGGATGAAAAACGACGAAGTACCATTTCCCCAGCAACGACTCGGTTGTAAGCGGAAATCATCAGAAAAAAAAAAAAAACCACCTGAACCAAGTGACAAACGAGTTTTAATGATCGACTCATTATTCAAATTCCTTCCATCTTATTTTTCTCCATTGAAGTTTTGTTTTTCCTTAAGACTGACGATTTCATAATTTCTCCCTTGAGAGGGAAAAACATCAAATCATGTTTAATGTTTTTCCCTCGCAAGGGAGAAATTAGATATAGTTTTTCAAGGTCAAGAAAAAAGAAAAGATTCTAATTAACCAAAACAATTTATTATATTTATATACATCTATTTACAGGAAATACTCAGTAATGGCTTATGATATGAAAAATAACAAATATAATTTACAGTAGAGACATTTTCCAAGTAGCGAATGAATACAGCATCAATAGATGTTTGATTTTTTGTTGTAGAATTCTTTGGGTCATTATTTAGTTTGAGACTGAAGGTTTCATCCATAAATTCTTGAAACTTCACTCCATCGGGACTCTTGAGATCAAGATTCAAATCTCCACAAAGTATAATTGGTAGTAAATGGTAACCTCTGTCCCGAACAACCTCAAAGCCTTGGGACTATATGCCATCATATTCAATTCAAAGAAATAAATCAATTCTTTAGGGGATATACCCGGTGTGATGTAGAACGATACGAGTAAGGCTCTGTGTCCATCAATTGTAGTCTCTATTGCACAAATATCCCCAACCCCATCATGTGCGGTAGCTATTCGCTTCACTTTCATTTCTTCTTTATCATATTTCAAAAGTTCATGATTAGTTGATTGAAGCGCAGAAGAACACTCTTCTTTTTCTTAAATAGATACTCCTCCAACTCTCACAGTATTACGCTTGAACTGAGAGATAGATTGAAAGCCTGGTATGTAAATGTGTTCATCATTCTCAACCCAAGTCTCCGTCAATGCCATCATCTTAACTTTTGGTATAACAAAATCTGTTGCTATATCTTCACAATGTGCCTTCAAGCTTTGTGTGTTGAGTGTACACAATGATAGTGCTGTAGGATGGACATTGGCTTTGCTGATAAATTCACGAGAAATATTACCAATTGTATTTAGTTGGTGACATTGAAGACGAAGAAACTCATTTTGCAACTCAGAGTTTACTTTTCCACGAGCATGATAAAATGTATGATCATTATCTCGATTTATCAGGTACAAACCTTGGAGTGAAGTAGCTCTAGAAAGTGCGACATAGACTAACTGCTGCTCGTGGCTTTTATTGTATTCATAGACAACAGTATCATATGTTCCCCCCTGTGACTTGAGTATGGTAATAGCACTTGCTTCAACTATAGGAAACTGAACTCTTTTACAAGTGATTATTTTACTTTTCAACTGGATGGTGGCTGAGCGAACACCTATTGGTATCCACTCCTTTTTCAGATCAGGATTTGACTGCACATGCGCATTGCATTTGATGCGAATTAGTTTACCAATTTTAGCATCACCAAACGAAAGCCACAATCGTATGACTACACCATCGGCATTCCTCTCAATATACCACAGAGTGCCAATATCTCCATTGACAAGCCCATCAATCACATTTATGTTTGTCCTAATCATATAGGGTTTTCCAACTAGAAGTTTCAACATATATGGCAAACCACCAGTCTCATCAGGTTTTAGTTGGTGTACCTTATTTCGAGCACTAGCAAGTTGTTCGGCATTACGATATCCTGAGTAAGTATCTTGAGCAAGATATTCAACTACTTGTTCTCCCTGAATATTATCATTATTGTACTTGTTCACATCTAGAGTACGGAAAAAGAGGCGGATACTCTCTGGAAATTCTTCATCTACATACTCTTGCGAAACAAACCGAGACTCAATCACAGCTTGTTGTTCAGATGTTAGATTTTCTCCATTGCCAATTTTTGTGAGAATAGCGGAAAATTTGACATCAGCTTGCCTCATCACTTGAACAAGTGGATAATATTCCAGTGATTGCCATACTATTTCACAGCAAAAATTTTCTTTCCTTCTCTTGTATATTGGTGTTTGACATACTGGTGGAAGTTGACGAAGATCTCCATAGAACACCATATTCATTCCAGCAAATGGTTGGTCAAAATTATGAAGAATATGTTGAAGCCGAGAGTTGATCTGTTGTAGCATTCCAGCGCCTATCATACTGCATTCATCTATAAAAACAATACGCACATTGTTGAGAGCACTTCTGAATGAATTGAGTGCTTCAACAGAAAGGCCGGATTCTTTGTATGAATTGCTTATGCGAAAAGCTGAGTGCACCGTTGTTCCATTGATTGCAGAAGCTGCTATCCCCGTTGAAGCACAAGCAACAAATGCATTAAAAGTAGAGTTGTGTTGCTGGCTAAATCGATTGTATGTCTCCATGAGAAGTTTCATTGTAAATGTTTTCCCACAACCCGCAGGACCTGTGAAGAAAATTTGAAGTGGTTTATATTCTCCATCAATAAACATTCTGTGAATTGCTTCCAGAATCAAATCTCGCTGCTCCTTATTTGTCTATCGCATTGCGGCACAGTACTGTTCAGATGTCATAACATTTTCTCGTTTACGCACCACTGAAGACATTTTCTCAAGGGCAGCCATCCGTATATCATCATTATTTCCATCTCGCATTGACTGAATGAAGTCACCGTGTACAGCCTGACTTTGCACAAATTCCTCATTTTTCTCCTCAACTGATTCATCATCTTCACCTTTACACATTTCTTCACAGTGCTTCATAATCTGTTCAATATCAATGTCTGATTCAAATTCTTTACGTGCTTCAAGAATTTCATTTTCCCTCTCATTATACAATTCCAGAAATTTATTCCGATCAAGTAATTCTACTTCCTCATTGGTGAATGGTATGTACAGTAAAACCATTTCACGTTTGTAATCACTCAGTGGGTTCATATCATAATTACGATAACGAATAACCCTTGGAAACTTTCGACGTTGGTACTCCCCATTTCTTTTTCTAAGGTACCAAACTGTAAACTGAGCCAATGAGATATTTTTCAAGCTTTGGGGGCGCTTCTCATATTCTTGAACTAATCCTTCTTTCCAAACATTGAGGGAGTCCCCAGCCAGTTCTTCTTCCTCCATTTGTTTGTGAGATTTTCGTACACGTTGCCGCTCATGTGGCCAATTAGTCGGGATGTATGCTACGTCGCGAGAGGATTCGGCCATATGTAGATTCAAAAGATACCACGCTGCCTCTTGACTACTCATCTCAACTGAATTCAGCATTCTAATACCCAATTCCTTCATCAAATCACTGTAATCTTTGTCTGGATATTCATCCCTGAGTTTTATAAGATCACGATGGAGGAAGCTGATTCCTCTGTTGGTCTTATTTACATACTCCACCACATATGTTGCGCAGGAATATGGCTCCAGGATGTATTGAATATCCATATTAGATTTGAGGTGCTTTGAAATCCACGGATTGAAAGTATTCATCCAACGCTGTTGAATTGTGCGTTTTAAAAATACATAAGGTCGTCGAATCCCAACACGGAGCACATTCAAATAATTTCCATTGCTTTTCACATTGTGGTGAGCAAGGAATGAGTTCAAATCATTAAATTCATCAAATTCCAGTGAATGGTGCATATCAGCAAATTTATTTTTTAATTTATCATAGCGACCATCCTCTTTCGGCATAGGAATCAGCACCCTTGTCTGTTCCATTGGCTAAAATGGAGCTTCGAATCGACATCGCATAGCCTTTTCATCTTTTGGTCGCTTGTAGCAAGTAAAGGTATGCTTGTGTGTTTGATTCTGTACAACTTCTAGCTGGTTGGGATCCACGCAGCATAATTCATTTATCAAATTTATAGTAGCCGGCATTTTCTCATCAACAATCTCTCGCGGATCATTTTTCAACCATAAAAGTATATGCGCGTGTGGACTTCCACGTTGTTGGAATTCAATACGCTTGAAAAAGTCTATCACTCGATAATCTTGAAATGGGCTACACCGTGAAGACTTGAGAAGATACATTATTGTATCGACGAGTTTATCAAAGTATAAACAGCATGTGACAGGATCTTCATTTACTAATGTAGTTTTCTCATCAGAACTCAGTTCTACTACTGGGTCTACCCCTTCATATTGTCTGCCGTGTTTAAGTTTGTATAGACGTCGTAGCAAAGCAGACCATTTATATTCTGAAGCACTCAATGTGAGAAAGAGAGTGGGTTTTCCCAATTGCCGAATCATTGCAAAAACATCTTTTTTTCGTTCCATCCAGTATTGTACAGAGTTAGGAATTGACTTCATGAAAGATAAATTTCTCTCCATACAATTTTCGAGAACTTTTCTATTTTCTACATCGTCTCGAGCGAGTTGTTTACTATCACCTGTATTCATGAATGTAATGTATAAACTCTCTGTCAAGCGTAGCCTCATGATTTTCATCGCCATATATAAAATATGTTCTGGTTTTACTCCGCGACGATCTTTTCGACGAATCTCACTTGAAGCCATCATGAATGGAGTAACGTTATTGATTGAAAATTTGCGAGGCTCACCCAGATAAATGCTAGGAAATGATAATTCTTCGGCGTACGTGTCATAAATTAAACTCGATGGTTGTCGATTCATTCCCGGAGCAATATCTAAGTATTTCTCTTCACTCCACATAAGTGTATGCTGCTTAGCCAGTAACATTTCATGTACATGCTCCTGATCCTCAGAAATTGATTCGATTATTTCTTCGTTACGATCTACATCACCATCAGCATCATTTACCCCAAAGAACGACTTATCGATATTTATATTAGCATACAGGGGTTTCGATTGTAGATATCCCAACCAAGCCTTTACGTGTGATTTTTTAACCATACCAGTCAAATAGGACGACTTGTGAATTTGATGCCGTTTGATATTAACATTAAAGGCATAATCGTCATCAAGTTGCCGAGGTAGTGCCTGTACCATTTCATTCACATCAACGGGTACATTAATTACTTGGCCGATAATTCCTTTTGCACCATAAACAAAACGTAATCTACGAATCTGCATAAAGGGAATCCGTGGCGACACTAATCGCTCACAGATTGGATCGAGTGGTGGTAAATAAGCAGGAAATTGAGGATAACGAAACCCATTCGTTCCAGACAATCGTGGGATTTTATTCTCACCCAATGATTTGTAGCAAGTCTTACCTTGAATGTCGATTTTTCACCTGGGAACATTCGAGCAACTAAATCAACAGCCTTGGATGGAATCTGTCGCATATCACGTTCAAACCACAGCCGATCACATATCCCACAGTCTGAACCGAACGTATTTTTGTAAAAACGTTTTTGAAATTCTATGTCAACAAAACTACTTTCGGTTATGAATTGCTTGGACACAGGTTCAACGGATTCTTGATTCAATTCAACTTCGAGAGATCTTTTAGCTATTAACTCTTATTTCTTTCGAGTGCGATATTCTTTACATCGCTCAGCCGTTGACTTTGGTTTCATCATCTTCTCGTTCTTCATCTGATTGTATTTAAGTAGTTTCTATTCTTCGGATAATGAAGTGGATGAACTAGAACTCGGTAAAGATTGAATGTACTCATCTATTTCTTGTTGTTTTTTCGCTGTCTTGATTCTCGTGATCGCTCAGTAGCTGTTCTTGCTCTCTTTTTCCCAGCCATTTCACTGAACTCTACAAGTATAATGTTGCATTCACTGTACTTACTATAGAACTCGCCATCAACATATGGTTGCTACAACGGAAGGTAGTAACTGTGTAGTAACCAATGAAAAACGTAGCTATTGACTCTTGTTTCTTTCGAGTGCGATAATTATTCTTTATGGTTGCTACAACAGAAGGTAGTAACTGTGTAGTAACCAATGAAACTAAAGAGGCTACATACGAAATTACAGCTTCCTAGAGCGTAAAGCATAGAAATTAGCTCTAAGAGCCACTCATCTGATCCGGACCCTGGGCATCGTCAAGTAAATGTCCTAAAGAGGCTACATACGAAATTACAGCTTCCTAGAGTGTAAAGCATAGAAATTAGCTCTAAGAGCCACTCATCCGATCCGGACCCTGGGCATCATCAAGTAAATGTCCTAAAGAGGCTACATACGAAATTACAGCTTCCTAGAGTGTAAAGCATAGAAATTAGCTCTAAGAGCCACTCATCTGATCCGGACCCTGGGCATCGTCAAGTAAATGTCCTAAAGAGGCTACATACGAAATTACAGCTTCCTAGAGTGTAAAGCATAAAAAATAGCTTTAAGAGCCACTCATCTGATCCGGACCCTGGGTATCGTCAAGTAAATGTCCTAAAGAGGCAACATGCGAAATTACAGCTTGCTAGAGTGTAAAGCATAAAAAATAGCTTTAAGAGCCACTCATCTGATCCGGACCCTGGGCATCGTCAAGTAAATCTCCCAAAGAGGTTACACACCAAATTACAGCTTCCTAGAGCGTAATGTACAGAAATTAGCTTTAAGAGCCACTCATCTGATCCGGACCCTGGGCATCGTCAAGTAAATGTCCTAAAGAGGCTACATACGAAATTACAGCTTCCTAGAGTGTAAAGCATAAAAAATAGCTTTAAGAGCCACTCATCTGATCCGGACCCTGGGCATCGTCAAGTAAATGTCCTGAAGAGGCTACATACAAAATTACAGCTTCCTAGAGTGTAAAGTATAGAAATTACCTATTAAAATGATTTAACCACCGCTTCACAAATCAAACCGTTCTCGCAATATTCGGATCACCTGCTATGAATCAAATCATCGAAACACCAACTCAATGAAATCATCAGAAATTAACAAGCGGTTGCAATCATGTTCACAATATCAATTATTGAGAATGATCACCTGAGTTTACACAATTATTCAAATAACCATGCTCATAACTCAGCTTGTTGGCCACGCACTTCGCAGTAGTTAACATAATATGGTTGGATAAATCGAGAGCTTACGAACGAATGGTCAACGAATTTTGTGGGATGAAAAACGACGAAGTACCATTTCCCCAGCAACGACTCGGTTGTAAGCGGAAATAATCAGAAAAAAAACGTTGCAGATTTGCGTTGCGTGTCGGAATTCACAGAACGACCCCCAGCCCTAAAACATCAAACATGTTAAAAACGTTGCAGATTTGCGTGTCGGAATTCACAGAACGACCCCCAGCCCTAAAACATTAAACATGTTAAAAACGTCACGGAAACTTGCTCACGAAAATATTTTGAAGATTTCCGCTTACAACCGAGTCGTTGCTAGGGAAATGGTACTTCGTCGTTTTTCATCCCACAAAATTCGTTGACCATTCGTTCGTAAGCTCTCGATTTATCCAACCATATTATGTTAACTACTGCGAAGTGCGTGGCCAACAAACTGAGTTATGAGCAAGGTTATTTGAATAATTGTGTACACTCAGGTGATCATTCTCAATAATTGATATTGTGAACATGATTGCCACCGCTTGTTAATTTCTGATGATTTCATTGAGCTGGTGTTTCGATGATTTGATTCATTGCAGGTGATCCAAATATTGCGAGAACGGTTTGATTCGTGAAGCGGTGGTTAAATCATTTTAATAGGTAATTTCTATACTTTAGCCTGGTCCTCCACTGGAAGCGACTTAGCGGCTAAGCGACTATGCGACTTCCACGAGGCGACTGGGGGAGCGACTGAGCTCCTCCATTGGAGGCGACTTAGTCGCGCGAAGTCTGTGGTGGTGAGTAGGTCAGTAACTGCATTTATTTTTGGTAAAATGGACGACGTAGATAGTTATTATTTGCTGGATAATGCTGTCGTAAATTTCCTTCTGATGAGAAGGAAACGACGAATGTTCTGGATGAACCCGATATTGACAAAGAGGCAAAATTTGGGTGAATTTAACCACCTCCACGATGAGCTGAAGGGAGATAAAGGGGGTTTTCAAAGGGGGTTTTTCTTCAGGAAACTGTTTTTTCCCTCTTTTAAACCTGATTTCTCCATTTTACTTGTTTTTTTTCAACTTTTGACCACATTTTCGGAATCACCGTTAAACTTTCTATAGGCATGGGGTAAATGTTTTGGTTTGATTTGGTCAATGTTACTTTTACCTTGCTATTTGGGGAAGAACATTATGAGGCGGGGAGAATTTATGGGGCTGTACTGGGTAGTCGAGCCTCTTGGGGCGGTCCGAGGGGGCTCTTACGCCTTAGATTTACAAAAATAACATCCCAATACGAAGATTCGATTGTTTCATGTAACTGGAGAATCGCAGTGCGGGTTTCGAATAACGAACATAATATAGTATGGTATTTTAATAATACAAGGTGGTGTAGAAAAAAAAAATATATATATATACATATTGTATGTCAACTGGCTTCACCAACAACACGTATGTTACTTCTCAAAAGTCTTTACATCTGACTTGGAAGATCCAGCACATCAATCATTCACATGAATAGGTCCCAGCTCCTGGGTTGAAACGTTGTGATTAAACAGCTGAAAAAAAACTCAAGACTAGACTGGTCATTCAACCTCCCGAATATAGATATATATCACTAGTCAACCAAATACCAAAATATATACATATGTAGTTATGTATATATAAAATGATAATATCAAGATTAATAATAAAATGCGTAAAACTACTTTACAGTGGAGTAAAATGCCGCAAATTGCACCTTCTTATCCCAATTCGTCCTCAAGATATGATTTTTGGGTTTTTTCTGTAGGAAACTGTGTTCTTCCCCCCGAGGAAACATGGGAAGGGGAAGCCAGGTCGCTCGAATACAAGCGACTGATCCCATCCGGATGGGATCAGTCGCTCGTCGCCTCAAAATACGCGAAGTCGCGTCGCTCAGGTCGCTTGCAGTGGAGGAGCTCTGATACGTTTCAAGCTTATGGGATTAGTCGCTTATCTAGTCACATAGTCGCTTAGTAGCATAGTCGCTTCCAGTGGAGGACCACCCTTACACTCTAGGAAGCTGTAATTTCGTATGTAGCCTCTTTAGGACATTTACTTGACGATGCCCAGGGTCCGGATCAGATGAGTGGCTCTTAAAGCTAATTTCTATGTTTTACACTCTAGGAAGCTGCAATTTCGTACGTAGCCTCTTTAGGACATTTACTTGACGATGCCCAGGGTCCGGATCAGCTGAGTGGCTCTTTGAGCTTGCATACGAGTCTGCAACACATACTCGTCTTCAACTAAAGACATGAAATGTCCCAATATGTTGCAGACTCGTATGCAAGCGTTTAGTTTGCTTCCTCGCTCGACAATTTCACTAAGGGATTGACTACTTAATGCTATGTAATATTGAGATGCGAGCTTCTGAGCATCCAGACTTCCAAAATACACAAATAATTCTGATATACCTATTTGTCCAATTAGGTAATCTATATTTTAGCAGCGGACATAGATTAATAAAAATTAAGGCGCAAATTCATTCAACGAAACTGGGGTTCGTTGCACCAATTTCTGTTTGACACGCTCCTCTACTCGCATACCAACCTATTCATGCGAAAATACTATGGAAGAACGTAGTTGCAATTCAGCTCGGTAGAGGCGCGTACAGCAGGACATCTTGTGTACCTAGAGTCAGGTCGCAAGTCTACCTACCAACAAGTCCCACAGTAACCACCAGCTTATCTGGTAGGAAGCTAGTCAGTAGACATGGTTTTTGGCCATTTCCTTATTTCATTATACTCCATCACTAAGTAAATCTTGGATGTGAACCCACATTAAATCTAAATAAGTTTTAGGGGCTCCACAGAACATTGAATAGATTCTATTCTATTCCATTCTATTCCATGTTCTGTGAGCGGCTCTTAGAGATGCAAACCGATTATCAATATTCCGTACTATCGATATTTTTGTTTCGATATATCAATATTTTGACATTAATATTTATCTTCCGAAGTTTTTCGATATATCGATATTTGTTTTAGATAGGTATATTGAAACATACTGATGGCTCATTTTAAATTTCAGCTAGGTGAACTAGTATAACTTTCGTAGCAAAGATTGATAAACGGTTAGACTACTCGTACTACCAACAATAGAGTTTAGAGCAGGACAAAAAAATAAAACTAAGACACTGTTGTCCACTCATCTCTACTCCATGTAGAAGTTTTCACTCGTTGTTTTTTTTTTTTTTTTTTTTTTTTTTTTTTTTTTTTTTTTTTTTTTTTACTATTGGTTCTCTGTGATCCGCTCACGTTCCAACCTCCTTTGTTTTTGCTTGCTTCGCCCGTGCGTTCGTTTTCTGATGGAGTTTTCTTTCAGCATCTTGATTATTTTTACTTACTTACGTCTTACTTACTAGTTTAAATTTCTTCTTTAACAAAAATAACGTTTCCTTTCATCGTTCGTTCTTTTACAAATCTCGTTTCCTTTGGCATTCCTTATTTACACTCATTTATCTTCATACGCTAAGTAAGCTGCTATATTCAACTGTTGCATGCTTCATTTGCCAATATTAGTGTAGGTATTATAGTCGCATA
The DNA here is from genome assembly GCA_030762985.1 of Adelphocoris suturalis. Taxonomy (NCBI): domain Eukaryota; kingdom Metazoa; phylum Arthropoda; class Insecta; order Hemiptera; family Miridae; genus Adelphocoris; species Adelphocoris suturalis. The sequence continues at coordinate 38,363,214 of CM061040.1, forward strand.
AATTATACTAAAATATGGCACAAAATGTAACATTGATTGGATTTAAATTATTCACAATAATAATCTCTTGGAAAAATGTCTTAGCTGCGACATCGATTATTTAGGACCAATATATCGGTATAATCAATGGTGAGCTTTCGATATATTATTTGATATCAATATCGATATTTTGCTATCGATGTTGCTTCCCTTGCGGCTCCCATAATTTTGTGGGTACCTAAGTAGTGTGTGAAATCCGGCGTAAAACGCGTTTACGTTGGAATGGTGCTTGGGTACCCGAAAGATAGGACTATCGACTAATGGATCATACTGCGGAAACAAGTAGAACAAAACGCTCAATTGTTGTGAATATACCATTTCATCAAGAAGAATATGTACGCATGCGCTACCTTATCAGTAATGGTATAGTCTAAATTTCTCGATTTTCGGAATTCCTAGTGAAGGTTGTACTAGTATGAGACAGTCTCATCCAGACCACCAAAGTATACACATCATTCTGACCTACATGACCAACTAATCTGTATTTTTACAAAGGGATTGACTACTCGATGTTATATAATTTTGAGATGCGAGCTTGCGAGCATCCAGACCACCAACCTATACAAAGCATTCTGATCTACCTATTTGTGCGAATTCATGTGCATTCTACTTGTGCGAATTCATGTGGAGGCAATCAAACCACAACCACGCCAATTTGTTTCAACAAATCCTCACCGACATCGGTAACTTCTGAAAACACGGTAATTCTTTTTTTCCTTCTTTTTTTTAAATAATATAATTTCTTCCCACAGCTTGAAATTGTCACCAATTCTACATAAATATGTAATCTAAGTTAGAAGGAATGCCTAGAAACATCGGGCGGGCGTGTTGAAGACAAAGTGACTGGGGGGTGGGGGGTGGGGGGGTTATCACATAAAAGCACCGATAGCACCCGTCTACATGAAAGCTTACTGACATTCACAGTATAATGTACATCCCTCCGGTCCCAGAAATCGACTAGCAGCGGAAATAACTAACGTGAGTATGCTAGGGACCTATTTTAATTAATTTAGACTATGGCCATTTTCACCAGTGAATTGTGATATCCCAACTTCAGGCGATATTGAGGAATATTGCAATAGTAGGCAAGCTATAAATGGACTACTATATAAAAACTAAATATAATTGACAATTACCTTACGATGATGATCAAGAAAACACAAATTGGAACAACGTAAATCATCTCCAGTAGGAAAAAAACTGGTTTCTGTTAATTTGTAATATTGAACTACCAACTCATTTTATCCACACAACGGGACTCGTAAAATAACGAAGTCATGTTTCTGATTGATCGGGTAAAGAACGAACATAATAGAAATGTGAGCATATAAAGCTTGAAGTTTAGCAGCAACTAGTTTCATGTCTAAATTATATGCTATCGTGTGGCCTACATGAAATCGCATATAATTAGATAGATAAACTAGGTACGTATATGAAGTGGTCTCTGTCCCAACTTTTGAATTCTCTCTGAACCATCGGTGGCGTTATCATTACTGTTCGTGTGGAAAACAAAATTATCTTATTAATGACCTTATATGTGAATAAGTCATAAGTCATGTTCCAGATGTTTCAGTGTACGGATCAGTAGTAAATCTTCTCTATGATATAATATATATTTATATTATATCACTCAAATTAGTACACTCACTAGTCGAAGTATTGCCGCAGAGCCCGAACAACGGGATAAATATTGATCACCTAGTCTAATTATTAAAGCATTCTCTTTATATTATGATACGAGCTGACCCTACGGATTTTGTCCCGCGTAAAATATTATTCATACAGCCATGGTTACAAATAACATATAATTATAATAATATAATTTATTATTATAATATAAATAATTATAATTTATTGTTTAATTGAAGCGAAGAAAACATTGAATATAAATAATACAGTAGTACGTATATAGGGTGAATACGGGTATTTAAATTAGTTTCTATTGATGTGTTGCCCAACCTTTTGTAGACGTTGGAAGATACCTCGGACACTGTACGTTATGGTTCATTGAAAAAGACCCTTATTTTATTCGTTTTTCGACGTTCAAGAGAGACTCCCAATCCAATTTCAGAATCCTAGGGTGAATAGGAAAGATTCAAGCTAAGTCAGCTGATCTCGTTGGAACACGTCATTGCATCCGTATTTTAATGTCCTAGAGAGGCTCCCTATCAAATTTTAAATTCTTAGAATTGATTGCAAAGAATTTAGCTGAGTCAGCTGATCTGGTTGGAACTCGTAATTGCATTCGACTTTTAATGTCATAGAAAGGCTCCCTGTCAAGTTGCACATTTCTAGGGTGAAAAGGTGTAAATTTAGCTTACTCAGCTAATAAGGCAAGATATCTTAATTTTATTAGTTTTTCGATGTCCCAGAGAGGCTCCCTATCAAATTTCGAATTCCCAGTGTGGATGGGAGAGAATCGCCGGGAATTCGTTCCCATTGGTCGGTTGGGATGGTTTTCCATTCTTATGGATTCTCCTGCAAGAAATCTCATTTCCACGGGGTTGCCTCCACTGTTGGTTCCGGTGGATTTGTTTCACTAGCTAACTCCGACAGCGTTTCCAAATGTGGTTGTTGATCGAAATCTTTCTTCAGTTGGGACACTATACCACATTTACAGTTCAGAGGACTTATAAACTCCTACCCAGAATTTTCGTCGCAAGTACCTAGCTTACCACTATGACAACCCCTCTTAGTCCAAGTGTTGACGAGTCTATAAAAACCGATCAATATAAGCTCATTAGCGAACTTGAAGTTTTGTTTGCTTCACTTCAACAATTATTTGATAAATCACCAAACCTTGGCTCTGCTAGAAGAACTCAAGCCTTTTCTGCTTCATGTGATAGGCCTGGTGTCATCGAAACTAAGTTACACCACCTGTCAGACCGTATTAGAACTTTTAATGCTGATTTATCCGAATCTTCCTCGAAACGGAGGTTGGACTTAACAAAACTTTATTGTAATGCTATTGAAATGGCAGACAATGCTCGTTCAAATCACGTAATCGCTAAGAAATCTCATGTAACTCACAACTGGTGTTCCTAGTTCCTCAATTCCTAGAATTCCTCTACCTACCTTCTCAGGCAAAATCGAGGAATAGATGGAGTTCCATTCTGTTTTCCAGTGACTGGTACCTACGTACTGAACCATCACTTGAGGGTAACGACGTAAAAAATTCCAATATTTGCGGTCTAGTCTGAAAGGTGATGCTTTCTCCGTTATCCCCAGTTTTCCTCTGAATGCTGAAAGCTATCCTTTACCTTTGCCCGCCTTGGAAGCTCGCCATCAAAACAGGCGTCGTCTAGCTTCGCACCTTATGAACAAAATTCTAGCATTCAATCCTCTCTTCAACCTTACTCCTCCAAATTTTCAACGGTTCTTGAACGCCCATGAAAATAACTGGGCCTCTTTTAGTAAACTTCAAAACCTCGATATTCTCGATTTCATTAAATTGCAGTTGGCGCTTAACCACTTAGATCCGGCAGCTCGGGAGTCCTTTGAAGAAAATTATACTTCAAACTCTATCCCTACTCTTCAAAATTTAATCGAATTCATTACCGAACTCAGACGCAGGGAGGGACTTCTGATACCAGTAGTTACTAGCTCATCCCGTTCCAAGGAACAACATTCTAAGAACAGTTCAACTCACAAGTCAACAAATAATACTGAATTCCATGATCAAGTGTGCATTTATCAAATCTCTGATAAAGATCCTTCGGATGAAACAAACAGTCCGGATTCTAGGGTTGCCAAGACACCTTCCCAAAATTCACGTCCTGTTAGCCACAGTTCGTCTAAAGAACGTGTTACTTCGGATAACAAACATCGACTCAGCCCATACCCAATACTTCTGGTGTGGTCTGTTGGAACTGTAGCAGCACTAAACATTTATACTCGTATGTTTGTCCGGAACCTAGAAGACGGTTTCGTTACCGTTGTGGGCACACGGGAGTGAGAGTTAACTCATGTCCTACCTTTCACCAGAAAACAACAACGGGAGTCGTTCCTAAGGGTCCGTCCGCCTCCCACACAATACATTGGCCTACTTCACCTCCCGAATTATCTTCTACTGCGGTTTCTCAACCTTCTTCACTAACTACTACCGTTTTGTCTCTTCATTCTACCATACTCTCTACTGTCTATATCTTATGTTCCCTGTCTACGTCAAAAAGAGGTTGTTCAATTATCGTCTAATATATTTCCGAGTGGACAACTGAGTCACTCACTATATTTACCGACTTGTTCACTGAATACTGATCTCGCTTCCCCTGATCTATGGGTATTACCCATAAACTTTCAGTTATTAAATGGTAATTCACCGGAATTAGTTACAGTATGCGTTCCAGTGCTTTATGACTCTGGTGCATTCTTATCGTTCATCGGAGATAAAGGTCTTCGATCATTGGGACTTCTACCAAAGAATTCTTAATCTGAGGCTACTTTGAGCAATTCTCATATGCGTCCTATTTTAGCTCAGACGGCAGATGGATCTCAAACCACCATATTTAAATCATACCCAATGAAATTTCAACTTGGACCAAGGTTAATGTTAGAATTTGAATTTTATTATCTTAGTTCCTTATCGTTTCCAGTGCTCTTGGGGTTAGATTTTATTAAATACGCTGGTATTGGAACTGACCCTTGTGACAATTCTTGGTATTTTTGCTATTTTCCGCCTCAGAAATTTCGTTTCCCATCATCAAAATTCTACAGTTCATATTATGTGAACCCAGTGTCAGTAGTCAACTGTGGTGGCATCAAGGAACTTACCGATCCTCAACGTGAAGTTTTGGATCAGATAGTTAAATAAGAGCTCTCTGACCTTGAGAATGCCCCAGGACTAACTTCTAGGATTTCGCATCGAAGTGATGAGGGTTCTGCCGAACCAATGAAACTAAGAGCTTACAACTACTCTCCAAAAGTCTTAGAGGCAATGTACAAAGAGCTTGATGGTATGCTAGAGTCTGGGATAGTTGAAGTGAATAATTCAATTCCCCTAGGAGTTCCCCAGTTGTGTATCAACAAATACCGGAATAGGTACCAGGAGTATTAGGGCCCTCAAATGAAATTTCAGGGACTGTTCGCTATGACTTCTACGAATGTAAACAGTTACAGTTCATAAGTAAAAGTTATTTCCTATGCTACCAAGGGAAACGCTGCAAATGATTACAAAAATGTTTATTATTTTCGTATTAGATAGCTCTTCTACGAAGATAATCAGTCTATAAATTCTAAACGTAGTATACGGTAAATTATATAAATATTGAATACATAATCGTAGGCACATACTGAGAAAAAATGGGTCACTTTCTTGTGTTAGAATTTTCCATTTATGATGCAAATTTCCTGCTCTAATCTTTTAATAGATGGAATAACGTGAAGTAGGTGAAATTGTCCATTAATTTAATTAAATAAAAAAACTGCACGCTATCAGTCCCTCTGTACGTAACAATAGCTGATATCAAAATACAGTGGTGCAACGGAATCTAAGTCTAAAGACATTGACTTTGAGTCCACCTTGTGTTTTTTTTTTTTTTTTTTTTTTTTTTTTAAGCCACTGAGGCCGCAATGGCCTATTGTAGCTGGAGAAGGAGGCCGTACCTCCTCCCCATCCCAGACACTAGATCTGCCCAATACCGACAGCCCTGCCAAATCAAGCACTATCTGCCTGGTTTCGGCACTCCTGCCCACCATCAGGCACTACCTGGGAACCAAGTGCTCCACACTCGGTAAGTTACTGGGTCGCAGCCCCAGTCTGGCTTGGCGCCATATCACCAATGCCAGCCACAGCTGGGAGGTCAATCCTTTCCCACCACGTTTTGGCAAAAGCGAGGAGAGTCTTAATCTCCCCCGTCTTGGGGATCGATGGAGGTTCTGCCCCAATTCAAAAAGCGATGTCTTGCCAATATAGGGCAATGGCAAACCACATGACTCGTTGTCTCGTCTTCCGCCCCACAAAAGTGGCAGAGAGTGGAGTCTGATTTGCCCATTTTATGGAGATGGTATCTAAGTGGGCAGTGCCCAGTTAAGAGCCCCACAACCATACGCAGCTTCCTTCTCCCCAGGCTGAGCAGCTTCTTAGCTCTCTTCCTGGAGAAGTGAATAAATTGCTTCGCATGCCTCAGGCCCTTGACATGGAGCCAGTGGGCAGTCCTCAGCTTACTCTCCCATTTGGTGAGCTCTCCAAGGAGAAAGCTCTCCGTAGTGGCCAGGAAGGGTTCTGGGCCCACAGGGAGAGAAGCAGCACCCTCCCTAGCAAGAGCGTCAGCTTGTTCATTCCGCTCCACCCCCTGGTGCCCTGGGCACCACAGCTAGGTAACCTTATTGTTCTTGGCAAGGTTAGTCAAGCACTCCCACACCAGCTTCGATGAGATGGTAAAAGAAGCTAGTGCCTTCAAGGCTTCTTGACTATCTGATAAAATGTAGATTTTTGCTCTATTCACTTGACGACTCACCAGTCTGTCAGCAGCGCAGGTGCTTATGGCATATATTTCTGCCTGGAAAATGGTGGCGACTGTTCCCAGAGATTCTGAAATCTCCGTTTGTGGGCCAAAAATACCCGAGCCAGCCCTACCATTCATGACGGAGCCATCTGTATAGAACACTATAGCCCCTCGTTCGAATTGGGGCCTCCCTTCTGACCACATTGATCTACTGTGAATGTAGACCTTGAAGGGGAGATCAAAGTTCCTTGTCTCCGCCATGTGGTTGGAAGCACTGAGCGATGACTCATCCACTGCAAACTCCTTCAAGATGGCATGGTGAGTACGCCCAGATTCCAGCTTTAAAAAGCCATTCCTCCACAACCTCACTCCCTGCAGGAAGGCAACCCTCCTTACATGGATGTGCAGAGGAGGAAGGTCCTGTAACCCCAATGCAGCCTTGCCAGCTGACTCACAGCTGTTGCCTGGCTGACCTTTGTCCACCAGACAAGGGCCCCGTAGGTCAGCATCGGTCTGACCACTGTGGTATATAATCACATGGTCATCTTCGGGCTCAAGCCCCATGTCTTTCCTAACATGCGTCGGCCCGACGCCATAACAAAGATGGCCCTATCCACGGCCCTTTTAATGTGAGGCGTCCAGGTTAGCTTCTGATAAAAGGTGACTCCCAGGTATCTGGCCCTGGTGCAGGAGGGAAGTTGCCTGCCCCCCAGACAGACTACCTGCATGTCAATCTTTTGTCTTCTGGTGAACGGAAGAAGGGTCACTTTATCAGGGTTCACATTGGCTTCGTGCACCATTGCTGTACGACATCCAACGCCATCTGCATCCACCTGAGTCCACCTAGTTAGTACTGATAGTACTTACCGTTTATAATCTATAGATAGATACAAAAAGTTATAATAAACTCGATTTTGTGAAGAGAGTATCCCATTGATATCAGGTAATACGTTTTTAAACATTTTTTCACTTGGCCAATTACAAAGGGTCAGTATTGAAAATAGTAAACCAAAAAGTTAGTTGGATGAGCGAACAGAGCTAGGGACTTGCTAGTCCTCAATAATAAATATTTTGAGTTACACCGCTTTCTCGCTCAGAAATAAGTCAATGTCATAATACAATTACATATAGGTATCTAATAAGCTGCTAATAAATAAACGGTCGGGCATCTAAAATCGTGTTTCTCTGCCGAGCAGTTTTATGAGTTATGATTCAGTTGCTGGGGCACCCGCCTCCAAACAACTTCCAACCGATATGTTGGGCTGTGTATATTAGAGCAGAGAAGGATGAGAACGAGAGGGTGCAAATTGTTATTAAGTGGTGCTCTCACAGTTTCTCAGTACTTGACGCGACCGGTTGGCCCTCTTCGATCTGGTATGATGTTGGTTGTTACTTGCAACACAGAGTGGTTCTTATCGTTGGCAGAAAGATGAATGGCACAATAAATTTGTTTCGTTCCTCATCTTTGTACAACATCGAGACACCATTGATACAACACCTACGTCCTGTATAAACTACTAACTGGTAGAATAATGGATATACAAAAATGATCTTCGACTTCGGCTATGTTAATTTTGTTTTATCCCAAAAATCTATGGTGAAGTAGTTTGTCAAAATCAAAAATTATTAGTTATTTATTTAATCTTCTTCTTATTTATTTCTTCTTAATTATTAAGTTATTTATTAGTTATTTAATTGATTTTATTGACAACCAAACTTTATATTGTTTTAAATTATAATAATGTTACCTCCATGCAGCCACCTCCATGCCGGCCACTAGTCATGGAGGAAGGGAAGGAGTTAGAAGTGACGTCAGTGACGTCACCCACCAAGGAGTGATACCTTATCTTGTCTTCTCCATTATCTTGTCTAACTCCTTCCCTTCCTCCATGACTAGTGGCCGGCATGGAGGTGGCTGCATGGAGGTAACAATAATGAAAAGCATGGAATCTAGAGAAAAATGCGGGTTTTCGTTTTACTAATTCGATAACTAGCTGCTCGACGAAATAGTGTTAAAAAAGCGTGAATATTGGATGAATTTTTCTTCTTTCTAGTTCTAGTTTGGTAAAGTACACAATAGTTATTATCAACCAGTGTGCATTTACCGTCTTTACTAAAATTTCGTCAGTCCTTTCTCGCCTTTGAAAATTAGGATGAAAAACAAGTCTGCCAAGTTTGATGGTTGGTGTAGCTTCTTCATTTATCGTAACATTGCCTTACTGAAAGAATCGATTGGTCAAAACACGGCAATATTTTACTGAAATATTGAAAGCAAACTGATCCCAGAAAATGATTTACTTCAGGCAGCTAATTCTGTTTGCTCATGGGCTGTAGCCGTTTTTTATTCAATCACGATGAAATTCACAGTAATGCATCTATGCACAATTCTTCAATTGTCCTCAAGTTTTGAGCAAGTTTGGGCAAGATTGTTAGTACCTAATAGGTTTTGCAAGACCCTTGCAGGTTGCACAATCATAAGGGACCTTCTGCTGGCCAACTCGAACAATACCTGACAACTGATGAGTCAGTTGATGGCAAAGAACTTCGACAATGCTCTGAATCCCCCTTCTCTTCCTAGTGGGTGGAATGGGCTTTGGAGGGCATTGGGGCTCGCGACTACCGCCATTTTCATGCCGTCTGGGTGGCCACACTAGCCACCTTGGTGAGGTGTTCACGGAGTAGTCGTGGGACAGTGGACCCCCTTTGCCGTGCCTGTCGGTGTAAAAATGATCTCTATCATGTGGTTCAGCAGTGTCGTTGTACTCACGGTGGCCGCATTCTCCGTCACAATGCGGTTGCCAAACAGATAGCAGGCGCTTTGACATCTAGCGGTTGGGCTGTTGAGAGAGTGAGACTATATCAGGTGCCGAGAGACCGGTAAGAAGCCAGATATCATTCTCGTCAAGCCCGATGGGATGTCCAGGTTGCCAATGGCAGCGTCGACATGGAGTAGACCTAATGGGCTTAAATAAATAAGTATGGCAAAAATTACCAGCGGCAAGCAATTTCCGAGCTGAAAGGAGTGGCCACCAATAATATCAAGGTCATGGCTGCGACCGTGTCCAGGCACGGGGTGTGGTGCGGGAAAAGCGCCACAGAGTTGGGCATCAAATCAATGGTGTCAAGTTGGGCAGGAGTGTTGCGTGGTATCACCACCCGCATCCTGAGGGGTTCTTCCTCAAACTGGTGGTCATTTTATAGGGGTACTTCCTTTCATCCCATTCTTCCTCTTCATCCTGCAACATTCCTTATCCCTAGAGCTGGCATCGGGTAAATCTGGGCGTCCTGCCCACTTTTTGTCGATTTATTTGTTTATTTTTCAATTTAATGGAATGCCCCCTCCTCCTTTGAGAGTAGTTTTGTAAAAAAAAAAAAAAAAAAAAAAAAAAAAAAAAAAAAAAAAAAATGTAAGTATGTAAGTACTTATGTAAATCGTGTACACGATTGCGACCTTACGGTACGACATTAAAAAAAATTCCAATTTCGGGGTTGGGTTTCTATACCTAAAAGTGAGCTACTGTAGAAAAATCATCTTAAATTGATCATTTTTAGGGGGTTAAAAAATCAGAGTAGGTGAAAAAAGGTCGTTTTTAGCACTCTTTTTGCCTTTTCTCTATGATGACTCGAGGGATTTCGATGAAATTCACAAGAGTTACTCTTCTTGTGGGTACAAATGATGTTAGATACCCCTCAAAATGGGGAAATACTTTAAGGGAGGTAATTAGCAAAATACTTCCAAAAATAGGTTAAAAACTTAGTTTTTTAGTACCTTTTCATACATTAATATAATATATTTATGTATAAAGATATTATCTTTTCGGTTCGTATAGATGTGTGCACAGATAAGGTCTAGCTTGCATTGTGGGAGTTGCAGAAAATTAGTTTGAGAAGATCGCAAGTCTTTCTTATATTACCCTTTGGGCGGATCGGAAAGTAGTAACCATTTACCGCAGCAATAATTTAAAATGAAGCATAACTACGAGTTTTTGTACGACAAAACAGTAATTAAGTTGACTTTTCAAATTGATTCGAACAAATAAGGCGAGCAAGAGTTTTCAATGTAGAATTCACTCTACTTATGTTTAATATTCTGGCAAAACCAGGAGTTTGTTGCAATTTTTAGGGATGGTTAGGAGACAGTTATCTCTTTCCTACTCGCCCAGAATGTAAATACAATTTGTCATACAATCGGTGTTCACCGGTCTCTTACTGACAGCCACCTGAAGGAACTTCTGGACTACTGGAATCCTATCCTTGAAAATCAAACAATCGAATAACAACCCCATCCTTCTAAGATATGATCCATCATAATAGGATCAATGTAAAATGATTACAAGTAAGGGAAATAGTGTGAAGCCTCGCACCAGATGTTTAAACTTGTGGCGAAAATGTTCAGTTTTATAATTATCTGGCATTTCTTCAATGTGTTGCTAAATAATATTCTGAGATACATTGTCTACTTACGATTCAACAACTCGTATAACAGCGTAACTTGTGAGCCTGGTGGTCTTCTTCATCGTATGGTATATGGCACTTTGTTATAATAATACAGCTACATCATCTTGTCTTTCAGAACAATGACGTGCGTCCTTTGTGTAACAATATTCAAGCAAACGTTTCAACTGACAACTGTTCCAACTGGTATACTCAAGTTACCAACGTCAACCTTCGAAACCTTGAATGACGTTCCATTTTACCTTCCTTGTAGGTATACGTAATAAGTCTATTATCTCATGGTAATTAGAGTCGGCTTGGGAGTAGGTTGGCTTCAATTTTTTCTTTAGTTCCTGCTAAATTCAAACCAGGTAGTATGTTACTTGGTTTGTTCAATATCAATCAAACAAGGGGTGATGTTTATGAACTTTAATAATTAAAATCATTATCTCAAAAACTTTTGGAGGGTAGTTTTGGTTCGAGTCTGCAAAGGCAGTAAAAGCTTTGTTTTTATATTCGAAATGAAAATTTTTTTTTTGCTCCAAAATAAAAATTTAAACTCGCATTTTGAGTTTCATGGCCTCCTAAACAAATTTGGTTTCGTGTCTATCTGTCCGTCCGTGCGTCCGTCTTTCTGTACACATTTCCTTGAAACAGCTATAACTTCCACAATTTTGATGGGATTTTGATGAAATTTCCAGGAATCAGATGAGTTTAGTACTAGATGGTTCCCCATTGGTCTCATCATTATTTAATCAGCGGTGTGTTCTAGACATGCGCGAACGTGATTTTCTTGTTACACTCTAAGTCCGTCAATGTTGAAGAGATCTTGGTCAGATTTTCAGGGATGATGCGGCAAAAGTTCCTTGAGATCCATCCTGAGTTCGTTGGAAAAACCCCGTTGAAATCCACCGTTGAACCTGCAGCCCATGGTTCGGGTGGGCGTGGAAAATTTGAAAGTTGCTTACAATCCCTTTCTATAGACAATTTCCAGGGAATGACAAGAAGCATAATAATAATAAAATAAAATAAATAAATAAATCTTATAAAATTCGCGAAACGAAAATAATAAATTGCTGTGTAATAATTTGCTGCGTTTTCTATGTGAGGAAGGTATACTGTCCACCAAACTTGGCAGACTTTTTTTTCTGTTGGAAATGACTATATAAAACACAGCACCTTAAGTGGAACCACGAAAAGTTTAGTTTTAGGAACATTTCAGTACTAACAGAACTGTCGGATGTTGAATGTATGTGAGAAAACCCACCCTGAGCCAGCAACATCCCCTACACATTTCAAATCACCTTTAATGATTCCCCATTTTCAATCCTTCTACATGTCCCCCTCAACAGTAAAATACCATCAAATCTATTCTGCCAGACCGAGCGAGCGAAGCGAGCGAGAATACTAGGCTAGGAATATATACACATGAAGAAATGTTAAAATGTAGGATTCGTTTCAGATTGCCTCAAACGGATTTGAATGGACTAAATTTTCACAAATTTTATTTTAAATGTTTTGGAGCCATTGGAATAGCTTCATTTTCTACTAAAATTCGCTAAAAAGTACTTAAATTCTCTGATTCGCCAGCTGATGAAGTCTCCAGCGTTGACAAAGATAACAGCGAATCAATTTACCAATTTTACTGTTACAATTTTACATAATTATGAACTGTAGCCAAGCAACGGGACCCATTCCAAACAATAATGCAGGACATAGGTAATAGCGTTTTGACCAACTGGTGAGTTTTAGTGAATTTGTTATATTTCATTATGGTGCCTACTATTTCCTCATTTTAGGTTCGATTTAAATGTTTTAATACACGGTGCTGGTTACATTCATGCTTTACACTCATTGTTGCACCTCGATCACTGGCGGGTAGGACTAGATAACAAAGATAACTATTGGCGGTCGTATGCTATCTGGAGGCAATGCTAGAGGAGCGCTGATGGTCGGATAACAGGAAAGGTCCATACAAAATCTCTTCATTTCAATCAATTATCTATGGGATTTTTTTCAAGACAACCAAAGGATGGCGACCTACTTGCTACCTTGCCTGACATTCGACGGTCGTCCTCATTCAATTTGGCAAATTGCTGAACCAACAGATACGATCACTCTTAGGCCCGAAAAACGAAGCTGAAAGCAATAGGCACCTTCGTACATTAAAAATATCCAACGGCGATATATAGAGTTCACCACTTGGATGTTATATTTTCCGCGCAGAGAAGTGATTGCATGAAATGGACGAGAAAACGAGTCCGGGGTTGTAAAAATAACCCCCATCATGCAAAAGCACAAACAGTTCCACAGGACGGGCAGAAGGAGCGAAGGAGATTCGTGGGGGCTTCGATATCATACACGACCCTGATGAGGAAGTCTTGTCCTGATATGACGTCTTGAGCTATGTTTGTTATTACGTAGACATTATGTGCCCATGAATGTTCATTTATTTATTTAACTCTTTCTTTTAACTTCGGTTCTCTTCTTGCTTGAGACAAAATTTCAGATCGATTTTTAACCCACTTCCCGATATCCAATCGATCCGAAATTTTGCACACGAGTTCATGCTGGCGTACATTTTAATCTATCAAATTTTCGCGAAGAAAAAGTTAGTTATACTATAAATTTTCGAAAATTTGAAATTTAATATGGGACACCTTACTAGTGTTGTGTATTGTAGAGAGGAGGAGGAGGATGAGGATGAGGAGGATGAGGGAGGAGGGAGGAGGAGGAGGAGGAGTGAGGGAGGAGGAGGAGGAGGAGGAGGAGTGAGGGAGGAGGAGGATGAAGAGGAGGATGAGGGAGGAGGGAGGAGGAGGGATGAGGAGGAGGAGGGAGGAGAAGGAGGGAGGAGGAGGAGGATGAGGGAGGAGGAGGAGGAGGAGGAGGAGGAGGAGGAGGAGGAGGAGGAGGAGGAGGAGGAGGAGGAGGATGAGGAGGATGAGGAGGAGGAGGAGGAGGAGGAGGAGGAGGAGGAGGAGGAGGGGGAGGAGGAGGAGGGGAGGAGGAGGAGGAGGAGGAGGAGGGAGGTTCCTTTTTTTTATTTTTAGTTTAACCATGACGACCCTTGTTTTGATTCCCATAATTAATAGGGTTGGTTTGCATTTAATAAGTGGTGTGTGTCTTGGGTTTAGATATTGGTTGTGAAATTCATGGCTTAGGGCTGTTACCAGTGCTCTTGTATCAATCAATCCATGCTCATGCTCATTTTCTATGGTTATAGGTAAATATGGACCTTTTGTCATTCCTGTCAGTGCAGCAAATATCGAATTCAACTGAGATTTTCTTGGGGGTTTTATTTGTGGTTTGTGGCTGTTAAATTCCATCTAATTAAATATTCGTTGTGGTTTTCCAGTCTACTTCATTTGTCAGATCGTGACAAATCTTTATCTTTGAATCTACGTCTAGTTTTTTGTATTATGATTAACGTTTGCGTTTTGTTTAGATTATATTTAGGCTTGCTGTAGTATGTCGTTTTTTTTATAATTCGCGACGGAATTTGATTTCCTTGGTGGGCTTAGTGACCAAGCTCGCGATTCATTTCTTGATGTTTTCACCATATCCGCGTAACTGGGTTTTATTTGATAATTCGTTTGGTAATTTGGTTTTGTGGGGCCATAGCTTGATCTGTCATTTGGTGTTTTGTTCCGCTTTGACGATATTTGTGGCCCATTTTGTTTATATTACGGTTGGGGGCTTTTGAGGTTTATAAAATTTTGCATTCTCACAGTTTGTCTGCTAGGGAATGGTTTCCATTGGTTTTGTGGTTTGGTTGGTAGTATTGTTAAACGTTTTGATTGATGACGTTTGGGGAGGTCTATTTTGCGTGGCCATTTTTTATTTTTGAATTATTAATTCTATTTTTGTTATGAATTCATCACAATTTCTTGATATGTTTGTGGTTTTTTTTTTTGTGCTGGAAAGTACCTATTCTTGTGTTGTCATTTGAGTTGTCTAATATTATTTCGTTTAATTCCTTGTGATTCATAACTTGTAGTATCCGGTTTGTGCTATAAATTTGCTCCACGTTGTTCCTAAATTTTACGCGTTCCGCTGTAATTTGTGAATATATTTTACTATTATATTTGTACTTGTTAGTGTTGGTAACAGTTCTTCTGTCATCATATCACTTAGTGTTAGGTATGATGGAAGTTGTTGTCCAAGTCTCTCCATGTAAGTATTCAAATATTTGAATTTTGGCAATGACACTATGCGTAAAAATCTCATGATCGAATCGGGGTCATCTGTCCCAAACCACGGTAGTCTTTCAATTGCAGTTTCCACTTGTTTCGGTAGCTTCAGTGTATCGGGTTTTTTGATTTTGTTGCGGATTTCTTGAATTACTTAGTGTCAGCGTCTTTACTATCATTCCGTTCAATTTTCTTTGTTGTATTATAAATTCTGATATCATTTCATTTGTGGGTGTTTCCGGTTGTGGTGAACTGCACGCATTTTGTGATTGCTATAGCGCTTGGGTTAATGCTAACATTTTATCATTAGTAGTGTAATTCATTTGCATTTGGTTTTATTTTTTTTTTTTCTATTTGTTCTTGCGATGCTTTAAACATTTCGTCTTGACATTGTTCTAATTGTGTTTTTATGTCGTTTATTATACTTTGAGTTTCCGTTTGTCTTATTTCCATTTTGCATTGCTGACATATTATTGCTGACATATGAGCAAGGTTTTCTGTACCGTAATTAGCTAGCAGTAGTCTTCATTTATAAATTACGCGCATTGTTCGTTTATGTATTTATTTAGTTTTTTTTTTTTATTTTACATTTTGCACAGAATATTGGTCTGTCTTGTTGATTTGGGGGAAGTGCAATCCCGCAATTTCGGCAGGCCTCAATCTTTCTATCCGTCATGGTTATATTTGAAATTGATATAAGTTAATCGGATTATTTGCAGAGCTGTCTAGTTGCTTTATCGATGCGTATTTGTAACAAGGGTCTTTCGGTTTGTTCCTATCAAGTTGTCAATGTTTCTTTCTGCTCTTGACGGTGATTTCTATTGTCTATGATGAAGGTTCACGATTTGTGCTCTGTCTTTGTTCTGTTTGCAGGTGGTTGGGTGTTAGTAATGTGACCTTAATCTATATACATGCACATACGGATTCTTGTATATTCAGGTTGTGGGATTTGTAGGCTTTGTTCTACTTTAGCAGTGGAAGCTCTTTTGCAGTGTTTCCATTTTATATCGTTGATTTCTTTATTGGTGGGCTGTTAGCTTTGTCTTTTTCTAAGATCTTACTACTCGTAGGTTGTTGTTTTGTTGATTTATTTTTGGGGGATTGGGGGAGTATCTGGGCTACTTTAGTGAATCTTGGGCTTGTGCTACCATGTACTCGTAACAGGCTTAAGGCCTGTTATACCGATTTTTGTCGTTCGAATACTCCCTCAACTATATATGGATATATATTGTTTAGTTAATATTAAGGAAAAAGGTGAACAAATAGGTACACAGATTTAAAAGGACTACCTTGATGGTTTATTCAAAGACTGTAAGATTTGCGCGGAAGATTCTAAGGGAGATTCTAACTAACGCCGCATGAATTTTGGATAGAGGATCATTCAGAGGGATTCGCAAGAGAGGATAATCAAATAGGTATCTAGAATGCTAAATGACAAATTGTACATGCGTAGTTATACTGATGAGATTAATCGTACCTTGATGGCTGAGCCTCAGGAGGTGATTGTCTGGGGGCGCCACCTCCCGACGAATCCATCTTCTCCCCCTCGCACCTCCGATTCAACTCTGTTGTTGATCTCGTGACTGACGATGATTGATGGCTATCCAGTCGTCACATATAGCATACCTCATTGAGCACAGCCCCTGCCTCCTCTGCTGCCATTCTTTGCAAAGCATAACTAGGACGATCTCGCTCTATATCGATTGCAGCATTCGCCTGTACAGGGTGCTTCTGCCTGATGTGAGCATTGAGGCCACGCTTGGAACTGAAGGTTCTCTCACAGTGGGCACGCTGGTGGGCATTTGCTGGGGCAGTGGAATAGGATGAATGTAGGATGAAGATGGATGCAGAGGATGAACACACACATACACAAATACATACATACAGAGAAAGAGAGAGAGAGAGAGAGAGAGAGAGAGAGAGAGAGAGAGAGAGAGAGAGAGAGAGAGAGAGAGAGAGAGAGAGAGAGAGAGAGAGAGAGAGAGAGAGAGAGAGAGAGAGAGAGAGAGAGAGAGAGAGAGAGAGAGAGAGAGAGAGAGAGAGAGAGAGAGAGAAGTTTAGTAACGACGGACTAGGCCATTAAAAATATTATGATGAACAACGTACTTAAATTTCATTAATATTTGCTCTAAAATTTATATAAAATGCAAAACATTTTAAAATTCGAAGTTTATTTTGAATCGCAGAATTTAATCTAGAATGTGTTTTTTTGCCATGAAATCGGTAGACCATTTCAAAGTGTTCAAATTTCCAACAATATTCAACATAAATAAATTGCGATATTTTACGAAAAAGTGCTCATACAGACATGCTGCATGACTGAAACTTTTTATGGCATTTTGAAAATAGTGTCTCGCTTGATCTATAGGCCAGCAATCTACACATCTACCTTTTACAGTAATAGAGCTCAGTTTAATATTATTTTGCAGCGTTTTTCCAAAAGTTACCACTGTACGCCATCCGTCGTAGTGGTCAGTCACTCTCGTTTGTGCAGTTGAGGTCGTACCTGCGTTGCTGAACTAAATCATTTTATAAAATCATTGTAACTGGAGGACTAGGACACAGGTAATCTTACTTACTAATGAATTAGCCAAAACAATAATAATAAAAAATTCACAATATATTTTCTTTTACGAATATATTAATATACACCATAACTTATAATTAAAGCTAATATGGCTAAACAAAATGTCAATATATATGTGTTATGTGTGTGTTTGTGTGTGTGTGTGTGTGTGTGTGTGTGTGTGTGTGTGTGTGTGTGTGTGTGTGTGTGTGTGTGTGTGTGTGTGTGTGTGTGTGTGTGTGTGTGTGTGTGTGTGTATGTGTGTGTTAGGTATATCCATTTTTTATTTTTTATTTTTTAAAATTCATATGGCAAAAAAGCTCACACTTTTTTTCACAAATAATCGATTTGTAGAATTAGTACAAAGTCCAAACAATGTGGCAAGAAAACATGGATGCATTATTTGTTCTCAACTACAACCTAAGCAACTACCTAGGGATTTTAAATAGGTGATAGGGTATTTACTTGTATCATTATACTCCCACACGGATGCATTTACACTCTCACCCAGTTAAAAATTATGCGTAATGTAAAATTTACAATATCTGAAATATACACAATTTTTATGTTGAAAGTATTCTCAGTATTGAAAGTTCTCTCAGCATTTTATTGTCGGGAGCAACAATATTAATTTTATTATGATAGCTAAGATGATTGAAAGACTAATATCATGAAAAGTAGTATTCAAAAATTTTCTATTAGTATATTACAATGTAGTTAAGTACTTTTATACACATCAGGCGGGCTAATAGAGGTCACTTTTATAAACACGAATAAATGCTAATATGAGCAAAATTGAAGTGAATTATGGAGGATTTTTTAATTTAGGATTTATTAGCAAGTATGTTTATTCTAATTTACGTTGACATCGTTGTTGATTAGATACAAAATCAAGATACCAATTTGGTGGTTAAAATGAAATCAGCAATGTAAATTACCGTCGAATTGAGCAGGCGTAAGCAGTTATATAAAAATTCATTATGTATTCATTTACAACTGTTTAGAAATCATGATAGGCAAGTTCTGCGGTACAATAAACAGTAAAACGTTAGAGACCACTTTTTCTTATCCATAAATAATATCATGACCTATAACACAGCCAGTTTTTTCCTTAAAAATCAACAGCCAAGATGCTCAGATACCTCAATATTGCTCATATTTTATTACAAGTTATAGGCCATTCATTCTATAGTAGGTAGGTAGCTGATGTCTTTATTCTAAATTCACTTATTTACTTAGTAGACACGTCCGAGGTGAGACTACCCAAATTCAAATCGGAACTTAATATGTTGACTCCCTCGACGGTAACATTTCGTATCTCGATAAGCCTATAGTGCATGGTCTTCATTCGTACTTTTGTGCAACACCATGATAGAGTATTTTTATATTAGGTATTCATTTTAAAAAAAGGCACTTGATCAACTCGTCACTTCAACAAACCGCGATTTTAGTGCATTAATAAAATAACAAGAAAGAGAAATGTAAGTAGGTACATGATTTAGATTTAAGATATTTATATTACAACATATGGAAAAACTGGTATGTTTACAAATCTAACGAGCATAGGCTGTACGGTAACGTATTAGGAATATTAAAAGCAAGTCCTTACAGTCTGGCAAAACCACATACAGCTATTTACAATTATATTTATATTTTCGTTCATATTATTGTCATTTTTATTGTCTGAAAATATACTTAAGTACACACTTATTGATAATATGAAAATTTGTAATTTTGTCTAATTTCTCTGAAATAATAATAATAATAATAATAAAGATAACGAAAGGATGCTATTTATGGCATGCAATGGTGTTAAGATGGTTTCCTCTTTACGGCCTGATCTCCAAACAGGAGTTGGTATGTATTTTCACCTATTATATGCACTACCATTCTGTGAGGTACATAAGATAACGATGCGCATCGCAGCTCTCTGATATTGAAAACACTGTAAATTTAACCACGGTTAGAATAATTATAAAAAGTGTAAACATAACATTACGATTAATTAATTTATGAATGAATTGTAATATAGGTATATTAATTTCCTTAATGGCAAATATTTACAGAACTTTATAAATCTATTTCATCCATTATTGTTTTCATTTATTCATTCTCTTCTTCGACAATATAATTTTCCGCTTCTTATAATAATTAATTATTCTGGGGTATGAATTTATACGAATTTATTGTCTCAATTTCCAAATTTATTGTCATAAACCTTACAATTTCGTAAAATAAGAAAACGATCTTTCGATCTAATATTTTATTTGAATAGTAGTTTTATTTTCATAATAAATTTCGATAATTTATTTTCCTTATCGCTAGAAACGGCCGTACCAATTATTTTGGAAAGCGCAATTATAAATTTAATACGAAATTCTTTTAATGGTAGGCACCGTTCTAATCATTCCGGTTAATTATTAAACATATACATTGCGCAATATGGATCACCAAAGTCGATAGGTGAAAGATACAACCCTTCAGTATGTTTTAATGAAAGGTTTTGAATGTTCGACCTGTGGAATCGGATAAGTTTTTCGATTTTCACATGAACCTTCGCAAACTTTAACATTTTATATTATGTAAAGAAAATTTTCCTAGTTCACAACTTTAGGAGATAGCAACACACATTTCAAGCTCACGTACACATATATACTTTTATGCGGCACACACAGATTGGCACAGTCATAGATTAGGCATAGCCGTTACTTGATACGAATCCTTATTTCTCAGCTAACTAAACACTCACGCACATTTGAAAAAAAAAAATTATACCTAAATGAAAATTTCATAAAAATAAATAATGAAAATACAACAAAAACCTAACGATTCAAAATTTTCCATAATTTTTGTAGATTTCAATGATCATTGACGATCAAAGTTTCTAAAGATCAATATTGTTCTCCAAATTGCTTATTGAGTAGTTAATTATGAGCAGTAAAAACCGAATGTTGATGCCTCAGGGAACTGCTTATAAATCTGAATGTGTGAGTTAATAACCTCTGCTTAAACAAACAGCATGGACCGATTTCAGCTGCTATGTAACTAGGTACTTGATGACGTCATTGTGATATAAGATGAGTTCTTGATAGGTAAGACCCTCAGTGTCCTGGAGAATATGTGCATTCTCGCACCATACTCGTAACTAGGTACTATTGTTCCGATGTTTAGCACTCGGCTTTCAAGCTTTCAGCCAGTACCTACATGCTTATTCGCATGTGTGTGCTGGTAGCCTACTCAATTGATCCGATTCACGGTTTCATAACTGGACTGATACATACTAAATAACTGACTACGAAGATGTGGAAACTAATTTTAACGAAGGAAACAGTAGTTTATGAAAAAACGATGTTTACACCACTGAACCGTATGGAGACAATGGTATTCTTCTGATAACTAAGGTTTTCTTCGTTGAAATTACTTTCTACACATTCGTTGCAGAATATTCAGTTGACGCCTCAGCCTTCGATATAAGTTTAAAATATTCCTGCGTTCCTTGATTTATTAGAATCATAGCTTTGGTACCTAATAGTTGCTACTATTATAATTTCATCGCTTAACATGTAAATAAATGAGGATTCCCGGATGAAGGTTTAATTCCTCAAATAATTATCATTATTTGTGATATTTTTGTTTTAATTGTTCATGTATATATTGAAGCTTCTTGCGGTGAGGGGCCTAATATGGTTTCTAATTATTGTTGACCTGTTGAATTTCACTTTGTTCAGCTCGTTTTTCCATGCAGTATAGCTTGTTTTTTTTTTTTTTTTTTTTGCACAAACTTTTTGAGGTTTTTTATCGAACACATTTCCAGATTGAATGCCTTCCAAATGCGCCCAAGTTGTGTAAATTTATTGTTGATTCCAAATATCACCTCTCACATTTTCTACAGCCCCGCTTCCAACCCCCCCCCCCCCTCCCGTTTTCTAAAAAAAAATACGAAAAGTATGAGAAAATCGAAGTTTTTTGTCATTTTCTTTTTACACGTTTCATGAGTTTTGAATAAAAAAATAAGGGAAAATTCTTTTGGATTCGATTTTGAAGAAGACATTTCTTCGCATTGAATGAAACAAGCCGCGCGTTTTTAGGTTTAAAAATAACAAAGGTGGGATTTATTTTGTCAGACATTACAAAATCACGGCCCTCGACGAAACAGGGTACAACTATCTACTCATCCTCTCTATTATACTTGAAAAATCCCAAAACGTTTCTGCTAAAGAAAAGTGAAAACAAGCTATACATCATAGAAAAACGAGCAAAACGAAAAAAGTTCCAGTCATGCAGCATGATCGTATGAGCGAATTTTCGTAAATTACCGTATTGTATAATGTTGAATTGTTTTGAAATTTGAGCTTTTTGAGTGCAAGGAAATCGTATGGCAAAAATAGCATTCTAAATAATCATCTCCTATCCTATTCAATTAGATTTTGAATTTTCAGCATTTTATGTAGTTTCTAAACTTTTTTTTTTCAAATTTTAATGAATTTTAAGTACATTTTTCAGCTTGATTTTTTACTTCTTATATATGTTCTATTGTATAGTTAATCAACTTTATTTATGCAATATTCTGCCAAACATATAAATTTAAAATTTTTTAGTGATTTTTTAGTAAATTTTTATAAATTTGACCAATTTAATGTGCTCAAACAGTTATATATATATATATATATATATATATATATATATATATATATATATATATATATATATATATATATATATATATATATATATATATATATATATGAAAACGCTTCAAACTCCAAGATTCATTTCAGAATGCTTCAAAACGGATTTCAATGAAGAAATTTTTCAAAAATATTTATTTTAAAATTTTCCGAGCCATTGCTAGAGATAATTTTCTACGAAAATTCACTAAATGAACTTCGAATTCACCAAATTAAATAACGTAAGAGCCGACAAGCTCCAGCCGGATGCAAGACCTCTCCTAGATTTTGTAAGTAGTGTTATCCAACCTGACCAAAACAGACCGTACCTATTTTCAGCCATTTGTGTTATACATGTATTTATACCTACTATACTATACTACGTAGTATTATAGATCATGAAGAACCCTGGCTTCCCGAATAACCTTCCTCCACAACACTCTATCAACTGCATTTCTTCTCCAGTTCCTGACCCCCATTCTCCTAATATTCTCCTCTACGTCATCTTTCCATCGTTTCCTGCGTCTTCCCTTCTTCCGCCTTCCTCCAGGGTTGAAAGTGTGCATTTTCTCAAATGCACTTCTGCTTGGCATTTGCTCTGTATGCGCAGCCCATCGAAGCCGCTGTTTTTTTATGTCAGTAACTATGTCCTCATTACCATTAATATCATAATGTTCACTATTCGTCCTAATGAGCCAAGTACCACTATCCAACACTGGATCGTAAATCTTTCTCAGTGTTTTCCTTCCCCAGATCTTGAAAATGTTCTCGTCTACCTTGGTGAGAACCCATGTTTCCGACCCAAATGTGACAACAGGTTTTATTATAGTTCTGTAAATGGTGGTCTTAGTTGGCCTGGACATCAATGGGACTATTCTTGTTGAGATGTCTGTGGACACACTGTTATACTCGGTGACGGTTGAGCCCAGATATTTAAACTCTTCAGGGCATCCTAAAACATTATTGCCACAGACACAGATCAAGCTTTGGTGTCTTTTGCCATCCTGGCCATCTCCTTGTGTTTGGTTTTCTGGCCATTTACTTCCAATCCCATCTCACAGCAGCATGCCGCATGTGGCTCTATGCGGTATTCAACAAGGAAATGCCTCTATAGTTCTCACATGACAGCTTATCACCCCTCTTGTGGATTGGGTATTGCTTCTATGGTTTTATTCCACAGCTCAGGTATCCTTTCTTTCCTCCAGATTTTGGCAATGAGATGATGAAGCTTCTTCCACAAGGCATTGCCTTCTTATCTAAGCAGTTTAGCGTTAATTCCATCCTCCCCTGGCGCATTGAGGTTCTTAAGTGACTTGATCGCTGCCAAAGTTTTCTTGAAGTAGTAGTAGTTGTATGTAGTTCTAGATAATTGAAGTGTGATTGCAGTTTGCATTCATCGTGATGCAAATATGGAAAAGCAATAACTCATTTGTTTTGTTTAATCCTGATGCAGTAATATAGCAGTATTTCGCATATTGATGGCATACTATGTGCATTATACGTGTATCCGATTGAAATAGGATGAGATGGTTGTGAGTCCTAAGGTAGAATAATGGAAAAATGAACGATTAGTAAAAAAATAATCCCAAATTAAATATCAAAGCTTATTTCGTTATTTTGTACTAGGTATTTTAAAATTAACCAAATAATTCAATACTACAGGTCTACCTATCTAATCAAAACACGTCATGCAAATAGAAAGGTTATTGAACGATCGGAAATTGATTTCCCGTTCCACAGGTCGAAAACATGCGGTATCCGGACATTTGCAATTTAAAATGTGAATCGCTCAAATAGTCTTGAATGATTTCACCCTGGAAAAAAAACTATGCTATGTAAAAAAGAAACTTAAGTACATAGTGAACAAATTTGGTACCTACCAATTTTACATGAATCATTCTCATTTTTATCATCACAAACGGTCTTTCATCAAAAAATTTGGTAATGTACATTTATACAATTTCAAAATCTAACTACTATATAGATAAAATACTGATTTCGCACACAATCACCTTTTAAGAAAGAATTTCATTCAGAATCGATTAGAAACATCAAAAATAGGTTTCACTTTAATTACAAATCTGCCATTACTCTCACATTCGTGTCATCATGTAAAATATAACGTTAGAAATTTTATTGTTTTACATTATATAGATCCTTAGAAATTTCGTCTATACTAATATAATTATTGTCAAAATTCCATAGTGTTTTTGTAACATAATTGAGTTGTTTCAATTAAATACATTCTCATCGGAGGGGTTTCTTCTGCCGTGATTTCCCTATTATATATTTTACGTGAATGCATTATGAGCATTAACATTATTGTCATTGTTTCGAGACGAACACAAACATTAAAAACATTTTCAATATATATAAATATTTTAATTGAAACATTATTTATTGGAATGCTTCGAAACTTCCAACTGTCTCTTTGATCAAGTTTTCAACATTCCAGATGCAACAACATATCATCTACAATATATTTAAGTCTTACATTGAACTCGTTTTTACCTATTCATCATCCATAAAACCTTTCATGCCAGTGATATGTTTTTACATTGATATTCTTTAAATGAGGTTGGGAATTTTCTGATGTCAGCCGATCAAGTGTTTAGGCGTTCATAACATTTTCTTTAAAACCGATATTTCGTCCCACTAGTTCGATTGATTAATATGATTCAGCGAGCATTGATATGGGTAGATTGGATGACGGTTATTTGTTCAAAATTGAAAAAACTGGGAAAAAACTAGGAATTTATACTGTTTTAAAGCCATCTCACTAATCAAGAGCTGTACGCTAATCTTTCTCCGAGTGAATTGTAACCCGTCGTCATTTAATTCGAATATTTTTGGTTTATTATTAGCGATAATGAAACATTGTTTTCCAATGATAGTCCCACTTTTCACTAATCTTAGTTTTACACTTCAACAATCCAAATCAAATCATTAAGAACTGAAGAAAATAATTTCATTTTCAACCCTCTGAATTCTGTATCACAATCCACATCAGGGTCACTAAAGTCAGAAAGGAAATACATAGATTTATTTCCCCACTTACCACTGCAGCAACATATTCAATATGTTCAAAATAGAAGAAGTACAAAATCTATTCAATGTTGTTCCCGTTTCGATATGGTTTTTTTCTTCCTATACATGAACGCAAAAAACACTTGCCGGCCAACAGCAAGTACCGCGAAATGCGAACAGCAAATGTTTTCATGTTAAACATTTTGGATTTGAATATCCTTCACTCCGATGTATCTTGTACAAAACATTTAACAGAAAATGATTGGTTCATTTGAAAGCAGGAAAGAATTTATCAATGTTGTATTCACCTGGACATGAGGTTGAATACGATTTCAGTTATCAGAATTGACAGGAAAAGTGTACCAGTGCCTAAACTTGGACCTTTGTTGGCTGACGACAGGCTGTCTTCGGTGTTCAAGACGTGGATCTTCCAACCAAGGTGTTTATGGGCGTAGCACTGAAATCGATGAACGGTACATAATTATATTGTTGATATCGGGAGGGTTGTAGTAAATGAATTTATGAATAAAATTTAGAATTCGATATGTACCAACATCTGACAGGTTTAGAGAATGGAAGGTCAAGGAAATCACCTCGAAGGAATAGACAGATATTTTGTCGGAATGATTCAAAGCTCTAACGCATTGGTCTTCGGACATCTCTAGATGAGGGGCTAACAATGGCCTTTATCTTTACCTTTACTGACGTGGCGCGGAAGGTTGTGAAGTTTCCTAGGCGTTTACCTCCACACTTGAGTGAGTCCTCCAGTGTAGCCGGCGTTCAGCACATGATAATAGAGTTGAATGGAACTGCCATCTTAATACTTATTGATCAGTCTACACTTATCATCCTGTTGATCACTTGCTAACATTCCGGTAGGCGCTAGGAAATACCGATTGCCGCCACATAAATTTCATGTGATACTTGGAATTATAATTTTGTTAATCGGCTAGGGTGGTCTCATTACCTGGAGTTGGCAATTCAGGCCATCCAGTACACGCATCACATATACTTTTCACCAGTTACCAGTCTAGGTCCAATATGATATAAGTATGATTTTTGATCTGGTGTAATTAATTGCCTTTTTCGATATTTATATAGGAGGTAAGTTATTTTTAGCATGAAACATACTTTAGCCATCGTCAACCGACCAAGTGTTTAGGCGTTCATAACATTTTCTTTAAATTCGATATTCCGTCCCACTAGTTCGATTAATTAATATGATTTTGCGAGCATTGATATGGATAGATTGGATGACCGTTATTTGTTCAACATTGGATAGTAATGGATTTAGGGAAAAAACTAGGAACTTGTACTGTTTTGAAGCCATCTCACTAATCAAGAGGTGTACGCTAATCTTCCTCCACATGAATTAAAATCCTTTTTAATTTAATTCGAATGTTTTTGGTTTATTACATGTAACTTTGTTTTTCGATTATCGTCCCGCTTTTCTTTAATCTTAGTTCTACACTTCAACAATCCATATCAAATCATTAAGAACTGATAAAAATAAGTTTATTTTCAACCCACTGAATTCTGTATCACAATCCACATTAGGGTCACTCCATCCACGTCACAACTGGCGGTTGTGAAGGAAGTTCCTGCTGGCGAATGGGACGAAGAACACAGTAGGATCCCTCGTATGGTATGCTGGGGGTGATACACCAACAATTTAGAGAAGATAAGGGCAATAAAAGATTTCATTAACCAGCCTACGGTAAAAACTGCACTGGAACTAGGTCACTACTCGCATAAAAGTCCCTGTAGTCGACCAAGTACATGGGGCACTTCCGTTCTATAACCAAAGAAGTGGAGAAAAGACCTCTACACCCGCTCCAGCCAGTGACAATGTACCTCATAATGTGGAGAACAAAGCACGCTGCAGTATTCTGGAATGGGCAGCTCGGTAGTACGGTATAGTATCACCAATGGAGGCGGATTCCTGAAGTCACGAGAAGCACGCCTCAAGAATGCTGGCACAGACAGCATTAACGTTAGCAGAATAATTCAAGCCCAGATCTATCAAAATTCCGGGATCACGGATAGCCATGGAGTGGACCAGTGGGACCCCATCGATGGTGTACACACAGCATAGTGACTGACTTGAATGGCTGAATGATATCAACTGGAATTAAGCTGGATTGATAAAAATTCTATTATCTGAACATCATACAAGAAGACCCTTCAGGGCATTCTGCCAATGATCAGAATCCACCAGAGACGAGACTTCAGCGACAGATCTTCCTCGAAAATCAAAACGTTGACGCAGTCTAAAGCCTTGGCTACTCCATTAATCATCAATAGGAACAATAGAGAGCCGATGTAAGTATCTGTGGGACCCCAGAAGTTGCCTCCACCTGATGGGATACTGCACTCCTAAGACAAACCAGCTGACAGCGACCCCACAGGTAGCTTCCCACCCATTCAAGAAATGATCCAAACACCCCCAATGATTCGAGGAGCATAATCAGGTGCTTCTGGGAAACCTTATCAAATGTCTTGGCATAGTCCACCGAGATCATGTCAACCTTCTCCCCCTCAGCCAGTCCACGATGGATGAAATGTTCACTGTTTACCGAGGGACAATTTCTAGTTTACCATTTAACTGAAATTATTTTTTATCAGGCTGACATGTGATCAAAACACAAATAATATAGGTACCTATCTATAATTCAGTTCGAAAGCGACAGTCGTTCCGAATAATTTTATTTGCGATAATTTTATCGGAAATATGGCTATTTTATGAGCGGAAAGGCCGATTTTCTTGATGTAGCACACATTGTTGAAATGCTATCGCTAGAATGAGTTTCAAATACGCGCCCATCGGAAGGTCAAAATATTCACTATTTAGTCAGCACTGTCGCTGTAAATATCACGGAACTAAAGTAATAATAATTCCGCTTATCTAGAATTTCATCACTTACTCTGAAGCCACCCTCTAAGATACCTTCTCATCTTTCAATTTTATTTCTAAACCTAGAATTCTTCCCGTTATTTGTATTGCAAGAGATGGGGAGGGGGGAGGAGGGTAGACAAACTCATTTACAGGTATCTATATTACATTGTACCATCATTCTCAAAACCACACCAAAAAACATATCTAATTCAACTTGACTCCAACCAAATATGTGTAGCCACACTGCAGATCCCTGCCGTTTTAGCTTCTTCCATATAAAGCCACAGGGGCGCATGATCTGTACTGGTTCCATGCCTTAAACTCTTTTTACAAAGGGATCTCGGAGGGGTGAAGTGAAGACCAGTCCCTAGACGAATTGATATAAAATTCCAGATTAGTATGTTGAATAGGAAATACATGATTCTTAGTACCTTACAGCTGATCAGGGTGTTGAGCACATTGTCATTTCACCGTGATCCAGTATTCTCTGGAAAGCTGCATTTAATAATTCAGCTCAGCATTTGAAAAAAAAAAAAAAAAAAACTGACTTGCGTGAACTGCTATTGCGTGAACTATTTTTGCACCTTAGTTCAACATTTACACGTCATCAAAACTTCGGATCCTTTCTTTCTAAATGACCAACGATTTTGATCAAACTCTAACGGGGTTCGGACCCCACCACTGAAAACTCTCACTTCCCGTTGTACTCTTTAGGTGGTTATACAGGGATCAGGTAAGTTATTCGATTTGCTTTTGTGCCTATAACCATAAATACTCCCTTTAAACACCATTTTGGGGCTTCTAACTTGATGTATAATCTGTAATTCAATTTTACTGATCAACTAAATATACCTAATTTATTATCATTTCAATATTAGTATAAATTTAATCCTAACCAGATCTGTAAAAATCACCTTATAAGCTACGATCTACGGAGTAAATCAAGAATATAATAGGTAGTTACTATTGACAAAATGTTTAGCTGTCAAGTTGGGTGGGCATTATCGTTCTTCACATATTGAAACATGAACGTATCTATCATATATAAAAGTAGGTAGTTGAAGAACAAAGGACGAATCGAAATGACTGAATGCAGAATATAACAGTATCTAATACATGTGTTCACATACTAGAATGTAAATTAGGCTATAATTCATGGTTGCATGTGCGGAAACTGTCTAAAGGTTAAACCCACACAATCTATTCATTATTCTCGGATAGCCATCGGTCATGCTTATGCGCATAATTTCCTATTATTCAAGCAAATGCACCACCTCTCGATTTTGAACGGAATAGAAAATCGATGTTTTAAGAAGTTAACGTTTGCGCATACGCATAGACTACTATTAATCCAACGGTAATAACATTAATAGGGGACTATCTAGAAGCTTACCCAAACAATCCCTGAAGATTTAATCAAAATAATGCCATTAGACGCGGAGTTTTGCCTGTGTCAATCGATATTAGTGTCACTCATTATTATTCGATAACTGAGGCCGATATTAGTGACACTCATTATTACTCCACCAATCGCGACATAATTTATAAGGAATTTTTCTAGAACATAATATACCCAACTACCTACCGTGTTTGAACGAGATCGAACCAAGAGAAGAAAAGAAATAAACGTTAAGAAAAATTCACGTTTGCGCATGCGTACTGGCAACTCTTATCCGACGGCATTGAACATTATGGGGACCGTGTAGGACTAACCAGCACAACCCCTGAAAATTCATCGAAATCTGACATAAACTTGTAGGTATAGTTTTGTGAAGTGAAATTTTGATTTTGGAGGACAAACATTTTTTCGACTTCTTTCGCGAATAAAAAGTTTCTCTACCTTCCGTAGTGAGGAGGCAAAATTCATCCAGGTTCCGTGCATCCTCCTACGGTGTTCTTTTACGAACCTAACGAAATTCCAAAGGTGCATTTTTTTCATACGCTTCACACATGGTAAGCCAATCGCAAGATAAATAAAACTGTAAAGGTACAATTTAATAAAGGTAACTGACTAGGTAAATGATGTCACAGTCAGGGCCGAAATATAACAACAGTGATAAGGCCCTGTGATGGTACACGGGTAACCCCGTGCTGCCACGAGACACTCCCACAAATTAGACCACTCCAGGATCCTCTTCACTGATTAGGATCTTGAGGCATCTTGTCATCGTAACCCAGCAGTCTAAGAGATGCTGCTTTTGAAATTTCAGCCCCATTCGTCAACTTAGAAAGAGTGGCCTAAGAATTCCGTGTTAGCTTCATAGGTTGAACGGGGAAAACTGGTCAAAATGTTCGTAGAACACAGACTTTTAGAATGAGGGAGAGCTAATAGACATATCCATGTTTTAGACATTTGATTACTAATATTAAAATCAGGAAAATAAATGATATTATGATCGATAGTAAAATGTAACTGACTTGATAATACAGGGTATCAGGACATTCTGGAGGAACGGTCCAGTTGAGTACGCTAGCTTCTCCTGGCTGGCAATTGAGCCTCAGAGTCTCCATATAGTCCTGGAACGTCTCCTTTTTCTCAGACATATCTACAGTAATGTGTTCCCATTCGCAGTATCGCCCAGCTGAAATAGTACGAAAGCAAAAATTAATTTGTTAGTACTTTCATTTTTATATTCACAGTAAAACATCGTAAGCTTAATCATTATCCATAGATGTGGAATAAATAAAACTGGAATTGCTTTTGAAGCAAATGGTATTAACTAAATCACATTGTTAGACGTTTTAAAGTATTGTATCCGAGTCCGTATTAATTATACCTGCAAGGAAGGTTCACTTAAGTCCAAAATCAGCAAAAAACAGCAATTTGAGGAAGGGTTTTTTGTCACTACGGTACGCCGAACGACGTGGAGGATTAAGATAAGGTTTTAAAAATCCACGTGTCTTGAAACGAAAACCAAATAATTTTGAGGAGGGGTTAAAAATGTTTGTCTCGATCGATTGCAGAGGTTGATTTTAGAAATTGAAAAACCAAATCGAATTCCAAAAGAAAGGACCCTTCAGGTTCTACAGGGTAGGAAATCCGGCGGTCCTGAGCAAGCTGTGATTCAGGGTGAGGCCAGGTGTCGCAACTACGAGTTCATTAAGTATTGTTTTATACACAATTATAGCTTGGCGCATACGTATGTTAGTGAGCAAAAGATTGGTGATTCAGTAATTTTGGCACTCTAGATAAATAATACAGGTGACCATACATACTAAAAATGTTTATTAGTTGAAGTCCCAGAATTGAAGACTTGTTTCATTCTTATTAAAATAAGTAACTAAGGATGAAGAAAACAAAATAAGAGAATAGAGAACAAGGTAAAGAGTTTTTGGAAATTTTACTTGCGATTTCTTGAGTGGTTTATTTTTTTCTTTGTGTGGAGCATCGATCACTGATGGCCCCTCTCTATCTCGTTTTTATATACTACAACACAATTTGGGTAGTTTTTCTTAAATGCAAAACTATATTATAAAAACAACCGTTCCCTATAGGTATCTGCAGCATCAGGAATTCAGCACATCCTATGTAATTTCCAATGTAATTTGTTATTATTTATTTATATATATTTTTTTGTCCTGCCAATTTTTTGAGAACGCGTACTCATTATTTTGGTGACATTGAAAATAATTGAAAAATTATTCACAAAGACATTTTTTCAAACATAGATAACTAACTAGCTGAATACCCGGGCGTTGCCCCGGTCGAGATACATAAATAACTTGGTATGAAGTAGGCGAAATCCGTTCTATCTGCTTAACTTTGTAGTGTAGCTAAAATTGATGTAGGATTTAATTAAGAAATAAAATGAATAATAACAATTTATTGAGTTCAATAGTTTATTTGGATAAAATATATATTGAAAGAAAAGAAAAAAAAAATGCATATCACTCAGCTGATTAGGATGGATCCCGTCATAACCTTTTGTCTCTTGATGTCCCAGAGAGCCCCCCCCAATCAAATTTAAACTTCTTAGTGTGGACAGGAGAGAATTTAGCCGACTCAAGAGATCAGAAAAGAGCCCACTATTTCAATTGTCTCCAGTCCTGTTCCATTGAGTCTAGCTATCAAATTCCAACTTCTGTATGAACAGGGAAAAATTAAACTCACTTTGCTGATTAGGGAAGAGCTCATCCTTTAAATAATCTCTTAATGTTCCAGAGAGTCGCCTTATCACATTTCAATTCCTACAGTGAACAGGAAAGAAGTTAGCTCACTCTACAGATCAGGATAAAGCACATCACTTCAGTCGCCCTTTTCTGTCCCAGGGAGTATTCCTATCCAATTTCATCTTCCTAGTGTAAACAGGAGAAAATTTAACTGATCAGGAAAGAGCTCTTCATTTTAATCGGCTCTTAATGCTTCAATGCTCCAGGGGGTCTCCCTGTCAAATTTCAACTTCCTGCAGTGACAGGAAGCTATATATATATAGCTCACTCAACAGATCAGGATAAAGCCCATCACTTCAATCGCCTCTTTGTGTCCCTTTGTTTTTCCTATCTAATTTCATCATCCTAGGGTAAACAGGAAAGAATTTAGCTCACAAAGCTGATCAGGAAAGACACCATAATTTAAACCGTATTTTATGGTGACAGAGAGTCATCCTAAGATCCTATCAAATATCAACTTCCTAGGGTTAACAAGTGAGAAATGAGCTAACTCAGCTGATCAGAAAACTGGTATTATCTTATTTGTCTCTTAATATCCTGTAGAGTTTCCTTATCAAATTCCAATCATCTAGGATGAACAGGATATAATTAATCTAACTCTGCAGATCAGGAAAAAGTCCATCATTTCAATTGTATCTTAACGTTCCAGAGAGTCTCCTCATCAAATTTCAACTCCCTACAGTGAACATGAAATAATTTAGCTCACTCATCAGACAAGGCCCATAACTTGAATCGCCTCTTTGTGTCTCAGGAAGTATTCCTTTCCAATTTCAACTTCCTAGGGTAAACTGGAGAGAATTTAGCTAACGCCATTGATCAGGACACAACCCTTAATCTTAATCATATCTTAATGTCAGTCTCTCGCGAACGTTCAAAGCAAAAACATCGAACGAGCTCAGTGATTTGTAAACATTCCCGTGCCGCGAGGTTTGTACTCGTCGGCGCGATGAACTCGGACAGTGGCGGTTGTTTAACGGTCGGCGACATTATTTCCAAAACAAAGGCTCAGATTTCGCAACACCAGGAATTCTCAGCCCGAATTCTTGACCCGACTATCAAGACGTCCATAGGTGAGCTGTATTCAATTATTGAAATATTATGTGGCTACTTGGCCGACATTGAGACATCCATTTGTGAGTCCAAGACCAATGTCACTAAACTTGAATTGGAGAACTCTGCACTGAGGGAAGCAATTCAATCAAAATCAAAAACTAGTTTAGCTAATACAGAGTTTGAAACCGACGAGGAGGAGTTAGAAAGAGAAACGAATTGGATTCTCAAAAAAAATAGGAAATCCACTAAAAAACGTAAGGCTGGTTCCTCCCCTGAGGTAGACGTGCCGCAGACAACTAAATCTGGCAAGAAGGTGGACAACACCAAGACTGTGCTGCATGATGGAATTAAAAGTAAAACTGTTCAGCCCCCGCCTCCGATCACAGTCACTGGTGTAGCAGAGTATGGCACGATCCATAATCTCGTCAAAACAGTGGCCTCACAACGATGTACTGTCAAGGCCTTATCCAACAACGTTTGGAAAATTTTTGCACCAGATAGTGATACGTACCGATCCTTAACTTCTGGACTTAAAGAGAAGGATTTCCAGTGGTATACGTATCAGGATAAAAACACGCGACCCATCAGAGTGGTTGCAAGAGGATTGCACCATACGTGTGATGCTGCTGAGATAGTTAGTGACCTTAAGAGGAAAAACTACAAAATAACTGAAGCAGTGAATCTTCTAAAAAAAACCAGAGAAATTAATGATAAGGGGGAATCGGTGCTGGTGAAGAGAGGCCTTCCTCTTTTCATTCTAAATTTCGAGAACACAGAGGTTATAGAACGAATCTATGACATTAAAGAGATTATGAACATTAGGGTCAAAATTGAACCTCTACGGAAAACGACGAATCTCATTCCCCAATGTAAAAATTGTCAAGGCTTTAATCACACAAAAAGCTATTGTATGCGTGAAACTAGATGTGTCAAGTGTTCTGGTAAGCACGATACCACCACTTGCCCTCTA
The DNA here is from genome assembly GCA_030762985.1 of Adelphocoris suturalis. Taxonomy (NCBI): domain Eukaryota; kingdom Metazoa; phylum Arthropoda; class Insecta; order Hemiptera; family Miridae; genus Adelphocoris; species Adelphocoris suturalis. The sequence goes on from CM061040.1 coordinate 38,397,672, forward strand.
AAAGAGAACCCTCGGTGCGTTAATTGTGGAGATGCCCACCCAGCAAACTATCGGGGGTGCGAAGTAGCTAGGGAGTTACAAAAAATCAAAGACCAAACAAAAAAACTCCATTCTGGGAAATCTGCCGAAAAAACTACTTCGAAAACTGCATTGAAGCCTCAAAGTCAAGTCAGTTCTGCCTGTGCAAATAATAAAAATACTCGTATGTTGTCGTACGCTAGTGTTGTGCGCAGCAATACTCCGAACTCCTCTGTTGACAAAATGCTCACTCTGATGTTCGAAATGTTAAATGAACAAAAGCACACCAACAGACTGTTGATTGAAAGAGTTTCCACGCTAGAAAGGAGTATTAAACCCAAATTGTTGTTGAAATCATGAAAATTCAAAACACATTTAGAATAGCTGCCTGGAATGCGAATGGACTAGCAAAATATGCCTCAGAACTGGAGTTGTTCCTGAGCCAAGAAAAAATAGATATATGCCTGGTTTCTGAAACTCATTTTGTTCAGTCATCCTACATTGGAATCAATGGTTATAAATGCTACCGAGCGGACCATCCAGCAGGAAGACCTCGAGGGGGTTCAGCTGTCCTTATCAGGAGTGCTATTAAGCACTACGTACACCATAAAATTCAAGAAGAATTTTTGCAAGTCTCCTCAATAACTGTACAGGTAAATAGCAAAAAATGCAACATAGCAGCGATCTACTGCCCACCACGATATAATCTCAAAGAAGTAGACTACTTGTCCTTACTCAAAAGCTTGGGACCCAATTTTGTCATTGGGGGTGACTTCAATGCAAAAAATACTTACTGGGGCTCACGCCTAACCACAACGAAAGGCCGAGAGCTATTCTCTGCTGGTAAAAAAGTGCACAGTGATTTCTATTCTTCTGGTAAACCGACGTACTGGCCCACGGATAGAACAAAAGCTCCAGACCTTATTGACTTTTTCGTGATCAAAGGAATATCGAGTAATTTTATCTACGTCGAAGACAGCGGAAGCCTCATGTCTGATCATTCCGCAATAGTCCTCACAATTAGCGACACAATAATAATTAAAGATAAACCTCCACGATTAGTTACTCGTTATACTGATTGGGATGTTTTTAGGGAATACATAGCTGCTAATATTGATCTATCTGTTCCCCTTAAATATACAGAACAGCTTGAAGATGAAGCGGAAAATTTCATGAAATGTATCCAGCGAGCAGCTTGGGCTAGTACCCCACAAGGGACTGAGCATTCTGATGCTAATGTATCATACCCTCGTGAAGTTAGGGACCTGATCAGGGAAAAAAGGAAAGCTAGAAGAACGTGGCATCTTACTAGAGCCCCAAGTGATAAAACTAAATTAAATAGGCTGAAGAATCAATTGGATAATCTATGCTCAGAAATGAAGCAAGAAACCCACCTTAGGCTAATACATAGTCTAAACCCTGAAAAAGATACGGATTATTCACTCTGGAAGGTTACCAAGTCACTCAAGCAGACGAAGGAATACGTACCTCCCATTAAAAAGGAAGACGGGGAATGGGCAAAGAGCCCAATTGAAAAGGCAGAAGTCTTTGCTGATCACCTTGAAAAAACATTTGTCCCGAACTCTAGCCATGTGAATGATGGAGAACTACCGACTATCACCCCCTCTACGGATTTAGAAGATATACAACCAGTTACAATAAGTGAACTTAAAGATGGGATTCGTGTCCTTAAAACGAACAAAGCACCTGGGTATGATCTCATTACTGGTAATGTAATTAAAAAACTTCCAGAGGAAGGCATACGAATGCTTCTGTATCTTATCAACGCAGCACTGAGGCTGAAATATGTACCACGTTGCTGGAAAGTGGCGGAAGTTATCATGATTCTGAAACCGGGGAAAGACCCTAAGGACAAAACTTCTTATAGACCGATATCTCTGCTACCAGTAATCTCGAAACTGTTTGAGAGATTACTTATACGAAGACTGAAAGCTACTGTCGAAGAGAGAGAACTAATCCCCGATCACCAGTTTGGTTTCAGGGAAAAACACTCTACCATAGATCAAGTGCATCGTATCACTGATATAATTGAAAATTGCTTAGAAAGGAAAAAAGTTTGCGTAGGCACCTTCCTGGATGTTTCCCAAGCTTTTGATAAAGTCTGGCACCAAGGCCTTGAATACAAACTTGAGAGAGATCTACCAAAGCAATTCTGCTTAATTCTGAAATCTTATCTCTCTGAGAGACACTTTAGAGTAAAACACGAAGGAGAGTATTCCAGTCTCAAGAAAATAAAGGCAGGCGTTCCGCAAGGTAGCGTGCTCGGGCCCTTGCTCTATCTTCTGTTTACACGTGATGTACCCAGCGATGACGACACAACAATTGCAACTTTTGCTGATGATACTGCCCTGTTAGCGGTTGGTGATACGGTAGAGGAAGCAACTAGGAAATTACAAGTTATTGTTAACAATGTCAGTACATGGACAAAAAAATGGCGGCTCAAACTCAATGAACAGAAATCTACACATATTAACTTTACAAACAAAAACGTAACAAAAATACCAGTCATGCTGAATGGGCGTGAGATCCCTTACGCCAATACAGCAAAGTATTTAGGAATGACTCTTGATGCAAAACTAAGATGGAAGGAGCATGTCATTAAAAAAAGAGATCAATTAAATATCAAGTTCAAAAAAATGTACTGGCTGCTCGGCAGGTACTCCGATCTATCCCTTCACAACAAATTGCTTATATACAAGCAAATTCTAAGGCCAGCCTGGACGTATGGCATCCAGCTCTGGGGCTGCACGAAAAAGTCAAACATAAAGATCATACAAACTTTTCAGAACAAGGTACTAAGGAGTATTGTTAACGCTCCCTGGTACATACGAAATGATGACCTCCACCGGGATCTCAAGATGGAAACAGTTAGCGAAGTGGTTAAGGACTTTGCTATTAAACACGAACAGCGGCTTCATGAACACATGAACCCAGAAGTTCTTCGTCTATTAGACAACAGTAACGTCATCCGGCGTCTCGACAGAACGAAACCTCTCGACCTTGTAACGTGATGTGACAAGACTTGTGAGAAAGTGATCCTATAGAGTAGTTGCCATTGGGCTATGAACTCTACACAATGTCGAATATTGTATTAAAGTAAATTAACTTGATGGGCCAAGCTCAGTTGTTATGTTATGTTTCTAATAAAGAAATTTTGAAAAAAAAAAAAAAAAAAAAATATCTTAATGTCATAGAGAGTCATCCTATCCAATGTCATCTCCAACAGTTGACAGGAAAGAAATTAGCAAACTCAGCCAATCGGTAAAGAGTTATCATCCTTTTCGACTCGTAATATCCTACAGAGTCTCCTTGTTAAATTTCAACCACCAAGGGTGAACAGGATATAATTTATCTCCTTCAGCTGATCAGGAAAAAGCCCAATATTTCATTTGTTTCATTGTCCCATCAGAGACTTTCCCTGCCGAACCAGCTGATCAGAAAAGATCTCATGATTTAAATCGTATCTTAATGTCCCAGAGAGTTTTCCTATGGAATTAGAAATGCATTGGGTGAACGGGAGATAATTCAGCTCACTCAACTGATTAGGAAAGACTTCATCATTCCATTCGTCTCTTAATGTCTCAGATAGTTTCCCTATAAAAGTTTAACTTCATAGGGAGAAAAGGAAAGAATTTAGCTCACTCAGCTATTCAGGGAAAAGCCCGTCATTTTAATAATCCCCTAATGTTCCAGCCAGTCATCCTATCGAATTTTATCTTCCTAGGGTGAGCAAATTAGCCAACCTTGGCTTAATTAAACACCCGCTAGCATTTTATCGGCTCCGATTTGATTTACATTACCCCATAGGATATTGATCGGGTCTCTTGAAGTACGTTCATCAGGTGTTGAGAAATCTATCGGGCGATAAAATATTGAAACCAATAGCGTTTTATCGGCTCCTATTTCATTTACTACATCCGTTGGGATAGAGTCTCTTGAATTACGATTATAAGGTGTTCAGCAATGAATCGGGCAAAAAAATATTGAAAAATGTATCCGTCAGAGGTCCAGTACGGTCGTTTTAAACGGAAATTTTTTTTTTTTTTTTTTTTTTAATTTGCAATCATACCCTTCGAAAATCAAGGCAAAAATTCTCTAAAATGGCTTTCAAACTGCATTTTGAGCTGCTAAATCCGAATTTGAAAAAACTGATCAAATCGTTGATGTGTGGGACATAATTCTCATCCCTTACCTGCTCTCGATTGAATTTCGCTTGTAGGGAGGGATCGATTTTTGGAAATGAGGCCTCGCAAATTAAGAAGCTGGTTAGGTCCTCGAAATTCCTTCTAATGAGCGAAAACTTAGTAATGTATCCGTTGTAAGTTGGAACCGTGGGTAGTAAGACCTTACTACCTTTACGGCTTCATATGGCCCATGAACCTCGTGGGACGGAAATTCAATTTCCTTAGCGGAGACTTGCGGAGTTTCTTCTAAGATTGGGATTTTCTGTTAGGCTTTGAATAACAGATCAGTCATTTCTGTTAGCAGGTTAGCCCAAGCGTTTCCTTCACTTTTGAGTTGTTAACCTCGCAGAGAAGCCTTGCCGTCTTTGATAACTTGAAGGAAAGTCGTGGCAGAGGCTAAGTCAGTAATCATAGTGCATGTATATTTGCAAATTATCATCCAGGTTGATATCTGTCGGTATAGATGCTTCATTAAGGAGGAAAGCTGGTCAACTTGTTCGGACGGCAAGCTGACACCGGTGGGAACATCACGATCTTGCGACGGCTGAGAACATTTGGAGATAGTTGCCTCGATCGACGACATGACTTAGGCATATTGAAAGTAAGTACTGTCGTTATAGAGTTGACTAGTAGGCTCGGAAATGGGCGGAAATATGCGGTATTGGACTCACGCGGTGTTTGGAATACGTCGTCCGTAAGGCAACACAACCGAAACTGAGAACTATCATGAAACTGGAACTAATTTCGCACAGCTTTCACGATCTAAAGGCTCCGAAGCACTTCTGCTCCTACTCCCGTCTCCGCAGAGTTTTAGGGTGGGTATTGAGATTTGCCTATAACTGCAAAGCATACACCTGACGTTCCGGTCCACTGACAACTACAAAATTAAATTCAGTTGATTGTCGATTAGTCCGCTGATGTGAACAGAGACATTTCGATGAAATTTACTCAAATAGCAGGACAATATCCTCCCCCTCCTCTCCCGGCCTAAGGATCGAATCGTGGAGTTCCGTTTACTTACGTTTCGAATCGTGATCACTGATTTACTTAATTCCGCCTCTAGAAGGCTTCAGATATTAGCTTTCACGGCTGCCCCAAAGGGGTGAACAGCCATTTTATCTCTCCGCTATAATACATTAAGTTGAGTTCGTTCAGTCTTTTTGCACTCCCACTGTATCTTATTTTGTAATAAATTCTACAAGTAAATCAATTTCAAGATTATTTTCTCTCCACATTTATTCAGCAAGAATATTGCACGAATAAAGTTTATTAATTATAAAATAGAACATTCAAGAATTCATGCACAAAATCATGATGAAAAATGTACTTAAATTTCATAAAAATTTGCTTAAAAATCGATAAAACCTTAAAAAAAAGCAAACAATTATTCAAAACCTCTATTCGAATAGTAGGTAGATTATTATTTAGCATAAGTTTTTTGACATATAAGTAATAGTTAGCAATACCATTGCACTCAAAAACTCAAATTTTAAAACAATCGATAACAATGCGATAATTTACGAAAATTCGCTCTTACGATCATGCTGAATGACTGGAACTTCGTTTTATATGTTTTCACGTGACAGTTGTACTCCTTGCAACCAACTTGCACGCCTTCACCTCAGCTCAAGCTTCAAAACCCCAATAAAAAGTCTAACCCTACTCTTATTTCCGTAATTTTTTTATTACTTATTTCCAGTTTTTGTAAACCTTTGAAAGCGACCAATTGGGCATCCATTTTTTGAAGTCGCAAAAATCGATTTTTTCACAAAATGTATTCTTGGTTTACTTCAGAATCGACCAAAAATTTATTTTTCTTGGTCGATTATAAAGGTTTATTATCCAAAATAATAAAACGAATGGTCTAGGAAACAGACTGATCTGCATGCTGGAAAACCAGGGATTATTAATAATGAAAGGGAGATCTAAAATAGGGATATAAGGGGCGCATAAGTGTTGGACCAAGGAGAGCATCTGTCATAAACTTCACGTGCGTGGCTGTTAACTCAGTCAAAGATTACAGAATACAGACTAAGACTCATTTTGATCATCTCCCTCAAGTATTTTCGTTAGCATTGCCTTAGAGGAGTAAAGATATGGAGAAACTCCCCAGATGGACCGACCAAGACCAAAAAATTGTAAAGTAAAATTAGATACCTCAACCTCAACAATTTCGGATCCATTTTCAGCCCAGCTTACAAGTTTGATTTTGAGGAGATGCTAACATCAAGGGGAGGGATTATCAAGATCAACAAGAGTAAGCCTGCGCCAAAGTACAAAAAGATGTGTGATACGAAAAGGGAGGGATTTTTGAAAGAAATTCCTGGCTGATTTAAGGAAATCCGAAATGCACGGGAATTTCGGAAGGTGGCGAAACAGTTCAAGAACCACAACTCTTATTTTGCTCTGTATTTGAACATGGCAGACTGTTTTCAGCACTTCGATCAGCTTTAAGAAGGTGCCACACGGGAGTCACATGCTCATCTTTAGTATCGAAGGCCCTGCTGGGTGGCCCCTTCAATTATATTACGATTCAAAATGTCAATTGGTATATCCTCACTGCATGGACATTGAAAAGGTGTTCCTATAGATGGGTTGATACGAAAGCAGCAGTGACTACTAGATTTTTGTTGCTCAAAAATCCGTTGAAAATCTCCATATATCGGTTTCGTTGTGTAGCTTTCGGTGTAATTTTCAGTACTTTTTTTTTCTTTTGAATGCTGCGATACTCAAGAAGATGCTTTGGTGATTTTTAGAAGACAAGAGTAGTAGCTTTTCAGAATAAGGAATATAGGTAGGTTCTATTTAGGGTATGTTTGAATCAAACTGAGATTTATTCAAACTGCACAAAAAATGGCAACAGGTAAACATTACCAAGAAATTAATATCATAATACGAATGGTATTGATTTCTTAACATTTTAATGTTTACCTGTTGCCATAATTATGTTCCACTCTATTAGATTATATAGAACAGATCTCCCCCACCAATATAAAGGTTATTCAAAACTAAAAGGTGAGAACGCGTTTTGAGTTGGAACTGTTTCACCCAGCTGTCACTCGTGAGCGCAGCGAATGATGTACATTCATGGTATATATTCTCAAGTTTTTATTAAATGAACATTTCGACGTTTTTCATCACCTGTCCACCAATGTGAAAAGCATGACAAATATTAGGAAATATTAAGAAAATATTCGTTATATGAAAAGTTTATTCAATATTTTCTCCAGCAGTGAAGGTACATGGATTGAAACTAAGTATCACCCACCTGCCGTAGGGTATGGAAAACCTTCCCCGTCATAGCCGACGCCAGCAAACAGTCGCTGCTTTCTTTGGAGTTCTTCTGGGTCCTGCCCGAATCCGCCATCAAGGTTGTCCGTAATGTAGAATGGATGATATCTCGCTGGATTCGTCGGATCATTCCCTAATAACGTAAAATCCAAATGAAACAGACCTGCTGGTAGTATCCACATATAATATTCTTAACTAATGGACAGGACCTAGGTAAAAGGTTTTATGGAGGTAAATAGGTATAGTTCCAAAATAGCTCACCCAAGTAGCCTACAATCTTTAAATACGTTCGAGGTTCCCAAATGTTGTGCCCATCTACAATCTCTACGTACCAAATTATTTTCTTCTACTTTTTGGTACAATACTGAGGAAAACAACCCCCCTACATCTGTTGGTAGTCTCCCCCAGTCAACCGAATTCGGACGGGATCTTTCCCATTTTGAGCCTCATAATTACCCCTTTTTCAAGCGCTGCACAAGCTACTAAATCTATTGGTATACCCTCTAAATTATTTTGTTCAATCACGTATTCGATATAGCTTCGGAACGTACATCAGGGGTTTCAGATTTCATCATGGGAGGAGATCAATAGGGGTTAATACTGATAAGTTTTAACTATTCTCGTCCGAGTTTGTGATTAATCTTTTTTTCAACTATGAATATGGTCGTTTTGGAACGTATATTAACAGTTTCAAATTTCAATATAGAAGGGGGTGAATGGAGGAGTAATTGTAATAAATCGTGATGTTTTAACCATTCTCTTCAGATTTTATTATTATTATTATTATTACATTTTATTTTATTTTACATCTTTGTTCAATTATAAATTTGGTGCAGTTTTGGAAAATATGACAGGACTTTAAAGTTTAATTTAAGGGGTGAATGGAGGAGGTGATAGCGATATGTCGTGATATTTTTACCATATTCATCTAATTTCTGTGACAGTTTTTATTATTTGTTCGATCCAGATTTTAATCCAGTTATGCAACCCTGCAAGTTTTATATTTTTTTTCTGTTGGTGAGGGGGTGGATGGGGGGGGGGGGGGGAGGTAATTTCGAGAAATCACGATATATTTGTTTTTTCTCTTACTTTAATTTTCACCAAAATGACATAAAATTCATTAATAAGACGTCTGTACGATGTACGCGTGGCTTACCAATAATATGTCATATTGGTATGTGGGAATCAATAAATGAATATCACCACCTACGTGATGCAGCGTGGAAATACCACAAAATCATGATTGTACTAGTCACATGCGGCTGAATATCTCTAATATTTCGCATTGCGAACATTCGGTGCGTTTCCGAGCTCGTTATTAGAAACTCAAAAATTCGATTGATGTGGTATTTTTTATTAAAATTAAATGGAAATTCGGAATCTGCAGAAAAATAGGAGTTCAATCTTCATATATTGAAAATCAGAGTTATTGCGCATTGCAAACATGCCGTACATGAAATCTGCCAGAAGTATTATGAAAACTGGCGTTTATGCGAAATTTGTAGACCTTAAATAATTCAATAGAATAAGAGGGGGGTACGTACTTACAGCGCACAGCGGACATACAAGAATTTCAGTTACTTATCAATCGAATTCCTAAAACCTTGGGTCATCAAAAGTCAACTCATGAAAATGGCTAAGAAGGGAGTATCTTTCCATTTTCATTTTTATAACGATCACAACAGACAATTTTTTATTTACAGTTCGTTCTAGGATAATAATAAATCATTCGATTAATCTAACAGCGAAATTTTTCACCCTCTAACCTCCTATGATTTTCCTACCTATGAAATAAATAGATTAAACGCACCTTCCGTGGCTACCTTCACGTTAGCTGACTATTACTTACAACTTACTATTGGTCTACAATATAGTTCCTCACCTGTTTCCACGATAAATGTGTAGGTTTTTCCTCTTACAACATAAATCTCTGGGATGATGAGGTCATTTATGTAATAACAGATGCCCCAAGGTGTGATACCTGCGAGAAACAACCATAATATGATCAATAGTCAGAAGCATCTAATACTCTAGTGGCTGAATTTGGAAGACACTACAATATTAAATGGAAATTAATTATGTAGGTATCATCCATCTACTTGAAATATTTACCAGGAAATGTTTTTCCATAGACATGACTTCACGAGATGAAAATAACATTAGATTGAGTGGTTAAAAATCTAAGTGTTTTACTTTAGAATTGTTTTGAAACGAAACGAATTATATATATGTATATATATATATATACTAAATTTATTCCTCTTTGCGATCATTCATTATAAAATACTTCCAGTCATGTATAAAAATGCCCCAAAACGTTTACATGAATTTGAAGTACCTATAGTCTTAATGTGACATGTTCTCCTCAACTTAACCAACCATTATGGAGCACATCGACAAAATAAATCGTTTTTACTGTTATGGAAGTTATCACCCACAATAGCTAATCTGAGTTTAATCCATGATTTAAGTACTAGAGCACTGCTGTTCTTTGATGTGGTAGTAGGTATTATTGGTAGCTTTCCTTAGCACTATCATTTAAATTTTGGGTATATTGAATATTGTAAATAATAGTAACTGAGCAAATATTGTACACACAAATTAGAAATTTAGGTAGAGGATGTTCCCATATGAATTTTTGCCCGACTGCCAATTTTGATGAAGCAGAGGTTCATGAAAGAGATGGAGGACTAAGTTGGTTTAGACGTTTTTGCTCATTCTTACCCATTGGAAGAATAGGTGGGAGAGGGAGTAAATTTCTACGTCCACACAATAATTGCTGTTGTAATTCGAAGAAGATGAAAGCCTCAGGAGGTCAGATTCTAACTACCTTTAATGCCGATGAATGGAGCGTGGTTAGCAAGTTACAAAAATGATTGTGCATGCAAAAATTATTTCTCATTGACCAAATATAATTAAATTTACTGAGCATCATCTACGGTCTATCCTCTTCAATTCCTCATTAAGTGATGTAAACCAAATATTGAAAAGCTCATGCTGGTTGCAAGGACTTCATTAATGCGCATGCCATTTTTAGAGTTAGATTCACAACCCTTGATATTTTGATCAAAATCGGAAGCTGAGTGGCACTATCAAAGGAATACCCCTAACGAGCTTGCAGTAGACATCGTTGATTGAAAATCAATTAAAATCGTAGGGGTCTCCAACAAAAAAAAAAAACTCATCTTTTGGACAATGAAATAAACACTAAAACGTCTGACGATTACGAGAAATATTGAAAATCGATAAAAATGGGTTAGGCAATTATTATTATTATTAGTATTATTAATAGGTATGTTTGGATTTTAGGCTTTTTATTGAAATAAACGATCCCTTAACTACCTGGTTGCTGTTTGTCGACTCCTATCTATTTAATCCTTCCCAACACAATCCAACTCCCCAGACCTCAGTTGTGAGGGAACTCGGAGCCCCGAAACTCTATTAGGTGAATTCCCCGTTCTCTGTTTGAATTATTTTACTCTATTAATTTTTCGCTATACCGTTGATTCCGGTATACTTCGCGAACCAGAGTGTTTTCCTCGCGGTTCATTACAGTTTCCGATCCCGAATTCTGGATAGCTGCCGATATTTTCAGCCGGCTAGCTGCGTCTCCTAGTCGAGCAAATAGGTAACCCGTGGGATCCTTTATTTTCATATGTATCCATTTCCTTGTATTATTTTTTCCTATTGGATATCGTTTTCATATAAGGTCTCTTTCTTAGATGAACACTTAATCTTTTATACATTAGATACGTTAAACATATTCACAGTCCCCGCATTCTTGAAAGTAGAGTCGGTTCTTTCACTTATTAATATGCAGCCCTTATAGAATATTTCTCTGTTTGAACAGAGAATGAACCGTACATATTATATAATTTAATTTAATTTTAACAAAAGCTTGTATCCCTTAAATTTGGAAGGCACACAATTCTTTGCTCAAATATTTGTTCAACGATCAAGACAAAAATTAATAAACTATAGAATTAAAATGATGTTAACAATCAATAAATAAACTTAAAAGACAGTAAACAAATAAACTAATAGTTCGTTATTTTCAGAATTATTATGTTCATATCTGAATGTTGATCCCATGTTTTCATGGTATAATATAGCGGAAAAAAATTCGAATTAAAATTTGAATAAAATAAAATTACAATGGTAGTTTATCATAAATCGCTATTTTTCGGAATCGCGTGTTTCTTCTTCCTTTTTTCTTCATTCAATAAATATTTATAATATGACCTTCACATTTTGCCGTGTTAGTAACATCGAATTGATATGGAATTAATCATCAAAATACGCTTGACAAGATTGTATGTTTCTCGCCAATACCTTGCCGGTATGTAGATTCCATTCCTTTTTGGTGCATGGGAAAAACAAGATTTCTGTATTAGTTGCTGTAATTCTATTTAAATCATTTCAAATGATGCACAATTGATTGGAAAAAAAATCCAACCAGTTGAGACAGAGAATAGTGAATATCGATCCGAAGAATGATTTGATGAAGTTTTATTATAGTCATTGAATCGATAAGCCAATTATTTTCATGCAGCGTGATATCCATTTTTTATCACATCGTTGCGTATAAATAGGTACGCAACAAAATATAATTACCTCAATTCGTCTCTAAAATGTTCTAGAGAGTTCGATTGTTTCAAATTATACATATACGTATTTTTCTTAGCAGCGGATGCACCTATTCAATACATACATATACATATTCCATAACTTGCACAAGCATTGATTTGAGGAGTGTTGAAAAATCATTATGACGTATACCTCCAAAACAGTAGACGTTCCGTTTTGAAATCGTCCCCATCACGATGTAAATGGTCACCCTACTAGTTTGAATATAAATTTTTATTATTTGTAGTCAGTCTGAATGAAGAAGCATCTACTATTCAACAGATACTATTTTGAAATCTATCATAGGTACACATGGGTGATTCAACGAAAAATGAAGTTTCGGGTTCTGAACAACCCAAATTTTGTAGTCTATTCCCCTTGATTTAATGGTTTTTGTGATCAGGAAAATATTTCCATTTGCCAGTCTGATGAGTGGTTTTTTACTTTACATAGTTTTACAATTTATGCAGGCTTTTTATTTTTCTGCTTAGACATTATAGGTAAGTGGTAGATACCGTCACATGTACTATCGGAGTCTATTGACAAATTTCAAAGAACACTAATGTGCTAATTTCGGTCCCCTCTCATCTATTCCTACTCTACATTGAAGAAAAAATAAAACATTAAGGGATTTCATCAGTTTTCGAAATTTATACGAGTTTATACGAAATCATGTAAAAACTTCCGAACATCTATCATCCATTTATATTACCAACTAGTACACTAACGACTGCAGTGTTATTTCTTCGTTATCCTTGAGCCAAAACTAGCCTACTCATGTGCAAATTTGTTAGGAACTACAATTATGAATTTTTATTTCTATTTCACCTGATGAATGGCAAGTTGAGACCTTCTGACGCTTTTTACTTATATGAGGCAGGTCTTTACTTTTTTTTCAAAATTCAATTGGTACCTAATTTATTTGATTATTAACCTACCTAAAGTTTTAATAGAGAGATGAGTGATAAATTTTGGATGTTAGTGGTTATCATCAATACGATAAAGAATCTTGTGCACAAAATAGTACTACAATTTCAGCCGGGAAAGAATCAAAAAACTTTTAACACAGAACTGCACTTTTCCACATATGTAGCAAACTCAATTACAATATAATCACTCATTCAGCTCATAGCTCCTGCCTTTTGTCTCAATCTATTCATGTGCCAAAATGGCGTTTTAAGAAAATGAGAAAAAAGATTTGAACAGAATGTTTCCTCCTACACCTCGTGTAATTAAGGTATGAGTGTAATTTTGGTGTTATTTGACTCATTTAAGGTTCCACAATGTAGAAGAAGCAACTAGTTTAAGGAAGAATAAAAACGCGATATTTTTTTACCTTTGTTCGGTCGTTGCATAACACAAAATGAGCAGAGCAGTGGTTTGTAATCAGCGGTTAAGTTTTACGTTCAACAGCAGCACTTCATAGTGGCTTGGTAGGTAGGAACTTAGTTATGATTATTGTAATAGACCCTCTTTGTCATTCTTTTTCTGTATTATTTTATTTATTTTAAACCATTGCTACCTTCATAGGTTCAATTAGTCCTAACTTTTACTTTCCTTGTCCTATTTCAAAACTTATACCATGGAAAATTAATTCTATGACAGGTAGCCTAAACTAAGAGAATGTTTTTAAGTGAAAACATTTTAAATCACTTGAAAGTTTTTGATCAATAATATTACGACCTTATGACGTTATTCATAAGGCTAGGTAGAATCAACCATATAAAAAACTTCTTGAAAATAAAGAACTTAAATTTGTTCTTTTATTGTCATTAAAATAAATACCACGTTCAAGTTTGAAAAATGGAAACGTGTATATTGGTATTAATTGGCAAATCATAGAGTTAAGTGTCATCAAAAGTCACTTCTCCTCTGCGACTACATCTTCACTTTCTTCCACCAACCCAAACCCTCATCCTCATCCTTATACCTAGTTGGCGGACGAAGCTAAACAGAATTTTCTTGCAGAAATCTATGGTGTCATTGTCCTTGGGTTGTAGTTTAACCAGCTCTTTCAAATGTATAGAGATAGAGGTAGGTACCTACTATCGGAAATGACCAGCACGAAATTGCCGTATGAATGGAGATAAACTCAAATAATCGTTTATTGAAAATTAAGAGACAGGTGATGGAGACAAATGAGTAACGAGTCATATCGACTGAAGGTGGGTTCACATCCATGCGGAAATGCGGTAAATGCGGCTATCCGGTCATCCGTTCGGTCTTCTGATTGGTTAGCGGCAGTCGGAACAGTGGACAAGCACTCTTGAAACGGACTGTCCACATCTGAAAAATTAGATATTTTACCGGATAGCCGCATTTACGCATGTGCGCAGTTATCCATTGCCCAGTTTTCTTTTGTTTGATGAAGAAAGATAAGATAAGAAGGTAGCGAACCTTTATTTCTCTTCGTTGGTTTCTTTCGATCAAGTTTTGATTGCATTTGATGAAGATAAAGAGCTTGCGTATAATAATAACAATAATAAATTAATAAAACACTCAAAATAAACACGGTTTTATGCAGATGAGGCCGAGTTGGGTTAAATATACTTAAGTGTAGGTACCGATTTTGCGATCTCACCAACAACCTACCTACCTGATGAAAATCCGTACCTCTGAATACTGAAGACTTTCTGTACTTTTTTTGGAGCCAAAATGTATATAACTACATTGATTGTTTGTTTTTGTTTTTACTCGTAGTTGCAGCGGAAATGTGGTGAAATACAAACGAAATCTTGTTAGTAAGTTGACTCTACCTCTAAACCACGCGTAACGGTCTTTACATTTGCACGATGATATTCCACATTAAAAAAATAATCCGTATAGGTTAACTAATAAGTAGAACTTATGACGGACTCACGCTATGAGGGACTGATTGCCCTATGTACAATAAAGATTATTCTATTCTATTCTAATAATTGAATCATTTTCCAGATATAGGGGACACATTTTCCAGACATATTATAAATATGTCACAAAAACATGTATGAAGATACCACATGTGTTTTTGAAAGGGGGAGGCGAATAGCATGAAAACTTTATTTTGCGTAGAATCACCCACCTATTCTTCCATTTAAGCAAAATATTGTTGTAAGGTGAAGCTGCATGCGACATTCTCTTATTCCGTTTTACTCCTTTTGGGGAGATTCTCACCTCTGTCAAACAGAAATTCCAGCCCTTTGCGTGTAAAAAATGTTGTTTAAATCAACTCAAGAAGGTTTAGTTTTTAACTTAGTTGGATTGAACCTAATTAAAAAATATAGTAAATTAACAATCTTAAATTTTAATGAATGTAAACGTAAAAAATTGCCTCAATGTGAGAAGTCTCACCTTTGTATGTTGCTGGTTCCAACCAATTTCCTTTTTGCGTGTAAGAAATTTTGTGATTAGATAATTATAATTATTACTAAATGATAATAATTACCTTTGTACGTTAGTTAAATAATTTATTATTTCAACCATGATATACCAACATGCATGAGTTTATTTAATTTTGTGACATCATTCAAATTTTTTCCCAAGTATTACGCACGAAACTATAATATAATGTATCACGTAGTTAGTATGATATAATGTATAGTTATTGTTTGTTACTGATGACTGCCTAACCGTCGAAATCGATTTAACATTGTATTTCTTTATTTTTCGTGGAAATAGACAACTTTTGTTTTCACAAACTTCCGTTATGTACTACGTTATGGATAAAGGAACATAAATACATGTGTGGTTATGGATGGACGACATTTTGTAAAACGCTAAGGTGGATAGGGAAACTCCAATTAGAAAATTTCAAAACCATAGTTAAGTATGAACGCTACACGCTATTAAAGTCAACTTTCTTTCCTGGGTGAAACATTCAATTGGGTGAGAAGGACCATACTACCGATCTCAAATATCGACATTGACGTCGTACAATTGATGAGGTAAAATAAACCATCTACTCACGCTTCATTAATCCATTTGTAGTTTACAGGTGTTATAATAAACTTGATTTTGCTGATTCAGTATTCTATTGAAACAATACAACGTCTACGATTGTCTTAGTTTCTATGGAGATTATTGTTAATTACATGAAGTTTTATCTAGTAGTTTCGGAGAAATGTTCTGGATGGTGAACGGACGGATTTTTTAATTAGATTTTTAGATTTTACGCATCTTGAAAGGTAAATCAATAAATTTAGAGAGGGGAGGGGGGATGTGTTTTTCTTGATTGATTACAAAGGTTCATTATTGAAAATAATAAACCAAAATGTGAGTGAACCTTCACAGTTGCGGACGGCAACAAATCAATCATAGGGGCCAATTTTCGGCCAACAAAATACACACATATCGATCTACGGTTTTTGGTTCAATGGGATATTTTGGGCTGCTAAACTCGAATCTGAGGTTTGCCAACAAAACGTTTGGCCGAATATTGGTTTTTCGCAGAAAGTGAATAAAAAATCTACTTTCACCCGAAAAATATGTGCTTTCCATAAAAAAAATATGAGATGAATGAAATTAAAGAGGATTGAATTTCCTTCATTTTAAGTTTAAAGTATAAGGGGTAATAAAGTAAAGTAATAAAGTAATAAAGTAAGTCTTTTAAAAATGGTTTCTAATTCACGCTCTTTTCATCTCCCTTTTAAATTAAGAAAACTTGATTTTGGTTAGGTATTTACTATTGTCCAAGTCTTTAGTTAGTAAATACTTACCTCCCTACCAGAATTATCATGGAAATGTTCATTTTCATCACAACTGCACTTCGGCCTAGATCCTGGTTATGTATGTTTCATAACTTGTGAATCAGTCAACAGCAATAACTAACAATTCAAGACCTTGTGATTACTAATCAGTCAGTGATAACGGGAATTTCCAGAAGCCGTATATGAAATGATTAGAAAAGGAGGCTCTGACAGAAAGACGTATATGCTTTTTAGGTACCCTTCAAGGATCTTGAGCGTCACATTACCCATCTAGTCCTAAAATGAAGCAAATATAGGAGTTATAGTCGATAAAGGGTTGATTATTGTACTCAGGTGATTTGTAGTACACCTGACAACTTTGATCGCGGATATCTTGAAACACCAAATTTGCAGATACGCCCCACCACACCGCACCGATTTGCAGATGTGACAGACATTATGAAGGCTATTTAAACAATGTATACTTATATAAACATAGTATGTAAAGTATATATGGTCGCGTGAAGGGTACAGTGAAATACTCGTATGTTGGGTGTTAACTGAAATCGCCCAGAATAATTCACAAAGTTCCTCGGAGTATGATGCATTTTAGCGAATTTTAAAAGAAAAAATGAGCTATTTAGTTGGCTTAAAAATTATAAGTTATGGGGAAAGGGTAGGACCCCCTACAAATTTTTTCATACATCAAATATATATAAATTTGATTTTAAATAAATATATATATATATATATAGGGTGTTTCGCAAATGGCGTTACAAAAAATTAAGTCAAACGACTGAAAATAAAGTAGAATGCCGCCAACCGCACCTTTCCACCTCAATCTGATCTAGAGATAATTTTTTGATTATTGTATGTTTCTTGTTTAATTTTAGAATGACAGGTTTTTGCTATAAAAACACGCGTTCCTCCACTTTAAAACAACTTTTTCCAATTTTTGACCACATTTTTGGATTCAACGTTAAATTTCCTTTACGCCTAGAGCATATCCATACTCAAAACCGAACTCCTAAGGACCGCAATTGCAAATCAAACATTGAAAATTTAAGTTTCTGAAAATACTTGTACATAAACTGCATTTCCAAAGAACGTGCTGGAAGCTGTCATATTTCAGGAAAACTTCTAAGTTTAATCAACTTTGTAATGTCATGGTCTACTTTGCGTTTCCTTAGCGATTTCAAGGAGAAATTCGTTTGAATGCGAAAAATCAGTAGATACATACAATAATACGAGTACCTACGAACCAGAGAATTGACAAAAGAATTCTCAACTTCCTTGTGTGTTGCCATTGTAGTGATATAATTTTTATTGATAATTTCAAGGATATCAGGGCAAAAAGAAATCCTCGTTGTAAGTATTAGGTCGTTTTAGTGAATTTCAGTACAAAGAATAATGGATGTCACCAAACAAATGTACGAACAGAGTTGCAGATGGATACGTAAATAAATTGCAAACAGAAATTAGTCTTCTTTATAAACACCAAAACTGAAATTAAAGTAGCAATAAATGAAGAGAAAAAACGATGAACAAGGACGATATTATGAGACCTTTGACTATTTTTGCTTCACTTTTGAAATCACTAGATGGCATGTTCCGGTGCCTACTGTTTTTTCGCATTCAAACTTGAATTTCTCCATAAAATTGATAAGGAATCGCAAAGTTGACCATAGCATTAGATGCCCATAGCCAGGACGCTGGACCCCAGGTTACCTCTTTTTACATAAGTACTTCGAATGAAATTATTGAAACACAGAATATGTTTTAGCTCACGCATTTCACGTAAACCCGTGATACTCGCATATAAGAATAGCTCAGATTTCGCGGTGTATCTTATCGCTGCTTGGTCCAGTTGTTTATTTATTTATCAGCAGCGCAATGACTCACCACCAGCTCAATGAAATCATCAGAAATTAACATACGGTCATAATCATGTTCACGATATCAATTATTGAGAATGATCATCTGTGTGTGAACAATTATTTAAATAACCATTCTCATAACTCAGCTTGTTAGCCACGTACTTTGCAGTAGTTAATATGATATGGTAAAATAAATCGAGAGCTTTCGAACGAATGGTCAACGAATTTTGTGGAATGAAAAATGACGAAGTTCCATTTCCCTAGCAACGACACGGTCGAAGCGGAAATCATCAGAAATTGTTGGAACACATTTTCGTTACACATGAACGATTCGTTTTCGGTTGGAGGTGCCAAGGCTAAAACACATTCTGTGTTAAAAATTTTAGGTGAAAAATGGAAAAGTGCTCATAATTAACATTTCAATGATACCACATGACGTGCATAAACGTTCATGTACATTTGCACAAGTAATTATGAAACATTTACTATGGAGCAAATATATATATATATATATATATATATATATATATATATATATATATATATATATATATATATATATATATATATGGATCATATATATATATATATATATATATATATATATATATATGTATATATATATATATATATGATCCACATTTTTCGCAGAATACATAATCAATTATTAAAAACAAAGTGATTTTCCCATTTGGAGAGTTTTTGGTTTTTGACCCCCATTTTCGTGGCGTTCTAATGACTGAACAGCTGGTCGTAGAAAAAACTTCAAGTAAATAAAATGTACTAAATTTAATCGAATTTAAATTCATTCATCACATAATTATTCTTACGGGAAGCGCATAGTTTTCGAGTTATTTGCAAAATACCGGGAAAAAGTCGATTTTGTTCCTATTTTTTGCGAAAAAAAAAGAAAATTCCAGTCAAATTATTTGTTAGCAAATCTCAGATTCGTGTTCAGCAGTCTGAAATATTTCATAGAACTGAAAATGAAAACTACACTAAAATTTTCCGCTAAAAAAACACAAGCTGCCTAGACTATCTTACCGCCCAGCTCAACACCTCCCTCCGTACGTCATGCTGCACCCACCATGATACTCCTTTTCTTCGTCTTTATATACACACTATGTTTGGATAGTAGGTATGTAGATATCCTTAGATAACGCGCATCCGTGCTCTACTACTACCTAAACGCCTTCAACATCCGCTCATCTTTGTTTCGACACATATATTTACCTACGCAACCTATATTTCATTGTATTGTATTCGATCATGCAATTATGTACTCCTATACTTATTTAGTATGTTGTGGATACCTTTTCTTTATCGATACCTATGCAATTATTTTTTCATCTTTATTGTTCTCATGAATCTTTTGTGCGCATATTTCCGTAACATATTTACTCACTTCGTTTTGTAAATTCTGGGAAAAGGGCACAGTCTTGGCCCGAATTATGTTTTCAAAAAATTGTTAGGTTCTCCCAAATAAAGCTCGTGGACAGATGCGTTGTTTAAGGTCAGCCTTGTCGGCTGAATTACTCAGTCAAAGGTTTCTCATCAACCAACCTCACACTTTTGTGAAGAGGGGTTATATCCGAACACGTATAATATATACCTTGAGCAGTACAGCTAAGGCAGCATTGTATTAAGTCAAATTTGCATTCTCTATTCTTTCTTCCTAGCCCTCTACAATCTTCAACCCTTCTTCCTTCATCCGAGGATTTCACTACTGGGTAAAAGTCTTGCTACACCTTCATTCCTTACAACCAACGGTTTTTTTTTCTTTCAATGTTTCATTACTGGACTTTTCATCACCAACGATTTCAGTTTCGGTTGATAGTAGCCACCACAGCCAATGGTTCAAGAACCAGGCTTTGTGATTTTTCTTCTTCGAGTGTCCACGATTTAGGTTTTTATTAGTCAGTAAAATTAGTTTCATATTTCACAAGTTTATTCAAAGATGGACTCTCTTAGTTGATGCACGCTCGAACCACGAAAAGGAGTTTCAAATTCATAATTAGCGGGGCTAAGGGCCGGGTTATCAATTACCCACGTTAACTGCAGGATAGCTATACCGAATGTAGCGCTATACTCTAGATAAAGAATGTGAGTCGTTTATCAATACCGAATTACCTAGCTGGTAAAATTATCTCTCAGATAAATACTGTCTCACAGATAGCGCTGTTAGCATCCTCATTGGTGTCCGTAGGAACAAAATGAGGGTGATTTACTCATAGAATACATTTTCTTCACCGGTCTACTATTAAAACAACCGGGTCCACAACAGTGTCCATAATATAATGAAGATCGGCAAATAAGAAACCATCACCTTTTTGCCGATTGCTTCATGCCTAGAAAGAGAACAGAGAAATACATTTACAAATTTATTATAAAGATTAAAAGTCTAAGGATTGTGGAAAACATCACTTTAGTAGAATATAATTATGAATAACTTTTGTGCCATAAATAAAAGTTTTCAGAGCTCAAGGTGCAAAAAAATAGCCCAAACTCGTGAAAAATTACCAAAAATCTAAAAAAATTTTTGGCAGGCAGCTGATGCTTTTCTATGATCTGCGACCTAGTGGTTTCTCTCTCACCTAACATAAAATAATATAATACCACTCTGCCAATTACTCCGTTTGAATGAATGAAATCATTAAAACATTTATTTTAAATAATTAAGTTCCCATTTTTGCTCACCTTTGAACGGAGCCTCCATTCCTTTGGGTCAAGTGTGTTGATCAGTAAAAGAAGAAAGTTATTAAAAAAGGCGTATTATATTTTGTATAATAAGCATCATACTTTTCCTGTGAATGCAGAAAAGTTTGTACGAGTAGCGTTTCAAAACTCAGCTTTCAATCAAGTTCCTGGAGAGACTTATTTGACAAAACAGGTAAAAAAAGGACTCTTACGATTAACTAATTTTTGAAACCGGTTTCACTTAAAGATGACACGGTGTAACTAGTGGTTTTTCGGTTGGTCAATGAAGAAGTATGACTCAATAGGAGTGAGAGTGCAAGTCAGCTACAACTCACTTAAATGGCGACCAACAAAAGAACGTCCTCTGTACTTTCCTATTCATGTGATCGCATTATGATACGGTACCTCTTATTTTAGAGAGAACACGCTCGAATTATGGAAAAGAATAACCTTCTTCGGCCATCCTGGGAACTTCGAGTGGATTTCGTTCCACTTATTTTGCAGCTCGCTTCAAGAACTCCCAAAACTCATAAGCACACTTAAGGGTGCGAACGATCCTGATGGTCTACCGTAGCAGTCTTACAGATTGATGTATTGATATTTTTAGTCAGTCTTAGGTAAGGGATGATTCAGCGTCAACAATAACCACGCAATTATGTATTAACAAAATAATAATATAACCATGTAAATGAATTAAAAAAAAAAAAAAAAAAAAAAAAGGATGAAAAGGAAAATACATGAAAATAAAAAACAGATATGAAATGAAAATGGCCAAGTTGTATGGAATGGGAATGCAAATGAATTAAACTCCGCGAAAAGACACGACGAAATGGTGTCGTCGCCCGACTCCTCGCACTATACGACATATGAACTCTCTATTATCATAGTAAATCAACGATTTCTAATTATATGAATAAGCACTTCAGCTATAATTGCCGTTAGCTGTAGCAATCAGATAACAATAATTTTTTGGTTAAGTAGATATGAATATAAATAGCTGATGTATTTATAAATAATTAGCTTGAATATGAATCTAACTTAGGATTTCGTAATAAGTATAGGTAATAGTCATAATAGCCATGACTAATAGCCATAAGTCATTTTTTCCCTTATTGACGCTTGGGATTTGAAGCAATGAATTATTTTGAAGGAGGTATAGCATACCTGTGATTGCAGAGTAGCCTCTCTTACCGCCGCTAGGGCCAATCCTCACCGAAAACACGTTTTCTCCTTTCACGACTGCAGGTGTCCATGGCACTACTTCATCTTCGTCGGGGAGGTTGAACAGCGAATTGACGCAGTTTCGATCCTTGGTACTGCCAAAATCGATCCGGATATCTTCTGTAAATTTTAAAATGGCATTCGTTTGATTCGTGGAATTACTCGTCAGGCCATTAGTACGACCATACATTATGATGTCAGTGAGCGTTGTCCCATTCTACTATTTATGTGATTCCATTTCATGAATAGCCCTTCAAGCAAATGCCATTTAACCTCACTAGTCCTCCCACAGTAATCCAAATTTCATCCGAACAGCAAAATAAAATAAATAAATAAAAATAATCGAATAAATAGAAGTAAAAACTAACCTATGTTCATATTTTTCCCCCACTCTTTCGACCTTAAAATTCCTTTTTTTAACTAAATTCACACCCTTTTTCCCGTTCTTTTCGACTTCCCGGCTTCACCTACCCCTCTAAACGGCCATCGAAAATTCCAGAAAAATACCGGTTTTGTAGGTTTTTCTATGAGGAAGACGTACTAGACCCATGGTGAAGGAAACACGTATGGATGACACCAGTCTCTGAAGACTGTTAATAGGATAGTGCACAGCTCCTATCAGGAAGCTAGCCTAGCGCGTGGTCCTTTGGAAAATGACAACCACTGGTTGTCGACTATGCAGAAGGCGACTCTTTTTCAATCACCCTCCATCCTCCAACAAATATCCGCTATACTGGTTTCCTCTTGTGATCATGCCACCTTTGCAAGACATTGTGACACCAAGTGGTATCATGATAATTCAAAGAACAGTCAATGTAACGGTCTTCTGGATCTTGCTCATTGTAAAAGAGATGTGACTGTAACTGCTAGCATCACAAGGGCCCTTGCCCTCTTCATGTAGTGAAACAGTTTCACTGGGGTAATGGATCATACCTTCCTATCTAACTACTTCATTCCTCTCTCCAATCTACCCAATGTCAATATAATTTCTCATCAGAGATTGCACGACCAAATGATCTGAGGCTAGTATCATCTCTCCTATTTGAAACTTAAGTTGTCGACGTTTCACTGGACTGCCACAGCCCTAGATAAGAGGTGCTATGAATGATGGCTAACCACTAGCAGAGTGCACAGAACCTGACGAAGTAGTTTCAAAATACGAAGCACCATCATCCCAGACTCCGTAAGAGAAATAGAAAGACGATTGCCAGAGAGAGGGAAAGAACCGTATATCTAGCCACTACCTGCTGGTTTGTCTGAGCATTAGCACTTCTTCCACTCACACCTTAGTACACATCCTGAACATGACACGTACATGAACCCCAGTTCATTTCTAAGCGTGGAGTAGCGCACCCCAAAATAATCTAATCATATTGGAATTCCATTTAAGAATACATAAGGTGATAATATTTAGTTTTAGTAGGGTGGCCATATTGAATGGCCGATAAGCGGAAGCAATTAACAAATCTCATTTTGCAAATTTTTGTAAATGGCACTATATATATATATATATATATATATATACTCGGCCCTTCGGGCCTCGCAAGGGGCTCCGCCCCTTGACCCCGCCAGGGGGGCTTCGCCCCCCTTGACCCCCATAATCTATACTCGGCGCTTCGCGCCTCGCCGGATCTTTTCTCTTTTCTACTGTGTAGAAAACGAGGATAATTTGCTATGCAATTCGTCTCACGAGAAAAAAAAATATATATATTTTTCAGGCCTGGCCGGGATTCGAACCCACGACCTCTCGCTTCCCATCTCGGGACAAAAAACGTTACACAAAAAGTGAACATTTAAAAAATTATTAGGGGTCGGCCTAAGAATTGCATAGCAATTAATATATATGTATATATATATGTATATATATATATAGATATATATATATATATATACATATATATATATATATATATATATATATATATACTCGGCGCTTCGCGCCTCACCGGATCTCTTCTCTTTTCTACTGCGTAGAAAACGAGGATAATTTGCTATGCAATTCTTAGCCTGGATCAACTTAGTATTGGAATGTAGCCAGGTACGTAAGGAGAGGGAAATTGGTAGCTTGAAATATGAATATTTATCACATAAATCAAGCGCTTTCCAACGAGTGGCGAACGATTTTTGTGCGATGAAAACTGCGGAAGTTTCATTCCCCTGACAACGGCTAGGTTGTTCGTGAAAAACATTGAAATTATTGTGACACAATCTATAGCAACTAGGTACTCAACTAGTCGGTTGTACGTGAAAATCATCGTTAATTTCGTCACGGACGTTACATAAAAAATGATTGGGGGTCGGCCTAAGAATTGCATAGCAATTAATATATATCCAAATAAGGTCCCGCCGGTGTCCATCTTGTAAATAAACCAACACACAATTAGTGCAATTTCGCTAATGACCGACTTCACTTTCGGAAGAAGCGTAAGTAAATAATCCTGCAAATAAGATGCCCTTATTTGAACTGTGGCTATTCCAGAACTAATAAAACTTGAACATCAAAAGGATGTCAGCAATGTTGAAATAGAAACTATAGGGTCTATGCACTCACCTTCGATCAATCCTAGTCCAGGAGACAGCAAATAAAATAGGGAAAGTATTATGATATTAAAAATGAACGGATTGAATTTTTATATCTGAATTTCTCTCTTGTTATTGGGTATTTATAAGAAAGAAATGCTTGCATTCAGGTCACAATACAGTGAATCAATTTCATACTCTTATTTTGGTTTATTATTTTCAATAATGAACTTTGTAACTGACCAAGGAAAACATTTGAACCCCCCCCCCCCCCCCTCAAAATTTATTGCTTTAGGTTTCAAGATGTATAAAATCTAAAAATCGGATGAAATAAACGTTCGTCCGTCCGCGCCGTCCAAAGCTTTTTTCCAAAACTATATGACCAAAGTTCATGAAATTCGGCTGACAAATTAAACATCAGCCGGGGATGTGTCAATAACATCGGCATCAATTTTAATCAACTTTGAAGGGTAGTAATTAAGGGGTGAAATATTGAAAAATCGAGATTTCGAATACTTTCCAAGTAACAATGTTTTTTTGGTTGTCATTTACATATATTTTCCAAACAAATCGAATGAAATCATTCGGAAAGCCATTCGATTTTCCGTTGTCTCACTACAAGCTATTATGGAACAGCGACCCTATGATTTTTCGGGGAAACGAATTAAGTTTCATCAGTGACCTCTAGATGTGTTAGGCTTGCAAAAAGCGATTCTCGCCCTAGTTTTGCTAATTCACGGCTCTGCATCATCAGCTCGTGTAAGGAAAGTTTATTAGTTTTGTTATTTAATTTTATTAATTTCTCTTCTGTAGGTGTCTACTCCTATGCAGACACCAGCTGCGTAGCGTGGTTCAGGAGTGGAAGGTATCACACTCGAACATTTTTAGCTCGTTTTTTAGCTGGGTAGAGTCAAATCTTTTGTAGGTTAAAACAAGGCAATTGAAAGTATCGCGAAAAACTATTTTGGAACATTCCACATTTTTCTTAATCAAGGAGAGATACAAAACCGAGGGCTTCGAAATTTTTGAGCCTTTGGGAAATTTCTATGACAGCTGCAAATTGAAATTCTGTTAGTAGGTGGTCTCTCGTATGTCAACTCGATACTTTGGATTGGATAAACTTTCAACTTCATCTGTGTACACGGTCAAATTGAGCCAAATTGGAGAAAACCTTCGTACTCCATGAATTTTTCACTTATGAAAATAGCAGGCGTGGAAAGCAGTACAAACGACTAATAAAACTATAGCAAGATAACCACTGATACCTATTGCAGTTCTCGATTAAAAAATGTCTTGTATTCTCACGATTGCGTTCCTTCACAACAGCATGTGGTAGCGGTGACATTGAACGGCCCTTCCTGATTATGTCCCACTTCTGTTCAAAATTACGTGAACTGAGTGAACAATTCACGCAAAAATTCCGTTCTTATGTGGAAAGCCGCAATGGAACCACTGAACCACGTCAGCATAGGAGGTACGAGTAACTGACTAAAATGGTGTGTAACAGAAAACAGAAACTGAAAGAAGTTGTAACCACATCTCCTGAAACCATCGTTTTACAAACCTCGATAGCATAGACCAAAAAACAATCGATAGCAAGCCTGCCACCTCAGGCAGCTCAAGTTTGTGATCACAGGGGGAAGTTCGGTAGAAGGAAGCGCACAAAACTAGCAGTGACCGACTCGTTGCTGACTTGGTAACTGCTACACACAAACACACACACACACACACACACACACAAAAATTTGGTAGTTACATGGCGGTACACTGACTGAACAGCTCGGGCAATGACCATTTCAGCACCACATTCGAGGAGCGCTACCCTCCCCACCACCACTTCTGCCTTCTTCTACTCATCATCTATCGATCGGTTCGTAGTATCGATTCAGACAAAGTATTCATCGATCGTCAATTCGCATTTACCACAAATAATCGATATAACTAACTTAATCGAATCCATTAGAATCCGCCCGAATTTCAAGCTTTCGGGTTTTATTCTTTTTATTGTTTAAACCTTGTTTTCGTCAGTGGTACCGGCGCTACCCGGGGTGAATCTACGCCCCTGGTAGACACATGAGATACCTACCCAATGATTCGATTAATCTCTATCTATCTATACTATTAATAAGAATGAAACTCCGTTTGTCTGTCTGTTTATTTGTCTGTTTGTCGTGTCTATGCACGGCCAAACGGCTGAGTGGGGGGAGTCTACGAGTGGGGGGATCTTCTTGGGATTTTCCGATAGGGTGTATAAGCGAATTTAAAATTTTCTAATCCCACCCGAACCATGGGCCGTAGGGCGGGAGGGGGGTCGAAGTAATAATTAATGTGCGCTTTTTGGACTTCCCCGCTTCCCCTACCCCTCTAAACGGCCGTTGACAATTCCGGAAAAATACGGGTTTCGTAGGTTTTTGAACGAGGAAGACGACGGCGCGATCGGCTCGCGAAAAAAGTATCGGGAAATGCGTCAAAAAAATGCGAGAGTACGGACCCGTTTTCTCGAAAAGTCCGCCGAAAAACTTGGTTTTTTCCGATTAAAATATACCCCATAAAGGTACGTTTTTCGGAACGGTTTTCGCGGGCGAAATACAGCTTTAATCCCGCCGAATCTGAATCCGAAGTCGGATATCGAAAAAAGTGACGGAAAGTAGGTCAAATTGCGAGCGGAATTGCGAGGGAAGCGTTTAATATGACGTTTTTGATCGAGCCGAGCCGCCCGTTGCACAACGTTGCTTAGCAGAAGGGACTCGACTTCTACGCAATACCTTGCGAGCGAAGCGAGGAACATCCCCAAATGAACTTTTTTTGTGGTTCCACGTAGTTTTATAAGATTTATTTTGTTTGTAAGAATTTCCAAAAGAAAAAAACGTCTGCCAGTATAATTTCCTCCGATGATAACTTTTCGTGGTTCCACGTAGATGCATAAGATTTAATTTGTTTGTAAGAATTTCCAACAGAAAAAAACGTCTGCCAAGTTGGGTGGGCAGTATAACTTCCTCAAGCGAGCGAAGCGAGCAGCATCCCCTACAGAAGTTAAACCTACCCTTAGAGATCTACCGTTTGCCAGCAAAGCGAGCAATTCAATGGGGGGTCCGGGGGGCTTGCCCCCCGGCTGGACGTGGAGGCGAGCGTAGCGAGCCGGAGCGGCTAGTTATTAATAAGAATGAAACTCCGTCTGTCTGTCTGTCTGTCGTGTCTATGCACGGCCAAACGGCTGAGTGGGGGGAGTGTACGAGTGGGGGGATCTTCTTGAGATTTTCCAAAAGTGGGAGCGAGCGAATTTAAAATTGTTTAATCCCACCCGAACCATGGGCCGTAGGGCGGGAGGGGGGTCGAAGTAAGAATTAATGTGCGCTTTTTGGACTTCCCCGCTTCCCCTACCCCTCTAAACGGCCGTCGACAATTCCGGAAAAATACGGGTTTCGTAGGTTTTTGAACGAGGAAGACGACGGCGCGATCGGATCGCGAAAAAAGTATCGGGAAATGCGTTAAAAAAATGCGAGAGTACGGACCCGTTTTCTCGAAAAGTCCGCCGAAAAACTTGGTTTTTTCCGATTAAAATATACCCCATAAAGGTACGTTTTTCGGAACGGTTTTCGCGGGCGAAATACAGCTTTGGGTCCGCCGAATCTGAATCCGAAATCGGATATTGAAAAAAGTGACGTTAAGTCGGTCAAATCGCGAGCGGAAGCGAGAAGAAGCGTTTAACATCACAAATTAATTTTGCCGTGTTCGCGAGAAGGCTCTACGAAGTCAGGGGTTCGATGAGGCGGGGCTTGCACCTGACGAAAACGGGTTGCGAGCAGGTACACGCACTTACGTCTTGAAGGGTATACAGGTATACCTTGCGAGCAAAGCGAGCAACATCCCCGAATAAACTTTTTGTGGTTCCACGTAGTTTCATAAGATTTAATTTGTTTGTAAGAATTTCCAACAGAAAAAAACGTCTGCCAAGTTGGGTGGGCAGTATAACTTCCTCAAGCGAGCGAAGCGAGCAGCATCCCTTACAGAAGTTAAACCTACCCTTAGGGATCTATCGTTTGCGAGCGAAGCGAGCAACATTCCCTACATGCCACACTTTGCGAGCGAAGCGAGCAATATTCCCTACATGCCACACTTTGCGAGCGAAGCGAGCAATTGAATGGGGGGTCCGGGGGGCTTGCCCCCCGGCTGGACGTGGAGGCGAGCGTAGCGAATAAACGACTAAACGAATAAACTTTTCGTGGTTCCACGTAGTTTTATAAGAATTAATTTGTTTGTAAGAATTTCCAACAGAAAAAAACGTCTGCCAAGTTGGGTGGGCAGTATAACTTCTGCAAGCGAGCGAAGCGAGCAGCATCCCCTACAGAATAAATACGGACTTTGTCCTACACATATACAGGTATACCTTGCGAGCGAAGCGAGCAACATCCCCTAATAAACTTTTCGTGGTTCCGCGTAGTTTTATAAGATTTAATTTGTTAGTAAGAATTCCCCAACAGAAAAAAACGTCTGCCAAGTTGGGTGGGCAGTATAACTTCCTCAAGCGAGCGTAGCGAGCAGCATCCTCTACAGAAGTTAAACCTACCCTTAGGGATCTACCGTTTGCGAGCAAAGCGAGTAAAATTCCCTACATGCCACATTTTGCGAGCGAAGCGAGCAATTTAATG
The DNA here is from genome assembly GCA_030762985.1 of Adelphocoris suturalis. Taxonomy (NCBI): domain Eukaryota; kingdom Metazoa; phylum Arthropoda; class Insecta; order Hemiptera; family Miridae; genus Adelphocoris; species Adelphocoris suturalis. The sequence continues at coordinate 38,427,440 of CM061040.1, forward strand.
GGGGGTCCGGGGGCAGTATAACTTCCTCAAGTGAGCGAAGCGAGCAGCATCCCCTACAGAAGTTAAACCTACCCATAGAGACCTACCGTTTACGAGCGAACCGAGCAACATCCCCTAAATGCCATACTTTGCGAGCGAAGCGAGCAACATTTTCTACATGCCAGACTTTGCGAGCGAAGCGAGCAACATATCCTACATGCCAGACTTTGCGAGCGAAGCGAGCAATATCCCCTACACGCCACACGTTGCGAGCGAAGCGAGCAACTTAATGGGGGGTCCGGGGGGCTTGCCCCCCAGCTGGACGTGGAGGCGAGCGTAGCGAGCCGGAGCGGCTAGTAATAAATACAGGTGTTCTGCGTAGACGAGCTATACAATACTGAACAATAAAGCTCTGTGTTATAATTTGCGCTTATTTCCATAATATTTGAATTCTCCAACGCTAATTAAGGAAGGTTAACAAAATCATAGCATGGAGCCTCTCCAGCACTTTACGAGACGAATGCAATGATGGGTCCCAACCAGATCAGCTGAGATAGCTTAACACTTTCCTATCCATCCTGGAAATTTAAATTTCCTCTGAGACATAGAGAAACGAATAAAGTGATGGGTTCTTTGCTTATTTACTGAGTAAGCTAAATTCTCTCTTTTTCACCCTAGGAAATTGAAATTTGACTGGAAGCCTTTCTAGAACATTAAGAGTCGAATGCAACGACGAGTTCCAACCAGATCAGCGGACTCAGCAAAATTCTCTCCTATTAATCCTGAGAATTTGAAATTTGACAGGGAGCTTCTCCAGGACATTATGAGAGTAATGCAATGACGGGTCCCAACCTGATCAGCTGACTTAGCTAAATTCTCTCCTATCCACCCTGGGAATCTGATATTTGATAAGGAGCCTCTCCTGGACATCGAGAAACGAATAAAATGATGGACTCTTTCCTCATCAGCAGAGTGAGCTGAATTCTCCCCTTTTTACCCTAGGAATATGAAATTTGACAGGGAGCCTTTCTAGGACATTACGAGATAAATGCGATGGCGAGTCCCAACCAGATCAGCTGACTCAGCAAAATTCTCTCCTATTAATCCTAAGAATTTGAAATTTGACAGGAAGCTTCTCCAGGACATTATGAGACGAATGCAATGACGGATTCTAACAAGATCAGCTGACTTAGCTAAATTCTCTCCTATTCACCCTACGAACTTGAAATTTGATAGGGTGCCTCTCTTGAACATCGAGAAACGAGTAAAATGAAGGTCTCTTTCCATGAACCCTCCCTTTCAGCATCCAACGTATCTTTTAACGCTTCTGAAAGGTTGAGCAATACATTCAACCATTATGCGTACTACTTTATTATTTATATTCAATGTATTCTTCGCTTAAATTAAATAATAAATTTTAATGAATAAATGATTCTTATTTGTAAGCATGACTGTACGAGTAATATGTTAGGCGGAACAAAGTCCGGCGGGTCAGCTACTCTTATGAATAAAACCATGTGTTAATTGTTGTTGATATTTTTTTTTTTTTTTTTTTTTTTTTTTTTTTTCGTCTACAAAAGGATGTCAGAATTAATATGTAAAGTACATAAAAATTTCGTGCTGAATAGAAAGAGAAATTCTCTCAACGAAGGCTGCAAGGGGGTGGGGTGAAGACATAAAATTTCTCTATGTCTTGCACACTGGTATGCAAGATTTCTGATTTTTGAGAGGATGTCACACATTTTTGGTGATCTAGGAGGAATGTATAAGGCTGCTCAGGTTGGAGATAGTTACCCGACTTCTCCGAGAGTTGCTCCTTGTAATAGTTAACTTCCCTAGGGAAGAACTTATCTTGGCTAAATGGAATCGTTCATAGTATGGCAAGTAGTTGTTTTTCGAAGGAATGGCAATGCGAGACGTGCGTCTCGCTTTATCAATCACAACTAAAACAACGTTACTCTTAGGCTGTCCGTCCAGTGGACGCGATTTCGCGCGAAGAGGCGAAGACGCGAAAAGAGGCGAAAAGAGGCGAACGGTTCCCCTCCCTTCAAACACACAGTCAACATCCATTTCGCTTGTTGGCGCGTTGAAAAACAAACCGGTTTGATTCTCGTCGCGTTCGCCCCTTTTCGCCCCACTTCGCGTCTTGCGGTGGACGGGCTCTCATTTAAAACAGTGTGTTTAAAAGGGAGGCGAACCCTTCGCGCGAATTCGCCTCTTTTCGCCTCTTCGCGCGAAATCGCGTCCACTGGACGGACAGCCTTACCTGGAAAGCTGTCACGGTCTCTCCAGCGGGGTCTCCTCCGCCCCTTGAGAGGCGAGCAGTGCCGAGTTTTTAGTATTACAGACCTTTTAAGGTCTATCCTTTAGGGTTTAGCCCAATCGATGCCGATGCTAATGTCACATTCCCGGCCGATTTATACTTTTTGTGCCAAATTTCTGAAAGTCGGTCATGTAGTTTCGGGGAATGGCATCGGACGGCGGAAGGACGGATTTATTTATTTTTATTTGATTCTTGGAATCTACGTCTCTTGAAACGCAAACCAACAATTTTTGAGGGGGGGGATTGTTTTTCGGTAGATTACGAAAATAATAAACCAATAGGAGAAAAGTTGCGGACAACAATAAGCGTTATGTTATCAGCAGGTTACCCAATTTAAAAACGCATTAACAAAAACCGTAATCACATCTTTCAACACATAGGCAATGTCCAAAATTAATTTTAACTTATATTGATCTTATCGGTAAATATTTCTTTTGGTGTATTGGCGATTGGTATTCCCAATGCATATTATAGCGTGGGAACAAAAAGCGCTAATTTGAAAAACCATTGAAAAATGGATATGAAACACGTTTTCCCATGAAGTGGCGAATTTTTTCCTTTAAATAAGCAATAATAATTCATACGTTTCTTATACTTGCATATTAGTAAACATTAGGCATACTTTTGAATTGAGTGGTAGCTGTCTTATAATAGCAGAAGAGAGTGAATAGTGAAGTTTGAAGTTTGTTAGGTATATTACAACTCAAGGGTCGCGAATCTGGGAAATCTGAACAAGTGGGTCCCAGTAGAAGTTGAGTTGTGACACACAACTTCAATAAGAATGAAATAAAATTAAAATAATGATAAATAAGTTCAATCAATAAAAATTTTTGTTCAGAACAAATTATTGGTATATCAAAATACAATAAACTTCAACAATTGAACATTAAACAAAGAATACTGTGGTATCTGAAAGGTTTAAATGGAAAGGTAGGCCATTTTTTTAAAATTTCAAATACTTAATCGAATTGAATTAAATATTTTTACAAATTTATTGATATCTGAGCTATTTACTGTGCTCGTAGAGTGCTATCCAACGAAATAATCCTAACTTTTAGAATGCTTGATTTCAATTTTCTTTTGTTTACAAGTTTCCAACCAATAACAAGAACAAGAAGCTATCGAAATAGTAGGATTTGTCAAAATGGATTTGACCCTAACGTTTCCAATCCAATGTGACTTTTTCTCGAAAAACATGTGAATAATTTGAATTTGAGGAACTAAATCATGTTTGACTAGTCAATAACTACCTTAAGGATGAATTTTCTAGGCTATTTTGCTTTGTAGGACGTCCCTTTGAAGCTAGGGGACGACCTATTGGAATCGATCCAGGGGGTATGAGACAACCCGAGCATGAGAAAAGAAATAAACGCATTCAAATCCGATTCAGATCATTAACAGACCGAACTCGTAAAAAAAAAAAAAAAAAAAAAAAAAACCAGTTGTGTGTGTGAGTTTGTGTGTGTCCTCATCATCCTATCCCTCTTCCTCCAGCTGATGTCATGGGTGATATCCAGAGAGCATTTTGGCCAGCAGATGGCACAGCAGAAAACTTGACAGTTTACCAAACTGACATTTCACTGGCCCAAATTAAGAAACGGTAGCTCCTCCTTGCCACTCAGGACGTCACTAAGGCCATTGACACTGTAAGTAATTTTTCTCTGACCTATTGTCTTCGTGGTGACGGTATCTGCTCGTTTAATTGAGTATGTTGCCAGTTTTTACTACGAAGGCGTGACTTTCCTCAAGGCATGAGGCACGAGGCGGGATGTCTTCGGGTGTGGGGTACGCCAGAGGGATCCCCTATCGCCACAACATGGTCGTGGATATGGCCTTGAGTAAGCTGCCAGCTGAAATAGGGTTCGATCTTGTCCCTGGGGTGAGAGTAGAAGCATGGGCTTCTGCTGATGATGTTATCTTTGGCAGGATTACAGAGGGGAGGCTGCATGAGTTAGACCTGGTGTCCAATGTAACTATCTTCACACACAGATCAAGGAGATCAAGACGGGTGGGCTCGCCATTGTCTCTCTCTCTCTGCCAGCATCCAATATTTATGCCATCAGTTTCTGCTCACCCTAAGGGAATTGAACTGGGAGGTCTCTCACACTGCTAATGACCTGGACTTCGTCAGGTAGCAGTTGTTGTGGTGAGACCAAGCAATACCAACTGCTCCAAAACCCAGCTCATCTGCTGAGTTTGCTGATGTGCTGCATGAGTCAGTAGATGGTATGATCTCCAACAGTGTTCTAATTCCCCTATTTCTTCCCAGTGGGGGGAAGGGCTTCAGAAGACATTGGGGCACACAACCAACATCATTTTCACACCACCTGGTAGGCTACACTAGCCACCTCAGTGAGGTGTTCAAGGAGTATTCACAGGACGTGCACTGGACCCTTTAACGTGCATGCAAGAGGAAACGTAAGAATCTTTATCATGTTGTAGTTCAGCAATGTCCTCATACTCACGATAGCTGCGTTCTACATGATGATGCCGTTGCCAAGCAAATAGAAGACACTTTGTCAAACAGCGGTTGGGATGTCAAAAGGGATAACATGCTGATTGACCGGGCCAAGAAGCCAGATATTGTTGCCATCAAGCCTGATGGGTCTTCCATTATCCTGGATTTCATGGACATGGAGCAGATCTGGCGGGCTATGGTAAGTAGGTAAATATGATAGAAAAGACCTGCGGCAAGCGATATCTGAGCTGAAACGACTAGCGAATAATAACATCAATGTCATAGCCGCAACTGTGACATGGCGCGGTGCGTGACCTCGGTATAAAAGTGTCACTGGGTCACTTTGAGTATGGCATCTCGGTTGGATTACTCCCTTGTATCACCACCCATGTCTTCAGGGGCTCTTACCTTAGCTCGTGGTTGTTTTATAGGGGTACTTCCTTTCGTTCCACTCTTCCTCCTCCTCCTGCAACTTCCTCCATCCCTAGATCCGGCGTTAGGTAGGCCTGCATGTCCACCTCATTTCTTTCGTTTATTTATTAATAATTTATTTCAAGTTAATGGTGTGCCCCCTCCACCTTTTAGGGGAGTTTTCTATTAAGGAAATGAAGAAAAACAAAAAAGTGTTACAATTATTTTGTTCGCGATTCTCAACTAATTTTCGAGATTCTTTCTTTGTTTGATCCCAATTTTAGTGTAGTTGTGCGAAAAAATAACCGGAAATTTCGAAATTCATGATGGATGAGGGTAGTGAAGAGTGTGAAGCCAAAAAAAAAAAAACGTTCTAGTCACGCAGCATGATCGTATGAGCGAATTTTCGTAAATTAACGTATTGTATAATGTTAAATTGTTCTGAAATTGGAGCTTTTTGAGTGGAAGTAAATTGTTAACTATTATTTTTATGGCGAAAAACATACTCTAAATAATTAATCTCCAGTTCAAATAGAGGTCTTGGACTTTTAGCTTTTTTTGCAGTTTTCACCGATTTTTAAGCAGATTTTAATAAATTTTTAGTACATTTTACAGCTTAATTTCGTACATAATTTTTAAAGTTCTATTTCATAGATAATAAACGTTATTTGAGCAATATTCTACGAAAAAATTAGGATTGAACCATTTTTAGCCGTTTTTAGCCATTTTTAATGATTTTTCGAGTACAGTTTTTGAAGTGTAATGTGCTCAAAAAGTGCTGGCCAACGAACTCATCCTTTCATTTAGAAAGCTTGATTTTATGGCGCAAGAACGGAATTGTTATCTCAATTCTATGGAGAGTTATCTTCTGGAATGACACTTAAATATATAAATAAATACATATGTATATATATCGCACCCGTCCTAGAATAAGGGTACAACTCAAAAATCGCGATTTTTGAGTTAGTTGTGGTTCTGAGAAGTAGAAACGGTCTAGTTTGTCTGTAGAAGGTGGAGATTTGTGTAGGGCACTCTAATTCCGCTAGAGAGTGCGTGTGTCTTTCTTCTATGGAGGGAGTAACCAATTCACGTCCTAGGAAGAAAGACACAACTCAGATGAGTTCACATAGTCTGTGTTTCGTTTTGAGTTGTTTCCCTTTTTGTGTGGACAATTTTGACTTGTGTCTTTCTTTTCTGAACATTTTGGATCCTGACTGGTGAGATTTCAGTGTTTGAGTTGGAACAACTCAAAAATTCTTAAAAAATCAACAAAACAGTTCCCCCCACTCCCTTCCCACTGTCAAAAAAAATATTTATTCACCATGGTGCGTTAGAGTAATAATGTAGGAAACAAGTTTCGCAAAGATAAATTATGTTCATCGTGTTCCAAAGAACGGGTAGCCAATGGTGTGGAAGAAAACTTTGAATGCGATTTGCCGAAAATGACAATTTTTGAGTTGTACCCTTATTCTAGGATGGGTGCGATATATATATATATATATATATATATATATATATATATATAAATATATATATATATATATATATATTTTATTTTAACTCAAGGACTAAAACTCAAGGATTTGTTTCAGAACGCCTCAAAACGGATTTCAATGAAGACATTTTTCATGAATTTTGATTTTAAAATTTTCGGAGCCATTGCAATAGTTCTTTTTCAACGAAAATTCGCTGAAACGTGTTTTTCCGACAACTTTTGTCGACTCCACCCAGGCTAATGCCCTCAATTCGCTTGAAATGAGAGGGTGATTTGAGGACAGATACTATCGATAAGATAAAAGCCAATGAATTTCAACGAGATTGGATCAAAAATAGTCATTGAACATGCGCAAATGTACTGTTCTTGGTCAGAAAACACAAGTTGAAACATATCGGTCATTTAAACAATTTTATATATATATAAATATATATATATATATATATATATATATATATATATACGAGTGTGTATGTGTTTGTGTGTGTGTGTGTGTCCTTCCAGACGCTAACTCTCCTTAGGATAACAATTTCGTTCTTGCGCAAAAAATGAAGCTTTCCATACGAAAGGACGAGTTCGTTGGGCAGCATTTTTTGAGCATATTAAATTGGTCAAATTTCAAAAAAAGTGTTGAAAAATCACTAAACATAGCAAAAACGGCTAGAAATCGTTGATATATTTTTTTCTCGCAAAATATTGCCCAACAAGTTTATTAACTATAAAATAGAACATTTAAAAATTGATGTACAAACTATGCTGATAAATACACCTAAATTTTAATAAAATATACAACAACAAAAATCGATAAAAACCGCAAAAAAGTTTCAAATCCAAAATCTCTTTTTTCGAGTAGGAAATTATTATTTAGATGAGGTTTTGCCATAAATTTGGTCGCTAACGATTTCTCTTCACTCGAAGTCCTAAATTTCCAAAACAATGTATAATGCAGTACGATAGTATACGAAAATCCGCTCGTACGATAATGCTGCATTACTGGAACTTTTTATCACATTTTTGGTTATTGTAGGTACGTATTGGCTTCCAAAAAGTGTCCAAGATTCATTGTTAATTCCATGAAACATCCAAGGTTTGTCGTACTCTAATGACCGAAACCGCACAAAACTCTCGTGTCTGCTCGCTTGGAGAAGAGCACCAAGTTTCTACTGTAAAATTGATGTATACATATATAAATTCCTAATCTTTATATGACCTTTACCATTAGTTTTATCATTTGGTGCGTGAGCGTAGGCCTCATAGTTGGAATTCAGGGGGCCAATGGCAGCTATGACGGAAGTTTCCCCGCTTCGTGAGATCGGACGGTCATTGATTGGCTCATTTGTGTGGAGCGGACGTCGGTATACGATGGTCGTGACGCCACTTTGCCGTTGACCACTGATCATCTCTACGTCGTTTCTTCCACCAATCCTCTCATCAGGACATACTCCGTTCTGGCCTACCAAAGAGAGAGAGAGAAAAAAAATTGAATATAAATCATCGCAACATAATATAAATCAAAATGAACCATTAACATTTAATTACTCACGTAAAACTGGCTGCAAAAATTTTATTGTGTGGTAAATTTTTATTCGCTTTGCTCATTGGCTCAAAACTCAAGATATTCTGTACGATTCTGGCAATCTGTCTAAGGTGAACCCTTACGATGTTAGAACTTCAAAGTTATCGCATTGATTCGAATAAATGAAACAATACACAGTTGTCAATAGGATTTGTAACGAACTAAATTACTCGCGACGAAGTTGTGGAAACCATTTAAAACGGAAGTAAGTGAAAAAAACGTTGTCCGTTTCCACGAAAAATAAAGAGTTAAAATGTTGAATCGATTTCGGCGGTTAGGCCATCATCAGTAACAAACAATAACTTTTTGTTATGTGTATTCCTTTTAACGAGCCCAAGTTAGACAGTTATCATCTGATTTGGATGAAATTGTCAAGGAATGTATGGACTAGGCTGTGAATAGAAGATTTAGGGAAATTAGGCGTCGTCAAGAAATTCTAAAACTGGAGCTATGGGATCGTTATTGTAGGAACGTAGGTACATTATACTGAGTTCAAATATTTATCTTCTAATATTGAATCATGGAGGTTCATAGGCCACATGATATATCTCTGTCTATATCTCTCGTTTTCATCAGGCTTTATTTTTTGGAGGACCTTTATCCCGAAGCTTTATGTAAAATCGCCATTCAAATTGACATGACCGTCGACACTGGGAGTTCCTGATTTTGTGGCTCATCATAGGCACCCAGTAGTGGCACAAAACAGTAACTCCCAGTAAGTCAACATTTCATTCACATAAAGCTCCGTTCGGCGATTGCTTTACGATAAAGGTCTTCCAAAAAATGAAGTCAGATGAATCCAAGACCGAGTTGCTTCAGTCGGAGGGGGCTCATAGTGATAATTCAACCTTTTCCCAATCAAATTCACCTTCTTTCCAAATGAATTAATATTTTCCCAATTTAATTCAACCTTTATTTAATGTGCTCAAAAACTACCTACTGGTCAACGAGGTGATCCTCGAACCATCCGTTACAATTGAGTTTTACACTTTTGCTAACTAGTTTCACCCCTAAAAACACTTAAAATTGGGTATGACAAATAAACTGAAAATTCGTGAGGGAAAATGTAAAACTCGGTAATAACAAAGTTGGGGAGATCTGCAAGTGCTACCTTTCGATTCTGCGTGAAAAAATTTGTAGAAATCGGCCCCAAACTCGATTTTCATATAGTGCGATTTTTCACAAAACCCCTCGATTTCATTGAAAAACTCATGTTTTTCAACATTAACGCATACCCCCCTCCCCATTATCAAAGTAAAAGTAAGATTGACAATATCGTTGAAAAGCTGAGATTCTGAAGACGTTTTTCCCATGTAGAACTTCTCCAGAATAGTTTGTATTAGGAGCAAAACAACAAATGGAAAAAATCAAATTCTGGAAAGTTTTCGAAATTTACTTTTCTGCCTCTCATTTTACGAATAAAGACGGCTCAAAAATTATTGGTTTGGTATCAGATGGATAGAAAATTTAAAGCTCTCTCCAACGATGCTCTACACGTAATTTTTTAGTTGAAAAAGATTCTTAGGGGGTTACCGCCATTTTAATGTCACAAGGTAAAAAAACGAAAAAAAGTCTTTATAATTAAATTACTCGAAAACTAAGAGTTAAAAAAGAAAAACTCTATGAGAAACTTTTGATCAGAAATGAGGCTCTGATAGTAACCCTGAGAGTTTGATGAACTTGAGTTGGGCTACTGTATATGTGTCATCCAGACGAAAACTCTCCTTAGGATTGAGATAAAAATTCAGTTCTTGCGCCAAAAATCAAGCTGTCTAAACGAAAAGATGAGTTCGTTGGCCAGCACCTTTTGAGCACATTAAATTGGTCAAATTTCAAAAAAAGTATCTACTAAAAAAATCACTAAAAACCGATAAAAACCATTAAATGTATAATGTTTGGTAGAACATCGCTCAAATAAAGTTCAAAAATGTAAGACATATGTCTTGTATGTAAAGCACTAAAAAATGTATGTACAAAATAATGCTGAAAAATTTACTTAAAATTCGTTAAAATTTGCAAAAAAAATCGATAAAAACTAAAAATATCATATAATTCAAAACCTCTATTTGAATAGGAGATTATTATTTAGAATAAGTTTTTTGCCATAAAATTAATAGTTCACAATTTCCATGAACTAAAAAAGCTCAAATTTCAGAACAATTCAGCATTAGTATTCAGCGTAGTTTCCATTCGGAAAAAGGTTGAATCAAATCGGAAAAAAATGAATTAATATTGAAAAAGGTGAATTCAATTGGAAAAAGGCTTAATTCTGAAAAAAAAAGTGAATTCAAGTGGAAATGGCTTAATTATATTGGAAAATACTATACAAAATCCTCGTTTTTGATGTCTGTTTCTGTTTTCCCCTGTGTCTTAGTTGTAAATACTCGTATGTATATCTTGCCGTCGAGGGTGATGGTCAAGCACCATCAACGTTAATAAATCAAAGATATTTACATTATGAGTATTTCTTCGTGTAATGGCTATGAATGTCCATTCTGCTATTTCCGGAATGAATATGGATGAGGATCAAAACACAATATTTCAACATCAATTTAAACATGAATCCTGTATTACGAGAAAAACTTCCGCAGTCGAACAAGTTCGATGGATCAGCCTCAGTAGCGCGATTCGTTGAAACAGAGCAATTTCTCAAAAGCTTTCCTCTAAAAGAAATTGAATGCATGAGGTTGACCTCCATCATGGTATCGAATAATTTTGGGCCGTTACGTGTATACTTCAAAGCTCTGCTGTCAACATGAGGCAAAGGGTTTAGATCTGTATCCTAGGGTCCCCAAGATACGAAAGATAAATCCCAAATTCTTCGAAAAATACATGTAGTAATTACCCAGTTTGAATTATATAGAAGTAAGTGCCTGGGTACTGCAAAGGAATACACCAGTTGATCACTGATAATTAGATTTTAAATTGCATCATACTACATCTCTTACGTACCATCACACTGAGAAGTTGCTGACATGTAGTAGTCCACAGCATGGAATGAGCTTTTTTCCTTATTGTAAAATGCAACAACGATGTCACCTCCAACCATAGATGATCTACGGAATAAAATTTATTAGCTACATTTATATGATGACCTGTATTATATAAATTAATGCAGACTCTATTATGATAACAATTAAGACAAGACTTGTATCAATAAACCGAGCTTTATTGAGTGAAAATGGTTTATTACGTGGTTTATTTATGATATGCTAAGATTACTGATGATTTAATATGATAAAGAATTTCGGATGATTATTGTGCAAGCAGTTCTAAAAGAAAAAAGTTGCAGTCATGATTCTATGATTGAGTTTCGTGGTATTATGTTTTGGAATTTGAGCACTGTAAAGAAATTGTTAACTACCATTTGTAAGGCAAAAAACCCATTAGGTATATACCCATATGTATAATAAGATTTGAAATAAATTCAAAATGATTCTAGAATTGTAACTAGATTTGTTTTTGCAGATTTCTTAATCGGAGTTTCAGAAAATAATAATTAGATTGTAATATATTTCTAAGCATAATGTTGTGCATAAATAATTTAATGTTCAAGTTCTTAATTGATAAACTTTTTTTTACTGACATTCTGCCAATATATATATATATATAAATATATATATATACAGGGTGTTCCAACCAGACAAACACCCCCCTCTAAAAACGTGGTTTCTAGGGTAAAACAAATCTTTTTTTTTAATCTGCGTGTTTTTTCTTGAAGGATCTCAAAAATGACCATTATGCGCATTGCACACGTGCGCAATTGACATCAACTTCGTTATTATAAGCGGGAACCTCCATTGTAGATTTGAATTTTACGTGAAATTTCAGGACCAGCTGAATCTCCAGAACTTCCTATCGCCCTGAGTTCCCGGAGTTCATCATGCTTACATGATGCTATGCCCTCCATTGCCGTAGAAAGGGCAAGGTGATCCCTGAGGGCCAGGAATCTCCCAGCGCATCTCAAGGACTACCTTACAAAATAACGGGGGGAGAATGTCATATTAAAGTCACTTATTTATTATAACTGCATCATTGGGTACAAGTTCATCACATTTATATACCTAGTTGTTAGTACCTACCTAAAAGTCTGCAATAATAATAATTGTTTGTTCCTTGAATTTATGTAAGGCTTGATTAAACCAATCTACGAAAAAGGCAAAATAGACATTGAACATTATTTTTAAAGAACAGCTTTCCAAACAGTGTATTGTTTTGAAAAGTTTGACTAGAATGTAAAATTTCATAAAAAGTAGATCTCAATAAAAGAAGCACCGAAAATGTTGCTAATATCATGCATCATGATAAGGATATTTCTTCGCAAAGTGGAGAACTATTTTCTATAAGTATTTATTTTATTTCGATTTTCTTCATAAGCCTACCTTCCATCTTCACCGGAAATCCCGAAAGACATGTACTGGTCTTCTCGAATCTTAGCAGCGAGCGTGACGTAGAGCCATTCACCGTCAATATGCCATTCCACCTGCATCCTCTCGTCTAATAACTCCCTGCAGTTCACCACAGTCTCGGTTTCAGCATCTGGGTCAGGACTGGTACTACTCGTCTGGAGATGTTCGATTTCGTTGGATCGCGCCAAACAACCAAACATGATTGAAAAGGCAATGAAAATATTAAGTAGCAAGTGACTATCAAAATATAAGTATAGAATCGAGAGATATAATAGGGAGGAAAACTTCATATTCTCACAAACCCTACATCAGAACCAAAAGTAGTAACGTTATTTACCGTTTACAATGGTTTAGTCCTCATTTTCAGGCGTTCAATAATAGGTTGGAACCTATTACCTATTCCAACTAACATCATGTTTAGGAAACCATCAGTAACTACTGGCATTGAAGATTTAAAGGAAATCTGTATTTCGTGTAATGAAAACAACATTAAATTTGAAATTACCGTAACACTCTTATGAATGCCGATGGAGTTATGCACGTCTCTAACATTTGTTACTCACAGACGAATTTTTTTTGTTTTTAAAATTGAGTACCTAACTGGTGCGTAATTATATGGCCAAGGAATGAAAGAGGCTACGAAATGTTAAAGTAGTGCACTTTGTATGAAACTAGCGTATCCCCAGATAGGTACCAAGACTTTCTACCGCTAATAAATTCCAAAAAGATAAAACTCACAAAAAAGCCGATAGAATTTTTTGAATGTTGATAGAATTAGTTGAAAATGTTCACTCATTAATTGATTTTCAAACCTCCAATAAGTGAAACTTGAATGGATGTTTCATATTTTCATGAAAAAAGTGAAAATGTTTTGCCTCCTTGAAATTATTGGCCATTGTTTCACTTTATACACTCGTTCATTGGGACACGAGAGACAAAAATTATATATAACAGAATACCAAAACACTCACATAACTGATAAGTTATTATATATTTGTATTATTCTCTGGTTGAAGTGACAATTTCAATGTCCTCTATGTAAATCCACTAATCTATACTTAAACCTTCAAGCACTACCTAACATAAATTATTAAGTATGATCTTTGACTTTTTGCACGGTTACTCGTGAAAAAACTATTTGCTAGATATTCAATGAAAATTGTAATATTTATTCACTATTTTCTCTCCATAGTGCGAGATATGATCGCTCTAACGTTGTTCTCCAGTTTACTCCAACATTATCAGGTGATGCGCTTCTTCCATTCATGTAGTTATAGGTATAGAACTGATGTCACTACGTTTTGGAAAATAAATTTGGCGTTGGATTCATTCATGTAAATACACTCAGAGATTTATAAACCCTGAAGAGTTGCAGTATATTTGTTGTTATTAGTATAGATTATTCCATATAGCCTACCGAATTTGTCATCGATTTTTATTTTTTAGATTAGATGCGTACCCCTTGATCTACGGTTTTCCCACAATGGGTGTATCCCTCTCAGTCTCTTTTTTTCACCCCATGTTTCAAATATCTAGGCCTCCTTAAGCATCCAGGTCAAGTTCCTTATTATGTTCTATAAAGGTTTTTTGGAATCGATCGATGGCACTGCTAACCTTCTAGATTGGTACCTACCTAGGTATTGTTAGCCTGTATATGATAATATATACCAAGCGATCGTCCTGCAGATGTGTGTTGCCACTACGGTAAACCTACTTTATGATTAAAATTAATAATCATGAGAGTCCTTAGTTCTTTTTATTTGATGTAATCTCATGTTCGAAAGTTTATATTTCATGGATCTCTATCGACCAAGATATCCGAAGAAACAACGCGACTACTCAATGCATAACAGCTCAAGGCATAAGAATTAACTCTTATTTTCAACAGTGGTCTGAATTTGTATCAATAATATACTATTGTTATTTTAGTAAGCCAGAATGCTTTTCTGAAAGTAGTTATTACTAGTAGTTATTATATTACTATGAAATTGCGGGCAAGACATACTTTTTTTTTTCTTGGACGATTACATTGGGTAGGTACCATATTATTAATAATGAGAAAAAGGTTAAACAAATATTGAAACCAGAACTAAATCAGTAAGTAACTATGTTTAGAGGATGGCATAAAATTAGATAATGCAGCTGTTTCATTCATTTATTTTGTTTATATTTTCACTATCAAATATTTACTAACTCATTTACATGTGGGGGCACATTAACTTTCGTTCCCCAAATTTATTATAACGTTTATTATCAATCGCTGCGTCATCATTTAGCATGTAACATTTGATGTGGAAGAACTCTGTAATGTTTTCCTTGTTGTTTTCTTGTATGTTTTTTCTTCCAAGAATCAAAATACAACATAGTTTTAAGAAATTCAACACTGTTTTCCAAAATATGGTCTGAATAGAAAATATAATATAAATATGGTTTAAATAATGAAGATAAATATTGGGTTTTGAAGTAATAAATGCCTATAATATAATGAAATTTCATAAAATATCATAAAGTATTAACATTTATCATCCTGAATTAAAAAAAAAAGAAGTTAAAATGGGTACAGATTGGAATAAAAAACCGTCATCGAAAGTTTTGGTTTATTATCTTCAATAATGAACCTTTGCAATAGACCAAGAAAAAAAATTTGTTAACCCTCTCAAAAATTTGTTGGTTTACGTTTGAAGATGCGTAGAATCCAAAAATCGAATAGGTAATAAAAATGCGTCCGCCCACCGTCCAGAAATTTTCTTCGAAACAACTAGACCAAACTTTATGAATCTAGGGTTAAAAATTGCATTTGGGTCTAGATTATCCTAGAAGCTCGGTATCAATTTATATTAACCCTGAAAGGCAGCATCAAAGGGCTGACACATTCAAAAATGGAGATCTCGAAAATTTTCAAGGTAACATTAATGATGGTTTGCTTGTCGATTATAAATAGGTAATATAATCCCAAAGAATCGATTAAAACCACTCGCAACGCTGAATCACAAGGGCTGGATTTTCGAAAAAACACTTCGGATTTCTAAGTGCTAGAACATAGAGAAATCGTGCACTGATAGCAATCTATTGATTTGCCAATCAATCTCTAAATTCCATCAATGATCACTAGAGCGCGTGACCAGAAGACATACAAATTGCAGTAAATGTCAGCTGATATAATTCCAATGGAATTATCAGGTGATACCTTTAGTTCCAATGCAATTTAATCTAACTTTGCGAAATCCAGTAAAATAACTGTAGTTTGTGCGGATGTAATATTGAAGTATGGGGGCAACTCGTTTCATTTCAGGAATTATTTCCGAGTCCGCCAATAGATATCGGAAGTATTGTTTTTACTTTTGGGAGATGAAAAAGTTTTGTCTCCAAAAAACAAACGGTTGTTATTTTTTTGCAGTGGTGAAATTTCCACCCGCATTTTACATTTTAGACCATTTTTAACTACTTTCGTTCTGTGGCTTCCCCCCCCCCCTCTCTCTCTGTGCCGGTCGTTATCCTCAAACCCTTGTAACAAGCTTAATTTCCATATTTTTCAACTGATTTTTGTGAAATGCTCATAGAATATGTAGGTTAGGATGGTCCCTATTCAGTTTCGTTGGTCCCAGATCAATACTTCAGTCAGGGCATGCACTACAGTAAATTTCATCAATCATCGTCGTCTAATCTCGCTCAAATTTAGAGGATAGGTGGAAGAGATTAATTTGAGTACCTATTCCGCAGCAAGTTCAACATAATCTCATCATTAGTAGCTACTGCGAATGCGCGAATGTGTATTGCTTTTAGCGAGCCTAATTTCAACAGTATCATCCAATTTTGATGAAATTTTCAGGGAATGATCGGGTTATGCTATAAATGGTTTCCTATCAATTCCATAATTCTCAAATTATTACTTCGTTCTGACCATGCGGAAACGTAAACTACTTCAAGCATAACTTTTTCACGCCTTAGTCTCACAATCTCGCTCAAATTTGGTGTATATTTGGGGGGCGATGGTCTAATTAATTATTTCATACCAATTTCAACATGATTACAACATTATTACCTCCTGCGCATGCACAAAAGTACAATCCCAGGAACAAGGTTAATTTCAAGTTTTCATCAGATTTTGATGACATCTTCTAGAAATGTATATGGGTTAGGCTGTGGATTTTCTACTACCTATTTCATCTTTCTCAAATCATTACTCCATTCTGCGCACTCGCTAACATAAATGACTTCAAGCATCATTTTCCCGTTTCCCACCTAAGCGACTGATTTCGACATTTTACGCTACCTAACATCTTGATTGACTATATTCCGCTATGTTGGTTTTATGATTATTGAAACTATTTCAATTATCAATAGATTTATGTTATTTTCATTTGGTAGTCACCTATTTACATGAATATTGTTATACGTACTGAGATCGGAGGGAGTAGTATAGTGTACCTAGATGTTTTATTGATTTTCCCTTTACAGGTGCCTATATAGGCATATTGTCTTCAACCTACGGATCTGCAATTTGAAATGAACCTCCTTTGTTATATCAAGATTCAATATCAGTGCACACTGATTTCTTTCCTTATCGTCTAACAGTGCTGAAATTTAGATTGAGGTCTTTTGGGACCCCTCAGAAACAATTACGAGGTACCGATTCGCACTGATTGGTTGAGGGGTCTCTTAAGCTAATTTCTCTCCTTTTCGACCTAGCTTTTTTTTGGCATTTTCAATTTTTTCCCCGATATTGAACCGTAAAATTGTGGGGTCCTGGAGCTGTAAAGGTGTGATACTATTTGAGAAGCACGATGCACCAGGTTTTGATTGATTACTATATGCGGGGTTTAATAACAATAATAGACCAATGATTTACATAAATAAAATTACATCTAATTCAAAAACAATAAACTTTTGTTAGATAAGTTGCAGGGTTTTAACTCAGGAGTGCAGTTCTGTCTGTCTAGCGAATTTTCGTGGAAAATGAACTATTGCAATGGCTCGGGAATCCGTTTCACCATTGAAATCCGTTTTGAGGCATTCTGAAACGAATCCTAGAGTTTAACTCTTTTTCATATATATATATATATATACATATATGCGTGTTTGTGTGTCTGTGTGTGTGTCCTTCCAGACGAGATAACTCTCCTTAGGAGTGAGAAAAAATTCCGTTCTTGCTCCAAAAAATCATGTAGAAAAGATTCCACTTAAAAATGTTTCACTAATATAATATATATACAATCTCAACACTAAGAACAGCATTGGAAGCCGAATTATAACAAATCTGAATGTTTAGCAGCTACCTATTTATTCAACCATTGGTTAGTGTGAACCAAACTCCGTGCAGTTTATTTTCGCGGCTATGCACAAAATATTAGGGACATCTTTTATGGATGGAAAGTGTACCACTTATCATTAAAATAAAATGGAGGAAAAATAATCTTATCAGGATTGGAACTGGTTACTTAATATATTTTGAATCTTCTTCTATCGGCACATATAGGCTGAGAGGCTCAAGAAAGGCGATTTCGAATAAAAAGCAAGAAAGCAAAGTGTAAATGATTGTTTACTTACCGGTGAATACCACCATAGTGGCTATTGGATACAGTCAGCGTGAAAAAGGGGAAAAAAAATCTTGAGACTGATCAAAAAAATGGGTTCCTCTGTTATGGAAACACATAGTATAAGAAATACTATTTTTATTCACATAGGAAAATGGATCGGATAGGCGTGAAATGTTCCGAAACACGGATTAAGCTCTTCATTATCACATACTATGTCTAAAGTATACAAAGTGTGGTTCAATTTGAAACGACAGGGTTGACGCCAGTAGTACTTAAATGACATGCCTAAATAATTATGAAAGTTATCAGCTAAGAATACAACGGTGAGTAAAAATAAGCTTTCATGATTTTAATGTCAGAAAATACAGATATATAAGCAGATAGTATCATGAATCATCACTTGAGAAAACGCATGAAGAAACCCTTGCAGGCACTAGCGGTTCATTGACTGGGTAATTAGGTTACCCAGTGAATCTCTCATACATTAGTGAGTGAAAGATTATAAAACTCAGACTTCGTTCGAAAATATCCAATAACTTGATTGTCGGTATAGTAAGATGGGCCATTACAAGGATGGTTAATGGTGGATGGTTAATTGTCCGACAATATTGGATACCGTCTGGGATTGAATAAAATGGCCAAAATATTAAATATTGAATTATCAAATATTTCACTTTTATAATATGAGGATTCATCTTCCTGGTTCTATTCCATGCTGTACCATTTTAGAGTTTGCATCCGTATGATGATTTGAAGTACTTCCATGGCGGGTATCAGGAATGTGAATATCCGAAGAAAAAAAAAAACGCGGCAGGCCGCTCGTACTTTCTCTGTTATGAGAGAAGAGCTATGAGCATTGAAAATGTCTCAGTAATTCCAATGTTTTCTTTTTATTGTTTTAAATAAAATAACAATTAGAGAACATAAAATAATTATTGACACAATTACTGAATTTGCTGTAAGCCAGTCTTGACGATGCCCAATTCTTCCACGAATATGAATTCACAGGTAGGTAATTTTCTGTTATGGTGCGCGTCTACAATTACTATAACCAAGATTAACTTCTCAACCCAGTGACAACAAAACAAGCGGCATTGTTTACTATATCCATTTATAACATAAATAAATATAAAACTACGACATGAATAGAAGAACAAGTACGAAAGAAATGCGTGATAAATCAAGAGCTTTCCAACGAGTGGAGAACGATTTTTGTCCGGTGAAAACTAAAGAAGTTTCATTTCCCCAGCAACGGCTTGGTTGTACGCGAAAATCTAAAGAAAACAACACCTAACTTGATTACAGGTTGCGTGACGTTTTTAACACAGAATGTGTTTTAGCCATGGACTAACTAGCCGAAAATGGAACGCGGGATGGTAACGAAATGTGTGACAGATGATTTTCACGTACAACCGAGTCGTTGCTAGGGAAATGGTACTTCGTCGTTTTTCATCCCACAAAATTCGTTGACCATTCGTTCGAAAGCTCTCGATTTATCCAACAATATTATGTTAACTACTGCGAAGTGCGTGTCCAACAAACTGAGTTATGAGCATGGTTATATAAATAATTGTTTACACACAGGTGATCATTCTCAATAATTGATATTGTGAACATGATTGCAACCGCTTGTTAATTTCTGATGATTTCATTGAGCTTGTGTTTCGATGATTTGATTCATAGCAGTGATCTGAGTATTACGAAAGCGGTTTGATTTGTGAAGCGGAGGTTAAATAATTTGAATAGGTAATTTCTATACTTTACACTCTACTGTCAGCCTCTTTAGGACATTTACTTACGATGCTCAGGGTCCGGATCAGATGTGTGGCTCTTAAAGCTAATTTCTATGCATTACACTCTAGAAGCTGTGCTTTTAAAGCTAATTTCTATGCTTTACACTCTAGGAAGCTGTAATTTCGTATGTAGCCTCTTTAGGAAATTTACTTGATAAATCGCTCTTGATTTATCACGAATTTATTTCGTTTTTTTTCTTATACTATAACTATATAAATTGATGTTATAAATGAATAGTAAACAATGACGCTTGTTTGGTTGTCACTTGGTTGCGCGACAACGCAAACACATTCTGTGTTTCAATAATTTCGTCCGAAGTATGTAAGGTAACCGGGGGTCCAGGGGGCTTGCCCCCTGGCGAGGCGCGTTTTCTTTGCGTTTTCTTTGCGTAACAAAATTTCCAGTTGACCCGTCGACTAAGACATTTTCAATGTCAATATACTGTCAGTCTATCTTATTGATTCATGAGTGAGTATTGTTTCTATTTTCTTCTCCCACATGGTTTTATTGTTCATTGATCATCTTCTTAAATCTAGAGTTACTTTCTTTCAATTTCAAAAAGGTTGGTTTTGAACGTCATCGTCTACAAGAAGTTCCATTGGGGCCTCATTACACTATTTTTTGTTCAAAAATGAAATATTATTTTCCCGAGTAGCGAGTTCTGTTAGTCTTTTCGGAATAGTATTTGAACAACTAAAATAACTGGAGGAGGCGCTTTAATTTCTATTTATTCATTGACGAGCATCCTGCCCAATTTACAGAACGTCCAATTCAATTAAGTTAAGACTTATTGTGGAAAAGGATAAGGCCAAAAATATAATTTAGTTATTTTCCAGGCGTCCACTGGTTATTGTATATGAGACCAGAAAACATTTACCTATTAATGACTCTCTATCTCTATTCAGCTATCCGGACAAATGATACGAATTAAAGAAAAATAATATTCTGGATAGTAATATAATGTATCAGTATGGTGGAGTGGTACTAAATGCAAATGAATCCATAAAGAAAAAAATTTTTCAGTATTGGTAGTTTATACAATTATTTACAAAAAAATGGTTCTTCGTAAAAATCAGCTAGCCAATTTTCGTTCAGTAAAATCAGAAAAACAGGAAGGCCCCATTCGTACAAAAAAAAAGGAAGAAAAAAAATTTAATGAATGTTGCGATGATTTCGAGCTGGACATAATTGTAAATAATAAATCAAACAATAATATATTTATTAGGTATAATATTTTGTAATATTTTGACTTCATTTTTCAATTTCGTCGCTTGGCGAGTGTGTATTACAACATAAAGGGTTATTATTCATACCGCCGATTATTGTATTTGTTAGAACCAACTCCCCAACAATCTGCTCCACGGTACGATTTTATGGAATGAAAAAAAACTTACGAAGGAACTAGGTGTGAGTATAGATTTTTGTTTCTTTTTGGTCTTACTAACAGTGATTTTGGTTTGACCTAGAGCAGGTGGAACATCCAGATCTTTGGGCATGTTCACGTGACCGAAGTTGTGCTGGTACTGTACGCACCAAACAGCAAGCCAGTCGATGTCATATACCGTCAAGTTCCCTGGAAGCTGGATCTCGATGTCTTCGCCAAGGTATCCGCGTAGGGGCTCCATGCTAGGAAACAATGAAACGAAATCAGGTTAAAGCAGTTTCTGGGGTAGTAATTACAACTCGAGTTTCTTCAAAGAAACAAATTGAATAATATTCTCCTAATTGGGGTTGTGCAAACTTAATCAATATTTTGACAATAAGTATTCATAAAGCTCTAAGTTCCATACATTGCATTTCTCGTAAGTGGTTGGTGAATATTTGTCAATGGTTTTTTTATCAATCGTTTTTGTTATTTTAGGCTCGTTTTGACACAGTATACAAACATCCTTTGCGTTCTGCCCAGATTATCATCTCACTGGGAACAGGTTTTTGATTATGTCTTCACTATGTAAACACTAGCCGCTCCGGTACGGGCGTTGCAAGGTTACAACACCACAAAGAGTAGCCACTTTACCTATCAAGGAGGCCCTTACCATCATCCTGGCTGTGATACTGAATCCAGACATACATGAGGGGCGTTGGATGTATCAAATCTATTAGAAAATGAAGTCGTTTCAGCTACCCAGAGGAAGAACAATTTGGGTGAATACGAGGTTGCTGTTGGGGATTCACTAAATAAATTCATGATTGTTAGCGGACAATGTGTACACCCTGAAAGAGTATAATTGACGTTGTGGGGAGAACGTCAGACCCGGTTTTTTGATGGTAGATCTAGAAAAAATGTAGCTACATGAGTAAATCGCCCTTATTTTGTTGCCTAAGGACACCAATGAGGATGCTAACGGCGCTGTCTGCGAGTCAGTATTTGTCTGAGGTATAATTTTATCCGCTAGATAATTCAGTATTGATAAACGACTCACAATCTTTGTCTAGAGTAACTGATAAACCGGCATTGGAGTAAATTATTCTTCGGATAAACAGGCGATACAATTAATAGGATAAGCATTTTCTTTACAGGATAAGAGCTTGTTGGATTGGTAGCTGAGGTCTGGATGGTGATTAAAGGGTGGTAGCAAGATGTATAAATCCACAATAAGACACCAATAGAAAACACCCAATATTCTTAGATGGACTTTTTTTTAAAGATATTTTTCACTTATTTGTAAAGTTTCCATATCTCATCAGGGTGAGCAAGGGGATAGGTATGTTTAGTTGTAGAACATCTGGTCCTTTCTCTCTTTTTAACGGTCTTCATTTTCTCCATCGTTCTTGACCGAATTCTTCCTCACACCTTCGGAAGAGGTAGAGGCGCGCCATCCTCCAGTCTTAGATCAGTTCCTAATTCCTCCAGAGGGGCTGATGACCCCCGTAGAGGCTTCCTGAACTCCCTTGATCTAAAAGATATGGCTCGTATGACTGCCATTTGTATTTATGCCTTCACCCAGGCAATGACATGTGAGCGAAATTTTTGCCATTTTGTCAATGGCAGAGCGCAATTTGTGAATGGCAGAGACAAATTTTGTCTGTGAGAGCTGAAACTAGTTGCTTCAGAAAAACCACGAACCCCCTATGTAGCACGCCTTGGATCATATTTATGATGTTTAGCATGTCAGAATAATTAAAGATAGAGTCACGAAAGAAAATGCTTAAAATACTTATACATGTTCTGTTCGCTTCTGACAACCTTAAAGATGTGCAGAGATCTTTTTTCAGCCTTTTAGTAGAGAACAACATAAGGTGAGTTATATCTACCAAATCATGTGAACCTAACTTGTCCTTGAACCTAACCTAGCATTTCTCATGAATATTAAGTACTGACTTTCAAAAATAATTGAAATACAATTCATAGTAAGTACTTTATTTATAAAATATCAGAGGCATCTTGAAAACGAAAAACTGGTGAGTGAAATAGGTAGTAGATACATGTGAGGGTACTATGTTAGGTAAATGTGACATGAGTCGCGATTAGGTAGGTTACCACTCAAACGTAGTAAGGTTTGATCCTTATCCCTATTTTGGCTACCCATTAATTTAAAAGAAAATTTGTATTAATTTTCCATTTTTTCGCTTTAGAAGGCTCAGATAAAGAAGAAATTAAAAAAATTTTCGTTTTAAAGCCACTCCGTTGAAATTGCGAAATTGTTAACTATAATTAACAATGGCGATGCAATAATTTTTTGCTAGTTGAAATTGTTAACTTTTATCAACACTGGCCTGATAGGTACACTTATTTTTCCTTAAAAACAGGTATTCAAAAATTTCATAAAACAAGATTATAAAATGAATGTATATAGTTAATTATTTTTATTCGAAACTATAATTAGGTAAATGAACATTTTTTCAAATAGACTCTTGACACAAAAATAGAGTCTTGCGTGCTTAAAAAAAAGTTTGTCTATTCTTTTCTATTGGTTCAAGTAACCTTGATGTCATCATCACCTTCAGGAAACCATTGGTCTTCATCTTCGATTATTTGCATTTAGTCAGCCTTATCAATATTTCGGAGAGCGGCCAGTCTATACAGATTTCCTTCTTTCGGGACCTCTACTTTATGTCAAACTCCTGGAGCAGTTCATTTACCTAATTCTCTGACAGTATTTTGATAATTATTTTTATTTTCATTGTCCGCAAAATTATCATCCTCGTCTTCGGACTCCATCCCTTATTTATTAATGCGGGCCATTATGTATTCCGACCTTGCTTTGAAGTTTTTCTAGAACAAAATAGCAACATATTGTACGAAAGAACGCATTTTTCACTAGTTGAATTAATTGAAATCCAAAACGAAAAGAACTCCTATCAGGCCACTGTAAACCACAGTTAACAAAACTTTGAACGGCCACGAATGTGACCAAGTGCGCTATCTGTTAGTAAAAAGTTTATAATAGCATTAACAAACATTTATCTGTCAATTTCAAACATAAACCATATGGAAATATTGCGAAAAATATCGAAAAATAAACAATAACTTAACTTCCGTGAAACCATGCTCGTTGATACAAACAACAAAAGTCCGTCCTCAGAAAAACCTATTTTGCGTTGCTAAAAATATCTCGAAATCGTGGCAACATAAATATTCAAATGCATAATAATGTCTGGAGATGAGAAAAAAGCTACTACTGTTGACTCGTAATTATCAAAGAAATTTTCCAGGTTCACATTCAACTTTTGGCGATTTTCTGTAGAAACATGAAACACCCTGTATTTGAACTTGTCAATTTTCACCACTAACACGGAAAACAATCGTAGTATGGTTATGTCTATTTGATTATTATTTCGTATTTCAAATGACAGATGCGAAATGAACCATGACAGGTGACAAAATACATGCTACAGATGCGGAATGATCCATGTCAATATGTCTCAATTAAATTAGCTCAGTCAGCAGATAAGAAATGACCCAATCAATTAAATCGTTCCTTAGTGTTCCAGAGAGTCTCCATATCTAATTTCAACTTCCTTAGACAAACAGGAGAGAATTTAGCTTGCTCAGCTGATTAGGAATGAGCCAATCATTTCAGTCGTCTCCTAATGTCCCAGGGAGTCTCTCTATCTAATCTCAACTTCTTAGGGATAACAGGAGAGAATTTAGCTCACTCAGCTGATTGGGAAAGATCCAATAATTTCAATTGTCTCTTAATGTCCCAGAGAGTTTCCTTATCAAGTCTCAACTTCCTAGGATGACCAGGAGAGAATTTAGCTCACTCAGCTGAGTAGGAATTTCAATCGTCTCATAATTTCAGCTTCAGAGATTAAATACGGTGGAAATCATCAGCTTTAGGAGCCCATTAGCCGATCGGAGGTCTATGCATAGTCTAGTACCTACTGCTTACAAGTACCTACTACTCAATAGTGTACTTACCATATACCTAGTGCCTTCTTTTCACATTATTAGTTCATTATGGTTACTTGACAATATTAGTTTATAACATAGTCTGATAAATCAGCTATCATTGACACGAAAATGGGTTAGGGATCATGAGATGTGATAATATGAGTGAATTGCAAAACGTGGCGAACGATTTTCCTGCTATGAGAACTAAGGGAGTTACAGTTCCCTAGTAACGCATTGGATGTACGTGAAACAAAAGAAACTATTTACAAGCACCTAATACCTAGTGCCTTCTTTCCACATTATTACTTCATTATGGTTACTTAGCAATATTAATTTATAACTTAGCGTAATAAATCAGTTTTCCTTGACACTGCAATGTCTTAGGGATCATGAGGTATTGTGATAAAATGAGAGCATTCCAAAAAGTGGCGAACGATTTTCCTGCCAATTTCCCATTGCCAATAACTGACAGTGTCGAACAGCCAGTGCCATGCCCACAGCTGTGCTGTGAACACAGACACGGCAGGTGGTAAGCTCCTGGTGACCTGTTTGGTTGGTACCAACTTACTGTAATGTCTGTGATACGTCCCTGTTTCTTTTTATATGACAATTGTCCAACAATTGATTTATTTCAGTGATACAGTGAAATAAGACATTAATTCATTGAATCGATTAAAAACTGTTTCATTACCTTCTCACTTCATTGGGGACCTTTATGCCATAGGGGCCAGGTTCCGTGCCGTTGCCGACCCAAAAATAGGCGTCAGGACCGGCTCCGTCATAATGTAGATTGGGGATATAGAACGTCTTGGCGTCTAGAATCGTGATGTTTCCAGAACGGAGTCCATGAGCTAGCCGGCGAAACTCGGGGAGAACTCGCATGCGCGGTGGTTCCAAGTTGGGTGGAATGAAAACTTCCCCGAAGTTCACCTAGAACATGAATCAAGATTTTTTTTCATTTGGCGTACCTAAAATTTTAAATACACAAATTTAATGATATAAACAAGCTTCAGCATGCTCTCCCACGGTGTAGTAATTTATATTTTACAATGAATATCTCTAGAATACAACTATGGGTAATTGATTTCACTATCGGTAAAATCGAAGTAGAGATTACAATGAAACAACAGTTTTTACTGTCTGAATAATGGAACCTATAAAGTATAGCGCCAACTAGATATTAACTAGCTGTGCGGGATACCACAACACTAATGTTTATCCCATTATCAATTGCCTCCATTCTAGTCCCAGAACCCAAGAATTGAGCAAATTTCAAACGGATCAACCTGGAACTCGTTCAGGTAGTAAAGAACCCTAACAGTTCAGTTTATAGCTGAAGGTACACCAGGAGGGTCAACCCACCCATGGATGTTCACATGCATTATAGAAACCAGTCACTAGGGCCGTACAGCGATAAGGATCCTACATTGAAAACCCCATAGGGGCTCAACGGCTCAAATCTACTCCAAAAAAGGGTGCGGGAAAAAAGAGCAGGCAATCTATGATTGTTATTGAGCATGTATCGCAGCTACTACTTCATACCAAATGAGTCTATTTGTGGCTTCAAAAGAAAGTTGTGGTGCCTAGAATATGCTGTAAGAATAGTGGCAAGATATTGGCAGGTGATTTTTAAAAACTCACTCAGACTGTGGAGGCGGGCTCACCTGAACTTGGCACCAGTGCTACTAAACCACCTGAACTGGGCACTTTCCAAATCATGGGAGGGCACGGTCTGCTCCAGATCACTGTCGAACTGGTCCGTTAGTTATTACTTTCTGACCTATATATCCAAATAATCTGAATGTTCACAAAGAGATTGTCTACTTGATGCTATGTATTTTTGAGATGCGAGCCTGCGAGCATCCATACCACAAAACTATACACATCATTCTAAAAGTTTCGATCAACCGTGCATAATATTGACCATATGGTCTACCTTGGCATGTAGGGAGCGTGGTCCGGTGCCCAGACCAGGTAAAGATTAGTGAACCCTTTTTGGATGGCGCCCAGTTCGAGTGCGTCCATGGAAGCATGGCAGCCAGAAATAGCATAAGGTTAGGTTAGAGAAACAAATGGGCAATGGGACAAACCTTAGTGCTGGTCACCTGCACAGCTTGCACAACTTTCCTGACTCAAATTTTTGGTTGCAATGGGCAAACCTATTTGAAACACCTAGGTCGACAAGAGATGGTTTGCGTTCCGAGGGTCAGGTCTGCAGGAGAAAATGTAACCACTTATCTTCAAATCATTTAAAAATTCTCGTGCGTTATATATATATATATATATATATATATATATATATATATATATATATGTAATTTTTTCCCTTCACAGGTGTCTGGTTGGATCGGAGATATCCCCATTTCCGAGTAATTCGATCCAAACTCACCCATTATCGCGTATTATATGTCCCGAATATACGGTTGGTGGCAGTTTCCACTGTAATCAGCCCTCACAGCAAACATTTTTGACCTATCCATTTCTCAAATAGCTGGAAGCATTTATCTAAGGTGATGGGATTGCCCAGAAACTAACCCCTTTCATATCATTCCCACATCAAAATGCCTACATAGAGTGGTGGCAGCAGTGGGATATAATTGATTTCCATTACTTTCATCCTTCCTGTGTCAACACCCATGATCCCGTAATTCCTTTCCCATTATCACTTCTCCCACTACCAGTGGCCTACATAAAAATGGTGGCAGCAGTGGGAGCTGGTAACTAGTAAGCCTAAATAAGAAACGGAGGGATACTTGTGACGTTTTGCATAGAAAGTAATTTCACCATAAGTAACAAATTATTTTTCAGCAGTAAGAAATTTCTCTCTGTAAGTAATTTTCTAAAAGTACAAAAACTGGTTCAAGGAGACTGATCCAAACATTTCTGGGTTTCTGCATGCAGGAGGACATCATCGGAAAAAGCCAAGGCACCTACTAGCACCCCTCGGGAGAGATTAAACCCTATTTTTGCTGGCACTGAACCCAAGGCCATTGCAGGCAACGACCAGGTTAAAGAGGAGTGGCAATAGAGGATTCCCCGGCATACCCCAAGCCCAATGGCGCCACGGTGGCGTGTGATAAACTTAATCTAATTTCACCTTTGAATAGTACGTGAAAAATAAATTGTAGTTAGCATTTTAATGATTTTAATATCTTCGTAAACAAAACAAATAAATGGCAGGTCCATTACATTTTTGACAATCTGCATATATGTATTTACCTGTATACAGGGTGTCCCCAACGTACCCCCCTTTTGTTTTTCCTTCAATTTTTGAGATATCGAAGAAAAATTTTAAGCGCGTTTGTGGAGTGCCTGATTCTAATGTTTGATCAAATAAAAAACACACACAAAAAAAAAAAAAAAAAAATCAAAAGTTGTATGACTACCCAAAAGGGTATGAGTATTTGTAATTTTTCTTTCAAAGTGTACCATCCACGTTTTAACATTGCATAACTTCAAATCTGTCATTTTTCCTTGGCCTGTTATACACCACAGGTTTGATTTGGTACTTTTGTACCTAAAGACACCTTCCTAAAGTTCTTGTTTTGGAATACGAATCCCTCTTCTGTCGCTAACATATTTGCCAATCCAATCAATTGGCAAGAAAAATCAGACCACCTCAAAGAAATAACCCAATAGAACGCTTTCCTATTGCGCTTCACTATTTCGTTAAAGGAAGAAAAAAATTATCCCCCTCCACCCAGTCAGCTAATCCTTGAAGTTGGCTAACCCCTCTCCCTCTCCATCTTTCCCCCCTCATTCTCACTCACACTACGCTCTATCTACCTCTTTCTCTTTCCACTTCTACTCTTGCTCCATCTCTTTCTCTTTACCCCCTTCAGACTTCTGAGTGCCCTCCGCCCCACCCACCCACTATTATTGCTCTGAGATTCAACGGCGAAGACCCCTAACCTTTTAATAAGAGTTCCCTAAACCCCCTCCAACCTCCTCTCACTACCTTCTATTTCACCCCGCCACTACTTCATCTCTGTTTCA
Organism: Adelphocoris suturalis; assembly: GCA_030762985.1. Classification (NCBI taxonomy): domain Eukaryota; kingdom Metazoa; phylum Arthropoda; class Insecta; order Hemiptera; family Miridae; genus Adelphocoris; species Adelphocoris suturalis. The sequence continues at coordinate 38,456,756 of CM061040.1, forward strand.
TCTGTCGTCTGATCCCTCGAACCCTTCTCCCGTTTTTTCCTTTAAAAAGTCATTCATACGCATTTATAAACCCTTCTCCCTGAAACTGTGGAGAAGTTCAGCTTTCCTTCGAACGCGCCTCTTCTTCTACTCCGTATTTTCCCCTTCCAGTCCCTTCTACAGACCCGTCTCGTCCTACATTACCACGCTGGATGGATGGGTAGGGGCGGAGGGACCACGGTACGAGCGGGCGGAAACATGCGCTGAAAGACCCAGGGGCGTGGCCCCCCTGTCCCCCTCATCGGTCCTCCCAAACACCGTTCGATACGACACACCAGCTTTCTCTTCCCCCCAAAAGCCCATGTACGACCAAGGATTGTATTAAAGTTACACTTACTATGTTGATCAACTCGCAAAACCCTTACGTCCATAATTTGTACCTCAGAAATCAGCGGTTAAACCGAATTTGGGATCATACATGAGAACTTACGGCATTTCAATACAACCAATTTAGCACGATCACAAATCAAACATCCCAAATTATCCTTAAATGGTGGCTTCTACAACGACAAAAAATTTAGGTATCTGACATGTTCTATGTAGAAAACTACAGGTACTGAACTCACAAACCAATTATAAACTTAGAATCCAATTTGTCGCAATACAAATGCTTCAAATTATCACACAAGGGTTTATTATTTTTGTATCATATACTTTGCCCTTCTACACAGATCTTTATGGTCTATCAGTGTGTTCATTCCGTGTGGTCTATCATTATCTCAAATCAAGGTGTCGCGCCAGTTCCTCCTATCACAGCATCAGGAACCCCCATGTAAAAGGTAATGAACGAAACCCTCTAAGACAATGTCTTTTTCGTACCAAGTAGAAGGGTTTCCCACCATGGATTGTGAGTTGGCTTGAAACAATCTTTGTATTTCCACATAAAATCCTCTATTAACTACAGTAAATTAACGTAGTTTAGTAAGTCGATTAGAAAATAAATCGGCGTCATAAGAACTTCAGCTAATAAGTGCTCCTCCATATTCTGTAACATTGTTTTTAAGGTTTTTAAAAGACGCTGTATTTTAAATTTCAGTACCGTAGGTTGATTAGAACAGAAATTAGCCTCTAAGGTCCTTCTGTCCAAGTGACCCAAAAACGCACCATTTTAAATTTCATCACTGTATGTTGAATGAGACATAAATTAGGTTCTGAGATCCGTCTATTGATCATTTCGCATCCACACCTTACAATAAATTGTATTCTACGAGTTTCAGAAGCGCTCCAATTCAAATGTCACGTCGATTAAGAATGAAATTACCCCCATTGGCTCCTCAACTAATCAGAGCCCATACATACATTTTAATTGTTTTGTCGGTAGTCTGTCAAAAGAGCTCTATGTCAAATTTAATCTCTGTAAAAATTAAATTAAATTCATGGATCCCACCTTCATAAACATTTTGCATATAACAATTTCCTGGTGATCGCGCGAATCGACAACTTTGTCATAAATATACTTCCATAGATGTTGACATGTACCATGCAATTAAACAAAACATCTCCACCTCACAAGTCCCTCTAATCTAAATATATCGATATTGACTTAGTTACCCACCAATTGACAATGAAAGAGATTAAATAAATCATCTTCTACCTACGCTTCACTAGTCCATTCTATAGGTGACATGAATTATAACAAAATAGTTTCCCGAATTACGGATTCCAGTGGAATTATATCAGCTGGTACGATCATCGTAGTTTATAAGGCGATTTGGCTCATTATTTTCAATGATAGACCTTTGTAATCGATCAAGAAAAAAAAATCTAAAACCCCCTCAAAATTTTTTGGTTTACGTTTCAAGATGAGTAGAATCCAAAAATCGAATACAAAAAAGAATCCGTCAGTACGCCTTACGCCGTGTTGCGAAAAAGGATTTTTCGGGAAAAACTTGAGTTTAGCTCCTTTCGCATAGTAAATTTCGGGCTGGTTCAGAACATACCTACCCCATGTCCCAATACGTCTGATAGCTCCTTCGACCCAAGAATTCGATTTTTGAAAAATGTTCTCACTTTAAACCTTCGGAACTGATCAAAAAAAATTTTTTTTATATGATAAAAAAAAAAAATAAAATAGAAATCTGTTGAGGAAGGAATTTCGCATCGACTAAGACCACAACCACCTCCCGAACTCTTTCCCTAAATTTTTCGTGATTTTTCAAAGTGTTCGTCACCTACTCACTTCCATGGAAATTCTCGTCGAGTGAGTGGTAGGCCACAGAAAATTTTAAGAATCGCCAAAAATCAAGAAAAAGAGTTGGAGAGCTGGTGGTGGTCTCGTTCGATCAGAACTGCATCTTCTAGAACTTTTTTATGTACAAAGAGTTGTTCGAACAAACCCACTCGTTGAATGATAGGAAGTTCGAGCCTTCTGGTAATGTTTGAAACAGCACTGTCACCACAAACGATGAAAGACGGTGATGAAATTCTTGGCAGTCTTAGTTTAATGTATCAGATATATGAGTAAAAGCAAGCAGTCCAACTAAAAAGCAGTAGCAACTAAAGGAAGCAAATCGCGCAGTGCTGGTCGAAATGAGTTTGATGCCTCCAAAATTCTTGATCAGCCTTTTGCTTTGTATGAACTGAAAAATGTTCTCACACGACGTAAGTACAGTAAAGCCCCAGAAGCGGATAGGATCAGCTACGACCTATATAAATACTAGCCGCTCCGGCTCGCTACGCTCGCCTCCACGTCCAGCCGGGGGGCAAGCCCCCCGGACCCCCCATTCAATTGCTCGCTTCGCTCGCAAAGTGTGGCATGTAGGGAATATTGCTCGCTTCCCTTCGCGTCCCTTTCAGGTAAGCAACGTTGTGTAACGGCGGCCCGTGGTCGATTAATTTCTGATGTTAAACGCTTCCCTCGCAATTCCGCTCGCAATTTGACATACTTTCCGTCACTTTTTTCGATATCCGACTTCGGATTCAGATTCGGCGGGATCAAAGCTGTATTTCGCCCGCGAAAACCGTTCCGAAAAACGTACCTTTATGGGGTATATTTTAATGGGAAAAAACCAAGTTTTTCGGCGGACTTTTCGAGAAAACGGGTCCGTACTCTCGCATTTTTTTGACGCATTTCCCGATACTTTTTTCGCGAGCCGATCGCGCCGTCGTCTTCCTCGTAGGAAAACCTACGAAACCCGTATTTTTCCGGAATTGTCAACGGCCGTTTAGAGGGGTAGGGGAAGCGGGGAAGTCAAAAAAGCGCACATTAACCGGAACTTCGACCCTTCTCCCGCCCTACGGCCCATGGTTCGGGTGGGATTAAACAATTTGAAATTCGCTCGCTCCCACTTTTGGAAAATCCCAAGAAGATCCCCCCACTCGTAGATCCAGCCCACTCAGCCGTTTGGCCGTGCATAGACACGACAGACAGACAGACAGACGGAGTTTCATTCTTATTAATAGTACTAGCCGCTCCGGCTCGCTACGCTCGCCTCCACGTCCAGCCGGGGGGCAAGCCCCCCGGACCCCCCATTAAATTGCTCGCTTCGCTCGCAAAATGTGGCATGTAGGGAATTTTGCTCGCTTCGCTCGCAAAGTGTGGCATGTAGGGCATGTTGCTCGTTTTGCTCGCAAACGGTAGATCCCTAAGGGTAGGTTTAACGTGTGTAGGGGATGTTGCTCGCTTCGCTCGCAAACGGTAGATCTCTAAGGGTAGGTTTAACTTCTGTAGGGGATGCTGCTCGCTTCGCTCGCTTGAGGGAGTTATACTGCCCACCCAACTTGGCAGACGTTTTTTTTTCTGTTGGAAATTCTTACAAACAAATTAAATCTTATAAAACTACGTGGAACCACAAAAAAGTTTATTTGGGGATGTTGCTCGCTTCGCTCGCAAACTCTGGCATGTAGGGAATGTTGCTCGCTTCGCTTGCAAATTGTGGCATGTAGGAAATGTTGCTCGCTTAGCTCGCAAAGTATGGCATGTAGGAAATGATGCTCGCTTCGCTCGAAAACGGTAGATCCCTAAGGGTAGGTTTAACTTCTGTAGGGGATGCTGCTCGCTTCGCTCGCTTGAGGAAGTTATACTGCCCACCCAACTTGGCAGACGTTTTTTTCTATTGGAAATTCTTACAAACAAATTAAATCTTATAAAACTACGTGGAACCACAAAAAAGTTTATTTGGGGATGTTGCTCGCTTCGCTCGCAAGGCATTGCTGTATATGTGTAGGACAAACCCGTATTCATTCTGTTGAAATGGCGCTCGAAAGGGAAAGTTCCATCCTCATACGCGCGCGTGCGTTGGCCTGCTCGCAAGGTATTGCGTAGAAGTCGAGTCCCTTCTCTTGTGAAATGGGCGGCGGTGTCGATTAAAAATGTAATTTTAAACGTTTCCCCTTGCTTCCGCTCGCGAATCGACCGAGTTCTCGTCAGTTTTTTCGATATCCGATTTCGGATTCAGATTCGTCGGGATCAAACCTTTATTTCGCCCGCGAAAACCGTTCCGAAAAACGTACCTTTATGGGGTATATTTTAATCGGAAAAAACCAAGTTTTTCGGCGGACTTTTCGAGAAAACGGGTCCGTACTCTCGCATTTTTTTGACGCATTTCCCGTTACTTTTTTCGCGATCCGATCGCGCCGTCGTCTTCCTCGTAGGAAAACCTACGAAACCGGTATTTTTCCGGAATTGTCAACGGCCGTTTAGAGGGGTAGGGGAAGCGGGGAAGTCCAAAAAGCGCACATTAACGCGAACTTCGACCCCCCTCCCGCCCTACGGCCCATGGTTCGGCTGGGATTAGACAATTTTAAATTCGCTTATACACCCTATCGGAAAATCCCAAGAAGATCCCCCCACTCGTAGACTCCCCCCATTCAGCCGTTTGGCCGTGCATAGACACGACAGACAGACAGACAGACGGAGTTTCATTCTTATTAATATAGAGAAGAGATAGAGATAGAGAGAGATGACACTGACAGTTACCTCGAAAGGCTACTTGCTTTATTTATAATGCAATGTTTAGTACGGGTAATGTACGTGGAAATTTTTCCCACTCAATCATTTTCCTGTTTTATAAGCACTGTAATATACATGACGTTGAGCACTATGGATCTTTTATAAAAAGTAACTCTAAGTTACTATCTGGTTTGATGCTCAATCGTTTGGAGAGTTTGGTTGCTCTGAAATCGGTGCTGAATGAGTGCCAGGCTGGGGGGAACGGCAGATTGCATTTTTACGCTGACTAGCCTGGATCATATTGGAATGAATTCTACAAAAAGATTGTATTCATTTTTTATAGACCTTAAGTCTGCGATTGATTTTATGTCGACCTCCTATTCGCCGAGCTCAACGAAAATGGAGTAAGCAGTAGGTTCATTCAGCTACTGGGTGCTCTCTATGCAAAGGTAGAGAGGTACTCTGGAATCACCTGGGCATCATAGTAGCCTTCAATGTGCTTAGCTTTTCTCTCTTTCTCTGAATGACCTTGAAGGTGTCCTGCTATTTGGTGTGAGGAATAGGAACATGGTCCTCAGACTTTTAAGGTCAATTTGGATGGGTGAGTAGTATGATTCTCACATGATTTCTCACAACTTGAGTGACACATTGAGTTTCTCCAACTTTCTAAAAATTATGTCCAAGCCACTATTGGAAAATTATCAAGAGCAATTAGCCATGATCGTGGAAGAGAGGCAGCCAACTAATTCAGAGGGCAACAAAAACAGTAGTCATAGTCCAGTGACCAGGTAGGGAAGAAGGTCAAAATTTTACAAGGAGTCATGAAGTTCTGGAAGTTGAGAATGTTTTAGGTACCGATATTCTACACCTAAACTAAACATCGCGGAATGGACACTCGTGCGCGCATTTAAAAAGAGTTTATTTGGGTTGGCCTTGTACATTTTTGATTGAAAAAGGTCATGTAGTCTTGAATTTCGGGTAGGTATGTTATAGGCACCAATGCCCTTAATTAAAACTGAAGTTTTCGGAATCTTTGTGTGCGCACGTGCGCGCCATAATGTACGTAGTTTTCTAGGGCTTTATTCCGTTAATGGTCATTCACGTTTCATCTGATCTTAAAAAAAAAACACCGTTGTTGTTAGTTAAAATTTCTTGTATTCTGTCAATTTTTGGACTTTTTCTAATAAATGCAATATACAGGGTGTCCCACTATTCACGTCTTCTTCTACTTAACTCTCGTAAGCGTTTTTGAAAAAAAAATTCTACAAGAACTCCACCTACTTTTTTGCAAAGGATTAAAATATTACATTTTTGAGCAAGTGTGCATTCGCAAACCGTGAGCAATGCATATTAATCTTTTCTTTTTTTTCTTAATAGGTACTTGCCCTTTTTTGCAGTTTCAGATTCTACGCGCAATTTTATGAAGAAATCAGCCAACTCATACATTTGTGAGTGCACGGAAAATTGCGTTACGAAAAATACCAATGAGTTAATGAAATATTTTATTGTGTTTTCAACCAGAACAACGAACTGATGTATTCATTCATCAAGATGCTCAATAGGAACTATCGACGGGTACCACCAATGTTATTTATTCATTTTTTCCTTAAACTCAAAGTACGGCTTTTTTTTATTGTTAAAAGGGAAGCACTAATCAAACCACAGTCTTTCAAATCAAACAATCTCAAATTATTGGTTCATTCATGAAAAGTTGGTATTGAATTTTTGGTTTATTATTTCCAATAATAAGCCTATGTGATCGTGTAGCAAAAAATTTTTATAACCCCCCCTCAAACTTTGTCACTTTACGTTTCAAGGTGCGTAGAATCTAAATTTGAAATGTCCGTCCGCCGTTCGCCGTCCGCCGTCCGGGCCATAAAAGGCCTAAGAATTTACTTAAAAACCCCGTTCTTTCGCACATAGACTCCATTTGGGGTCTAGTTGGTCCTAACGTTTAACCATCCCGATCGCTTTACTCGCATAGATGCTATGGGCCAAAAACGGGCGAAAAAGTGCCTTTTTCGAGACTTTGAGTGTTCGACGTGTTAAACGCACGCCTGGCACGCTTGGCAGGGGGTCACGGTGGTTGGTGAGGGGGGTGAGCGGGGGTGGAGTGAGAGGAGGCGCGGCGGCACCTTGTGGTGGCTGGAGTGACCAGGGGCGTGGCAGAGGGGTGTAGGAGAATGGATATTTATTACTTTTACGTGTTATACCCATATAATACACCGCGGCACCATGAGGTGGGTACAGCGTTCCTTCGAGGCATGAATATATGTTTTTTTCTAGGTCATATTTGTGTGTTAATACCAATGCTTTTCCTACGCATATTTAATAACATATCCTCTCGACTTTTCGTACGTACTTAGATAATGATATTATTAAGGCAATAACTATTTGAATAGATAGGAGCTCAAATCGAGAAATATAAACATGCGTATATAATTATAGAAGTATAGGTTGTGGCAACTCGAAATAGGACACGCCGAGGATTCTGGACGGGCCTTATGACGTACGCAAGCCAACTAAAGCTACGATCAAACTCAATTGAAAAAATAATAAACCATTGTGAAATAATTTGCAGCGTTTTTAAATTATAAAACTCATAAACTAAAAAGTAAGGATTCAGTTATAGTTTTTTTTTTTGGTATTAAATTTATATTAATAGCATTTAATTTTTGTATGTTTGGCTTTTCGGAATCCATAATAATCATTATCAATTTCGATGGTGAAAAGTTCTTTGTTTTCAATTTTTCAGGCAACGATCTGGTCAACAATAGAAACACCTTCTTCCTAGATGTCCTTCGGAAACATTTGCACATGATCGCCCCCAGCAATTTATGCACAGAGTAGAACCGTGCAAACCTGCTTTTTTGCAGCTGCAATCCTTGGCAATCCCCTATTCACAGTGACAAAAAATAATGGATCAAAGCAATCTATCTGGTGCTGAATTCACGTATAGGTAATCCTCCAGATTTAATCTTGCATACGGTGGATGTGATACTACATCGGCCCCTTATGGACAAGGAACTCCTACTATGCTTCGAAAACACCCGAAATTGAATGATGTAATGAGCAAATCAGAGATTCAGAAGCTACACCTGACCAAAGTGGCCAAGCATGTAAGAACGTTATTGTAGGTTTCTAATACATACAACGATAATTTTAATACAAACAACAATATCTACAACTGAATCTCTTCTTCTTTATTTTGTGAGTGAGAATCCAATAGGTACACAATTTTCATGAATAAAACAAAAATTTTAGATTGTATGATTCGAAGGATTGTGTTTGATTAGTGCTTCCCAGCTAACAATGAAAAACAGTCAAACTTGGAGGTTTTCATTGCTCTACAGAGTACACGTTCAGGAAAAAATTTGTAATTGTATCTCCACTTTTAGAGTGTATAGCAGATCAAATAAGGAATATCAGTTCGTTGTTCTGAATGGAGAAAAAAAAAACCATACAATAAAATTAGGCGTTACGCTTAGTATTTCTCTAAATAAATATTTTTGTGACGGCAATTTTGCTCGAATTTGCACATTCCTACATGCTATTTTTGAGTGATATTTTCATAACATTGTACTTAGAATCTGCAACTACAGTAAAAAAGTCGAGGTTATGATTTGAAAAAATGAGTTATTGTGCATCGTGCAAGGTTAACGTATGCGCAAGTGCTCAAAAATCTCATATTCGAATTCTGCGCAAAAAATTAGGGTGAGTTAATCGTAAAATTTTTTTCGCAAACGAAAGCAACGAAACGCAAACCTACCAAGAGATAAGGTAAGAGGAGGCGTAGTTGGTGGAACACCCTGTATATTAGAAAAATTAGAAAAGAACTGTAGACAGAATAAAAATAATTTTTCACAAACAACAACGATAATAGTGATTTTTTTGATAGAGTAGAAGAAACATAACCGGCATGAAGCCCAACAAAACTACACTATGGCCCGCCAGCGTGAGCACGCAAGGTTTCCGAAAACATGAGATGTAATTATTTACATAGGTGCCTACAACATACCAACAATTCTAGACCAAAGTTCAAAGTTTTTGGACTACTCACTGAGGGGAGTATTGGATACTTCGAAAAACAATTTTCCATTCATTTCCGAGTGATACGTTATTTTAAAAAGATTTTTTAGTGCTGAATAGGATGGTGAAACCAGAATTGCAATATCTACGTTCTCCGATCGGAGCTGATGAACCATGAAGAAGGACAATTTTTTCTAAAGATACTCGTAGGTACTTTTAGGTCACGCTGACCACGGGATTGTCCTCCAGTACCCTTCTAAGGGAGGGAGCTGCAGATGCAAGGCCAGTCTATGGGTCATTAATTAGAAATTCCCAGGTGCATATAAATGTAAAATATGAAGTCTTCCAGGAGTCCTCTAGATCCAAATTCTGCTACAGTACTCATTCCGGGGGTTCCAGCAATAGCACTAGGTGAAGCAGGTGCAGACGTTTTTTGTGAAGCGGTTTATTCACCTTACCCGTGAGAAACCCAATTTCTTCATTAACCTTGGGGCAAACATAAAACCCTAATTTTTCTACACCCTCTTCCTTCAATGCAAATACCTGTTCAGGATTACTGCAATGCCAGAAAGCCAACGTGGAGTCTTTCTGGTTGGAAATCATCAGAGACAGAGCGGGGTATTCCAGGGAGCGCATTTATCGAGGTGGTATACAGGTGTGCTCAGTGCATGAATCTGATATCCACCAGGCAAAAGGCATCAATGGTTGTCCTGAGGTGGGAGAGCAGAGTCCGGGGCGACTTCCTCAAGCTCCAAGACCTCCCTTGGGCACAAGATAACGAGGACTCCACTAGCAGGAACTGCTCACTGTGCAATCGAGGGGTACCCGAGGACATGTTTCATTTCCTGAGAAGTTGACCGATCTTGAGGGAGTTTCGCCTGGCACACTCTTGGATTGGCACAGCTCTCCAATGACACCATCACGAGCATCTTGAGTAGTACAAGCTGGATGCCCCTGGCTGGTTTTTCTCAGACCGCATCGTCGTATAAAGAGGTCAATGTAGGACAACGTAGGTCAATTTAATTGAAATTAATTTTGTATTCATCCACTAACTTTCGAAATGTTTGCACAATCATCTGTTATTATTCTCCATATATTATTCGGTATGTTGGTATGCTTAACTATAACTTCTTGTATCAATATCTGATATCATATTGCTTCTTCAGCAGACGGACACGGCCCATTGCCTAACCATGTATATATTTCTATTTGCAGTGCAGTTTAACCATTTATAAAAATGCATGTTTTATATCAATCTATCACATTTAATAGATTTATCCTCACGTATCCACCTCACGGTTCGTGTGTCCACGGCTCGGAGCGCGGTTCACTCCATGACGATTCCTATTTTGATCTTTCAAGGGATGTGTCCTCCGGCAACTCTGCCGTGACCTGGTTCGCCGCTAATTGTCGAGATAGCGAGACACCCCCTCCCGTCAAAAGCGCTGCGGCGCCAAAGTACCTTATCACGGTACACAGTTCCCGGCGCCCATTCTCCAGATAATCGCTATTATTTCTCCTCTAATGTTCGCTATCTTTCCTCCACCAGTAACAGAGTTGCTCCCACTTGACTGTTACCACCATTCTTGCACTTAATCGGAATCAAGACTTTTCTTTTCACTGTTATGGCAAAGTTTGCTTGTTTTTTATGCAAAAAGTTGTACATCTTTAGTCAATTTTTCTAAGAAAACAATAACAGCAATCTAATTTCCATGGGACCTATGAGTATCTACACTGGTGGCAATCATTTAATGAATAAATAAATAAATAATAAATTTTTTATTATAAATAACAATTTTTGATTTTATTATATCACCCATAATGTCCTGCCAAAATCTAATGTACATATGTTACCGGCAAAGTTTAAAATCAGGCATTGTGTACAATGCCTAGTCGTTGTATGCAATACCTGAATGGAGCAGGCAATGTGTAAAATGAATCTAATTTTATACTTTACCTAGGCATTGAATAGAATGCCTGATCATGCACTCGGCAAAGTGTCCTTCTGATCGATTTGTTGGACATATAGTTCAGAATGATGATTATTTATACTTTGCCTAAATCAATGGTAGGCAGGCATTATATAGACTGCCTAGGCATTGTGTACATTGTCTAGCCATTGTGTCTAAAACGAGTTACAAATGGAGGAATTTCATACTTTACCTAAAAAGTGCAGGCATTGTATAGAACGACTACTCATTGTATACAATGCCTGGATTTCATATTTTGCCGGTAATATATTTTGCTAAACTTGTTTCCTACATTATTACTCTAACGCCCCATGTTGAATAAATAGTTTTTTTGCCAGTGGGAAGGGAGTGGGGGGAACGGTTTTGTTAATTTTTTAAGAATTTTTGAGTTGTTCCAACTCAAACACTGAAATCTCACCAGTCAGGATCCAAAATGTTCAGAAAAGAAAGACACACACAAAAAAAAATAATAAAAAAATATTAAAAAAAAAAAAAAAAAAAAGAATAAAATAAAACATCAATATTCTAAATGATGCTATTTTAGTTCTGTATTAAGTTCATTATAATAGTCCTTTAAAAATTTGAATTTAAAACTATTATTATTAGAAGAACTTAATAGTTTAGTTCGTAATTCAGTGGAGAATGTATTAATAATATTTATCGTATGATAAATAAAGAAGTTTTGTGCCAATGTGGTGCGGTACCTCGGATTGATAAAGTGCTGGTTTGAGAATTACGAGTTAAAACATCATGTTCTGGAACTATAGGCAGGTAATTTTTTAAATAAAGTTCAACTGATCTCATTTTAAACAGGACACCAAACGGTAGGATGCATAATTTCTGAAAGATAGTCCCTGTATGAGCAAGATAGTGAGATTTAGAAGCTAATCGAATTAGGGCTTTTTGCAGAATTTCAATTCTACCAAATACATTCTTATATGCACTACCGTACAGTGGGAGGCCATACAGCAGTATAGATTGTGCAAGCGCACAATACATGTCCCTCATTAACTCAAGTGGTAATCTTGTTAAAAACATAAATTCATTTCCTTAATTTGGACGGCAGACTGGATATATGGTTTTCCCATTTCAAATGAGCATTTAGAATTAACCCTAAATCTTGGTCGTGTGTTTTCTTTCAATATAAGGGCATACATTGCATGGACGATCTTTACAACCTGTCAGATGTAGTCGTAACTCCTCCATATATTATATTACGATCCTCTATATTATTGTTCATGGAAAACACATTCTAGTTGAAATATGAAATGAACATCGATAATTTGGATCTGTCACTTGATAGAAAACGTGAATATATTGTTTATAGATATCGAAGTGAAACTTGGAGAGCGTTTTTGAGGTGCCTGATATTAAGTTTTGCAATTTATTAAGTTTCGTTCTCCACTCCGAGAACGAAAAATATCGCAATTCTAGCTTTACCATCGTGTTCAGCACTAAAAAATCTTTAACATGAGGTGTCACTCGGTAAAAAACGGAGAAGGAAATTTCCAAGCCCCCACCCTTTGGGTTGTCCAACAACTTTTGGGTAGTAAAGAGAAATTTGAGGTCAAATGTGCAATCTTAGGATAAACTGTAAAAAAACGTAGTTACAGAAAATTTTTTCAACAAATTGTTTGACATTGAAAGTTGTCAGTTATGCAGTCATGCTGTTTGTCTCGTCGCAGTCGTGTTGATCTCTTCTATATATATATATATATATATATATATATATTTATATATATATATATATATATATATATATATATATATATATACTTTTTTTTTTTTTTTGTACAAATAAAAATTGGAAAGTTTAGGAATCGTTTCAGAATGCCTCAAAACAGGTTCCCTTTAAGAATTTTTCGAAAAACTATTACCTATTTAAAATTTGTATAGTGCTTTTGCAGCGGTACCTTCTTTCTACGAATACCAAAGAGTGGACGCGGAAAGTCAAAAATTGAGAAAAAAAAATTTTCTTTTCTAATTACAAGTTGTACTTTAACATCTAACTAATGGATATATACAAAAATTAAATCAAAATTCAATGTGGAAGGGTAAGAAATAAAAGTTTTACCTAGTGCAGACCCGCACCGTACGCTGGATCATCACCCTCTTCCTCCTCGAACATTTCCTCTAAATTCTTTTTGGCGCTTCTTCGTCTTTGCCTAGTTTCTTTTGTTTCATCTTTTGCTGATCGTCTGTTGTATCTAATTCGTTCCGTATCGATTTGCTTGATTGCTTTCACACAAAAATGTCCCGGGTCAACTCCCAATAACTTCAGAACATGACACTGGCAAATCCTGCATGGGGTTTTTCTGGCCATCGACTTGGTATTACCCTTTTTTCGAAAATTCTGGTTGATTTTGGCATTTTCAATTCACGAATCACAGCACAAATCACCAACACGAAACACGAACAAAGCAACACAATAAATTCACTAACCGAATTCGTGAAAACACTCGAAAGCAAGGTTACTAACAAGGAAGGTATTTCACAAACAAGATCTAGATTCGATTAGATACAAACAATCGATACAAACAATCCGAACGTGAATACTGAGTTGTCATTGGTCACCACTGGTTTGAAAACCAATTGAAGTTCGAGAATCTTGAGGGCAAAAGTCGATCATTTTGGTAGCGTTTTCCCGCCTTCACATCAAAATGCTCTCCTGAACAATTTACTTTTTCCCGACAAACATTCCTTTTTTCTCAAGAACTACTGATCCAATTGTCTTGATTTTTGTTTTGTTTTGAAGAAGACACCTCGTAGAAAGAACTCTCGGATCCTCTTTGAAATTTTTTAATTCTAACCCTTCCAAAGTCAGCGCAGAAGCAGAAAAAAACCCTCGTTTTTTTTGGAGGTCTAGAAAAAAAAGTACGGGAGGTAAAAAGAAAAGGACAGGAGTGTCGAAAGTCGAGAATATACTGTACAAAAAAAAAAAAAAAAAAAAAAAAAAAAAAAAAAAAAAAAAAATGGGAATCGGTTGGATGGGGGCTGAGAAAAAAGGTAACCAGAAACACCTCTACTTAGGGCGGGAGGGGTGTAGGTTCTGGGTTGCCTTAAACCTCCAAGCCTGTTCTGATACAAATATTAGGAACCGTATGGAGCTACCGTATGAACTAACCTTCCAAAAAATGAAGAATTAGGTACGACAAAAATCATCAGCCACTGTCGAAAAGTATAGATACTCGTACAATGCTAAATTATAGGAAATATATTAATCTTAACTAACAACATAGTAGTAGCATATTTTAATATGGTTTTCGATTAGTAGGTTTTTTACAAATAGAATTTTCGACATTTTGCTTCGCGAGTTGCTTAGTGGTAATAAATATGAGTCCGTTGATTCTAAAACATTGGTCTCCCGACTTTAAATAACCGTATAATGTGGAAAGTTGAAGCAGGAGTTTAAAGGCTCCCAGCAACACAAGTCATGAAGAAGGAATTGGCTTCATGAAGAAGAGATTTTGGGATGCACGAAGAAGGGGTGCTTCGTAAGAGATAGGCTAATAATGAACTCGTGCGGACGCCGACGTTTTGTTTTTATGAAGCGTTAACTCGCATTAGCCCGGAAAAAGGAGAAGGCTGTGTGGCTCGTGTTTCTTGGTTGCGCGGCTTTTTCACGGAGGGGTGGTCCCATTGATGGGGTGAGGTCGTCTCTCACACTCATTGATGTTTAGGAGTGAGGGTGGCTTTCTAGTTTCTACCCCCGTTGATGGGAGTAAGTGCTTTGTACTAACCCTCTCCCCCTTAATATGAGGGTGCAATACGCGTTAGAGCGTGTCATCTTTGGTCCATTGTCCGAGGGCAACCGACGTAGCATCTCTCCATCATCATTCCTCGTTATTTCCGACATTTGTTGAACGTGCAATTGTTATACATAGTGATGGATATCTTGACCAGACGGAATTAATCCATTATGACGGCACAATATAGTTTAGCAGGGTAAAGCAGTAGTGCAAGTTCTTGGTTAGGATTTTTCGTTTGGTACACAGTGGCGTTTCATAAATGAATGCCTAGGCATCATCTGACTGCTGGATATAAGTTAATTCGCATACAAGCGGTACTGATTCCTGCCAATAAAGTCTCAGAACATGATTATGCAGCAGTGCCTAGAAAATCACTGGCCTCATCTCATCATATCCATCTCTTTACAATTCTATCTCTTAGCTAAAACTGACCATCTGCGTCTTTTTATATATATATAAAGGAGGAGGTTAGATAAAAATTTCATGATTTATCGGATTTGGCCTCTCCAATTACCAGTTGAAAAACAAAACCAAAATTTTCTTGTCTAGACAATAGATCATGTGGAGTGTTACGGTCGAAGTATTTTTCAGCACTGAGTCAATTGCGACCACTCCCAGAACATCAAGATTCATAAATACGCGAGAAAAATCTATTTTTAGGAGGAAAATGTCTGTGATTAACTACAATTTTGCAGTTTTCAAGTTGTGCTGCGTGCCCTGAGATTTCTTCTGCAATGTCATCACACGATTATTCCAGCGCAATTATTGAGGACATGGTTGGCCTCAATGATCAGAATTTAAATTCCTAATTTGATTTTATCCACAACTTTTCTTTGAAGATTCGCTCTATTAACCATGCTGCATGACTGAGTAGGTACTTGTTATTCCTATATTAGATAGCCCTTCTACGCAGAACACTTGTTTATAACGTCTGTAAGAACATTTGTTTGTTTGTTTGTTTTGTTTTTAACTTTTTATTGCATCAAGTAATAACTTATTAACAATATTATTTTGAAAATACAGATATAAAATATTCAA
The DNA here is from genome assembly GCA_030762985.1 of Adelphocoris suturalis. NCBI lineage: Eukaryota > Metazoa > Arthropoda > Insecta > Hemiptera > Miridae > Adelphocoris > Adelphocoris suturalis. Next base: position 38,472,472 of record CM061040.1, read on the forward strand.
AACTAAGATTCATCACTGAGTTTTGCTTATTGTGACAAATGATTCACTTCCCTACTTCACAGGTAGGAAAGATCAAGTGGTTTGGTACGCTTAAGTCTTCTTGTGATATCACTTGCGCCAAAGAGACGGATAGCTTCCTCGTTGACGAGATATCTTAGCCGATGGAGGTGACTCACAGCTTGTCGCTATATAGCCTCTCTTACTGTCTCGATCTGAAGTTCGTGATGGAGTGGTCCCATGGTGCACTATCAATATTTCGTAAAACATTATTCTGGAATCGTTGGATGATGTCTTGGTTTGATTGGGCCGTACAACCCCACAGCTGGGCTCCATAGGTCCAGACAGTTTTAAGGACAGTGAAAGCTTTTTCTGGAGTGACAGATTCGACCGTCTCCCTATTAACTAATAAATTTTTCTGAATTTGAGTAGGAGTTCTTCCTTTTCTTTTTCAATATGGGCTCTCCACCTGAGCTTGGCATCGAGTGTCATACCGAGGTATTTAGCTTCGTTAGCATAAGATATTTAACTTCGTTAACTTTGCCCTTAAACCGGTACATAGGCAATTCTTTTGTTAGTGTAGTCGATGTATACCGACTTAGTTTCGTTTATTCTGATTCTCCATTTCGCTGTCCATTGTTGTATGCAGGATAGGGACAGGATTAACTAGGCGATGGACTCAATGCAATTATCTCCGACTGCCAGGACCATTGTGTCGTCCGCAAAAGTGACTGTGGTGTTCATTTCAATTTCTGGGAGATCATTAGTATAGACTTATAGAGGACATGCAGGAGGAGGCCAAGTACGCTCCCTTGTGGGACACGTGCAGTAATCAGTTTTAGCTCTGAGAGATATATTAAATACACCTTATGTAAAGAATAACTGCCGCCCTATTAGGTACTATTCAACCGTCAAGTGCTGAAAATGTAAACCTAGCTTTTATAAGGCCTTCGAGCCTACAAGGAGGCAGTCTTCTTCCAACAATCTTGTTGGAATAGGTATTCTTCCAGCATTCCTTATGTCATTAAATGAAGTCTTTTTTTTTCAAGTCTTTTGTGGAAATCACTCATTTAACTAGCGCAGTCGAATTAGGACGTATATCGTGATTGAATTCCGAGACAGAACATCGACGAAATCGGCGGAGCACGTACATGTAGCTACCCAGACAACAGGCATCAACGGACAAGACAATATTTCATCGTTGAAGAGACTCCTTACACGAATGCTGCTGACTCAAACTCTATAAGTAATCCTAAAATCCAACCTTTCATTAATTTTTCGGAAAATAGACGTTGCCCACCTTGCGGTCTACTTTTCGCACGTAAACACCCCTCACAATCGAGTGAAACACCGTCGGAAAATCCGCCCTTCACTCAGCATCAATTAATTACTACGTGCCAATCAAAATCTTAATTTCAAGTAGCGAGATACCGTGAAAATTTCCCCCCTGGCTTCAAATAAATAAATTCAACCGCAGGACACCGTAAATATAATTCCCCCCCTTCACTAACGAAACATCAATAACTTTCATCAAGAAAAAATCCAATAATTTCAATCAGTTGTGACACCGAGAAGGAAATAATTCTCCCTTCATTTTAGAACAACACCTGGTCGTCTCGAGCTTATCTACATTTCTACCTTCACTATCGCATTCCTCAACATCGCTCGCCATACCCCCGGACCTGGCCGTCTTGAGCTAATCTAAGGAACGTTTCCGATTTCACTATCTGCACCCTTGCAGACACCTGATCACCTAAACGTTAAATTATTTCCCATGTTATTAAGATTTAAATTCATATTTATTTTTAGTATCTTGTTTTCTTCCTTATTATCATATTTGTTGTAGGTACATTTTTATGTATTTCAGCTAACAAAATTTCAGCCTAAAATCTTTTTCAATTTATATAATCCAAAATAAATTAATTAGTGGTCATTAAACTCTCAAAATTCCGAAACACAGCAAGAAATTCACGCACACGGGATTTCCCAGGCTAAATTTGGATCTCTGCACTACACATTACTCTACTATCCCGGAAGAAACAAAGATGGATCCTATTCAAAACTCAATCGCACGAGCCCGAGCGCAAGGGCAGCCCGATTTCATAGGAATCATTGATAGGCAATCGCAACAAATAAATCAACTAACCGGTTTAGCCGAAAATTTCCTAGTTTACCAGGTAAAAGAACCCCACAGAGCTCAACAAGAACCAAACCAAGATAATCACCCAGTCCTCAAAAAAGAGAATTAATTTAGACTTGATTCCGAAATTTTCAGGAGTACCTGAAACACTAAGCCAATTTATCGAAACAACCCAAGCACTACCTATACGAAAGATTATTTTACACAAAGGACCCCCTCGTCTTCCAAAATGTCATGCTGTCAAATGCATTGGTAGTTTTGGTTAACTAAAATGTAAATTTTTTTCATTTTTGTCCATTACTCGAAGCACTGTGTGACGGGGGCGAGAGAAATTGATACTTGATTTAATTCACGTTTGCGCATGCGCTGAGTGAAGTATAGATTTGGGAACAACGAAACTCATAGGGGGTGTAACCCGCATATTCCGTGAAAATGTCATAAAAATCGGTTGAATATTGTGGAAATTTTTCTTGATACAAGAATTTGCGGACATACACAAAATTATTTTTGATCGGTAACCCCTTTTCATTGTAGTTTTTGATTCTATGGGACATTCTCACAAATGGGCAAAAGTGATGTCCAAATCATTCGGGGTGTCCGATTAATGATTTTTGAGTAAGGAAAAATGTTTTCTAGTTTCATCCAAAAATATCAAGAAACCTCAAACTCATATTTTTAAATACCTACGTCCTTCCATACTATTTTCTTATTGAAAAATGGGTAGGTATATATAAGTCAATTTGTCATTGATCTGTCCTTGCCAGGCGCGACCTTACCCACTTTGAGCATTTGTTAAAGGTCATTCGTGGGATTTTAAAAACAGTTTTCTCCAAAGTCGGTAAATATACTTCTGTGGATTCATAATTGTATGTCTATATGATTTAGGAACCGACATTCTATTACATTCGGGCCATAATATGAGAGTCAAGAAGATTCCCATCATGGCCCTGTCCATTTTTGATTTTCAAATTTCCGAAGTCACAGCTAACTTTCAGCGATTTCTTTTGCCTGAAAATGTTAACATTGATATGTTTTTGGGCTGGGGGTCATTCTAAAATTTGCGTAACGACACCAAAATTTGTGACGACCCGGCACTTTAGATTATTATTAACTCGAAAAGTGAAGGCTAGGTAGAAATCAATAAGGTACTACCGCAATGTACTTCTTTCCCAACATCCCAACAGATTGGAAAGTAATGTCCAATTTTACTTTTACGTTCCCAACATCCCAACAGAGTGGAAAGTAATGTTCACTTTTACTTTCCCAACATCCCAACAGAGTAGAAAATAATGTCCACTTTTAGTTTCCCAAAATCCCAACAGAATGAAAAGTAATGTCCATTTTTACGTTCCCAACATCCCAACAGAGTGGAAAGTAATATCTATTTTTACTTTCCCAACACCCCAACAGCTTTCTCTCTTTGCTTTCTGCTTTCTCTCCAGGAACTGGGGCTGCTTCAGGGGGATTAATATTCAAAAGTGTAAAATATCAACTTACTTAGAGTTTTCTTTTTTTGTTAAAAATCGAATTTAAAGGGATGAGTTTTTTCCCCATGCTTTTCATCTACCGAAAACACCAAATACCTTGTTAATCGAGTCCAACGAGGACCTTCTGCTGGAGCGGACGTCATTCGGAACGCTGTTTTTCATATATACTCTATTACCTGTGAAGACGCAATAGCACACATACGCCATCAATCGACGTCAGCCACTAATTAACAGCAAGTTTTTATGAGGTACTAGATGCGGAGAAGAGGGGACCTCTCTCGCGTGAGCCACCCTATTCACTCTCTTCCAGATGCACAGACCTCATGGTAAGATCCTTTCTCATCAGTCTAATTATGCTTGTACGGTTTCATATAGCATTTATATCCCTATTTGATTATCCTATATCGCTAGTCCTCTGACTGATCCTCTATCCAGATTTTCTGCGATGTTTCTATTGAGCTGTAAAACCAACTCGTGGTAAAACCAACTTGTCGTGGATTCCTCTCAAGGTTAGTTAGAAGGGCCGTAGAATCTTGGAGCAATAATTGCAGTCTTTGAATAAACCATCAAAGTAGTGCCTTTAAATCTGTGTACCTATTTGTCTCCTTATTCTCTTATACTAAGAAGTTATATATATATATATATTTTTTTTTTTTTTTTTAGTTAAAATTTGTTGTCAACCTGTTGCCTACAATATTTATAATATTGTTATGAACTTTATGCTTTTATGTCATGTGTTGTGAACGTTGTTGTGTTGATGTAACTTATCTAAAAAATATATTCTCTTGCTAGTTTTTCCTACAAACATTCTACTGCGTAGATTCAATACACTTTAGGTTATGTGCGAAGCACGCTGAAGTAGGAAACCAATAGAAAATAAAAGTAGGTAGCTTCCAAATTTGTTCCTGTTATAAAAGCTGAATCGGCTGATACCATGAGCGTTAAGATACAGCAACTGAACAAAGAAAATTATGATTCATGGAAAATACAGATGGAAGCCTTATTGGTTAAAAATGACCTGTTCGGGTATGTTTTAAATGGAAAAATAAGAAGCCCAGTCAATGATCCATCAGGTGATGGACGAAGAACTACCACCCAAGATGAGTGGCAGACTGGAGATCAGAAGGCGAAGGCGGATATCATACTCGCAAATATCATACTCGCAGATATCAAATATCATCGGATATCACCTTCTGAAATCAGGCAAATTAAAGGTTGCAGAACATCCAGGGAATTATGGTTAAAACTCGAAAGCATATATGAGTCGAAAGGACCAGCTAAGAAGGCCACACTTCTAAAACAGCTCATGTTGAATAAATTAAGAGAAGATGGAGATGTTAGAGAACATCTTTCCACATTTTTTGAGGCCGTTGACAAGTTACATACCATGGAAGTTGATATCAATCCTGATTTACTGGCCATAATGCTTCTCTATAGCTTGCATGAAAGTTACCAAAATTTCAGATGTGCAATAGAAACTAGAGATGAGCTACCGACCCCTGAAGTATTGAAAATAAAAATAATCGAACAGGCAGATTCAAGGAAAGGAAATAAATATGACGATCCTGAAGCTATGATGTCTATGAAAAAGAAGGTACATCAACAGAATAATGAACGAAGATACAATAATCAGAACCGACCACAAAATAAGCCAGAAAACTTTTTCAAATTCACCTGTAACATTTTCAAGAGAAAAAGACACAAAGCATCGCAATGCCAATACAGAAATCAATCAAGAAATGTAGAAGAAGGAAGTTTTCTTCTTACAGAGGACGATCTAGTCGCAGTGACCGTATCAGAAACTGAATGGTGCCTGGATAGCGGATATTCCGCCCATATGTGCAACAAAAAGAGTAAATTTGTAAAATTAGAAAAATTTAATAATAATGGAATAGTAAACCTAGCCAATAATAGTTCAGCTAAGATTAGTGGACGTGGAATAGTCGAGATTGAAGGAAATCGTATGCCCTTGACACTGAATAATACCTTACATGTACCAGAGTTGCGTACGAACTTACTGTCAGTAAGCAGAATTACTGATTCAGGACATACGGTTACTTTCAGAAAGGAATCGGCTATAGTAACTAATAATATTGGAAAAACAATAATGACAGCAAAACGTGTAAACAATTTGTATTACCTAGAAGGTAAAAATGAAAGCTGTAATAATACGTTATCCAAACACCAACAGACATATAAAATGCAAAGTATTGAGAAATGGCACCAAAGGTATGGACATTTAAATGAAAACTAGAGGCCTGTTAGGGCTTGGAAAGCCCTAATCTAGTCCGTATAACAGTAGTACCTAACAGGAACTCAGCACATTATAGTAACGATATGAGTCCTTCCTATTTGCGGCGTTATGTGACCTGGTGCAAATGTAAGGCGATGTTATTAGATGATTAAAAAAGAGGAAATACCGATCAAAAGGTAAGCAATGTAATAAAATAAATATAACCAGTTGAGGTGGTCCTCGCCACTATGAGACTAAAGAAAAAGTTGAATCGCGTTGCTTTTCTCGGCGTCAACCCAAAAACAAATCGAACCGCCTAGAACACGATCAGGATAAGCACAGAGACGAACGGCGACACTTGGGTTCGTCTAATACTGAAATCGGTCCGCGGAGTTCTTCACAATTTCAAAGATCTTTCAGAAATAACTCTCCTAGATGTTAGTAACTACACTACGTTTCTTACTTACCGTGAATTGATGGCAACTGTTGTTACCGCCACAGCCTAATGAACAACTCTCGTTGATAAGGAACGCCTAGAACACGATCAAGGCGGGTATAGAGACGAACGGCGACACTTTTGCAACAAACTTGGAGCCGTGCTGATTCAAATGAGCAGTCTAACACTAAAATCGGACCGCGAAGTTCTTCACAATTTCAAAGACCGTTCGGAATCATATATAAAGAAGATGATTTAAGAGAACTTGCAAGGAAATATAAAGCACTAGGTTTGGAATTTAGCTGGAAACTACCTTCTTGTGGTGTTTGTGCAGAAGGAAAGATGACACAAAAACCATTTCCAACAAAATCCAATAGATCTACAGAACTATTGGAAATAATTCACACAGATTTGTGTGGTCCCATGAGAGTTGACTCTATGGCTGTAGGAAAATATTTTTTGACCTTTATAGATGACTATTCGAGATGGTGTGAGGTCAGGTTTATTAAAAACAAAAGTGATGTATTAGCAGAATTCATAAAGTATAAAAATCTTGTTGAAAATAGAACTGGAAGAAAAATTAAATTAATGCAATCCGACAACGGAACGGAATATTGTAATAAACAGTTTGATGATTTTCTAGCAAAATCTGGAATTTCAAAAAGATTGGCAGCAAAATACACACAAGAACAAAACGGGCTTGCAGAACGGAAGAACAGGACGTTAGTGGAAACATCAAGATGCATGATGATTCAGGCCAAATTATCCCCTAAATTCTGGGCGGAGGCTGTAAATACGGCTAATCATGTGAGAAACAGATGCCCATCCAGAAGTATTGGAGGAGATACCCCTTACGAAAGATGGACAGGTAAACCTCCTGTAGTATCGTATTTTAAAATATTCGGCTGTAGAGCTTACGTTTTGGATAAGAAACCAACAAAAGGAAAATTTGATCCTCGTAGTAGAGAATGTATATTTATCGGGTACTCAGAACAATCGAAAGCGTATAGAGTTTGGGTAAAGAATGAAAGAAAAGTTGAAAAGTCAAGAGATGCAAAGTTTGTTGAGGAATATGGAAATGATGGAAAATATGAAGATTTTATGAATTTTGAAAATCAAATAAAACCTGAAGAAATGAAAATAAATATTTTGTCTCAGAACAAAAGTGAAAACAGAAAATTTCAACAAAATGTAAGAGAAATAGAATCGGATAATCACGAATTGGAAGAAAATAACGAAAATTATGAAGATGAAGAACGCCAAACATCAAATATGAAAACTATTACATGCCGGACCAGGGGAAGACCTCGTTTGTTAAGAACAGGATCAAGAGGAAGACCTCGTAAAGTCTACAGAACGGCGAAGAAGATAGTTCAAGAATCAAGCGAAGCTGGAAATAATATTGAAGAATTTGCATCTATTGCTGAAATTTCTTTAAAGGATGCTCTTTCAAGACCGGATGCAAAGGAATGGGAAGAAGCGATAGAGGCCGAATACACATCTATAATTGAAAATGGAACTTTTGAAATAGTCGAAAAACCAATAAATGAAAAAGTCATAGGTTGCCGATTAATACTTTGTAAAAAATTAAACGCACAAGGAAATTTAGAAAGAAGAAAAGCAAGAATAGTAGCAAAAGGGTATAATCAAAAGTATGGAGTAGATATCAAAGAAACATATGCACCAGTGGTGAGAATGAGTTCAATTCGAATATTAATGGCCCTCGCAGTTGAACATGATTTGGAAATTGAACAAATGGACGTTGTAACAGCATTTTTAAACGGCGAACTAGAGGAAAAAATCTACATGGAAGTACCAGAGTTATTTGAAGATGCACTAAAATCAATAAATCGTAAAAATAAAAAATTAAAACAAACTAGCTACAAAATGATTCAACAACTAAAAACAGGAAACAAAGTATGTCGTTTGAAAAAAGCTCTTTATGGATTGAAACAGGCTGGAAGGCAATGGTATTTTAAATTAGACGAACGTTTGCAGAAAATGGGCATGACACCACTATATAGTGATCCTTGTTTGTACCACAAGAAACGAGGGGAAGGCGCCATCCTACTAGTGGCTATTTATGTAGATGATTTATGGATTGCATCAAACAAAACGGAATGGATAAAAGAAACGAAACAAGAATTGATGAAATCATTTAAAATGAAAGATATGGGTAAGATTCATTTTGGACTTGGCATAGAATTCACCCATGATCGAAACTAGGGGAAGATTTTTATGAGTCAGAAAAAGTACACCAACGAGCTGATCAAGCGTTTCGGTATGGAGAATTCAAATGCAGTGAAGACGCCGATGGAAACAAGTACAAAATTAAGAAAACCTTCTAAACCACCAACAGAAGAAGAAATGAAGCGTATACCTTATCAGCAGCTCATCGGCTCATTGTTATACCTATCAGTTTGCACCCGACCTGACATTGCTCACTCAGTGAATTTTCTGAGCCAGTTCAATAACTGTTACAAAAAGGAGCATTGGTCTGCCGCTAAACATATCCTGCGTTATTTGAAAGGAACATCAAACTATGGATTGACGTTCAGAAAATCAGGAGATGTACTAACGGGGTACGCGGATGCCGACTGGGGTTCCTGCATAGATGATCGCAGGTCTTACACAGGATATGCATTCATCTTAGGCGGAGCCGCTATAACGTGGGAAAGTCGGAAACAACAAACAGTTGCTTTGTCAACGGTTGAAGCACAGTATATGGCGATATCAAAAGCGACATAAGAGGCACTCGCACTAAAAAATCTGATAGGAGCAATAGGGTCTCCTGTTTGTCCAGACACTATCGTGATTCATAATGACAATCAGGGAGCACAATGCCTAGCGAAGAATCCCACACAACACTCACGAACAAAACACATTGACATCAAACACCACTTTATCAGATCCCATGTTGGAAACAAGAACATAAACTCGGTTGTAAGCGGAAATCATCAGAAAAAAACGTTGCACATTTGCGTGTCGTGTCGGAATTCACAGAATGACCCCCAGCCCTAAAACATTAAACATGTTAAAATAAAATATCAGAAAACAGAAGACATGATTGCGGATGTGCTTACGAAAACGTTGCCAAGCGCGAAGCATCATCTACTAACCAAGTTACTGGGACTTAGACAATTGGAAACAGGTTGAAGGGGAAGTTTTGGAGTTAAAATTTGTTGTCAACCTGTTGCCTACAATATTTATAATATTGTTATGAACGTTATGCTTTTATGTCATGCGAACGCTGTTGTGTTGATGTAACTTATCTAAAAAATATATTCTCTTGCTAGTTTTTCCTACAAACATTCTACTGCGTAAATTCAATACACTATATATATATATATAACAGGGCTTCAACGTGTCACATATCTCTCCATTGTTTCAAAGTTAATATCCAAAGTAACAATTTTTTGTTAAATCTAATATTTATTGTAGCCTATTCGGACAAGTCTTACGATACGGACTATACGTGATCATTTTGGTTTATTATTTCCAATAATAAGCCTATGTGATCGTGTAGCAAAAAATTTTTATAACCCCCCCTCAAACTTTGTCACTTTACGTTTCAAGGTGCGTAGAATCCAAATTTGAAATGTCCGTCCGCCGTTCGCCGTCCGCCGTTCGCCGTCCGCCGTCCACCATTCGCCGTTCGCCGTCCGCCGTCCGCCGTCCGGGCCATAAAAGGCCTAAGAATTGACTTAAAAAACCCGTTCTTTCGCACATAGACTCCATTTGGGGTCTAGTCGGTCCTAACGTTTAATCATCCCGATCGCTTTACTCGCATAGATGCTATGGGCCAAAAACGGGCAAAAAAGTGTATTTTTCGACGCGCGCACGCCTGGCACGCTTGGCAGGGGGTCACGGTGGGTGGAGAGGGGGGTGAGCGGGGGGATGGAGTGAGAGGAGGCGCCGGCGCCGCGGCATCTTGTGGTGGGTACGTCGCCGGCGTTCCTTCGAGGCATGAATATGTTTTTTTCAAGGTCATTTTTGTGTGTTAATACCAAAGCTTTTCCTACGCATATTTAATAACATAGCCTCTCGACTTTTCGTACGTACTTAGATAATGATATTATTAAGGTAATAACTATTTGAATAGATAGGAGCTCAAATCGAGAAATATAAACATGCATATATAATTATAGAGGTATAGGTTGTGGCAACTCGAAGTAGGACACGCCGAGGAGTCTGGACGGGCCTTATGACGTACGCTAGCCAACTAAAACTACGATCATACTCAATTGAAAAAATAATAAACCTTTGTGAAATAATTTGCAGCGTTTTTCAAATGAGCTTACTGCCAGAGACAATATTTCAGAAACCCAAGTTCCGTCGTGAACTGTTCTTCCCAGGAAATTGGAGGACAAGGCAATGACAAGGAGGACAGGGCGATGATGTTTCGGGTAGTTTCCAGCTTTTCTAGCATTTTGATATTTGTGTATTTCGTTTTGAAAAATGATTTACTGTGATCTTGTTTGGATGTGCTACTGCTGCGTAAAATAAGATCACAGCTTCGTCCTGTGTAATTTATTTCAAACACCGTCAGGTTGACCATTACCCAAATCGGTTCGGATCGTACTTCTGCCTATCTCCCTTTTTTTTACCTGCTGCAGATTGCAATTTAGGGTCTTATGACTGAAGATTTTTCAGAACGTTTCAGGCCTTTAGTGGGCTATGAAGTAATTGATGCCATCCGGGTATGATACTAAAACGTCCAATTACATATCAGCCAATTTTTTTATTAAAATTTGAGCTACTGCAACGGCGCTGAAATAGTTGTAGAAAGATTCCATTTTAATGCAATTTGGTGTCAATTCAAATCGAGTCCTTCATTGTATCTGTGTATGAACCATATACTGTGCTTCAACCGTTGACAAAGCAACTGTTTGTTGTTTCCGACTTTCCCACGTTATAGCGGCTCCGCCTAAGATGAATGCATATCCTGTGTAAGACCTGCGATCATCTATGCAGGAACCCCAGTCGGCATCCGCGTACCCCGTTAGTACATCTCCTGATTTTCTGAACGTCAATCCATAGTTTGATGTTCCTTTCAAATAACGCAGGATATGTTTAGCGGCAGACCAATGCTCCTTTTGGTTTATTATTTCCAATAATAAGCCTATGTGATCGTGTAGCAAAAAATTTTTATAACCCCCCCTCAAACTTTGTCACTTTACGTTTCAAGGTGCGTAGAATCCAAATTTGAAATGTCCGTCCGCCGTTCGCCGTCCGCCGTCCGCCGTTCGCCGTCCGCCGTTCGCCGTCCGCCGTCCGCCGTTCGCCGTTCGCCGTCCGCCGTCCGCCGTCCGGGCCATAAAAGGCCTAAGAATTGACTTAAAAAACCCGTTCTTTCGCACATAGACTCCATTTGGGGTCTAGTTGGTCCTAACGTTTAATCATCCCGATCGCTTTACTCGCATAGATGCTATGGGCCAAAAACGGGCAAAAAAGTGTATTTTTCGACGCGCGCACGCCTGGTACGCTTGGCAGGGGGTCACGGTGGGTGGAGAGGGGGGTGAGCGGGGGGATGGAGTGAGAGGAGGCGCCGGCGCCGCGGCACCTTGTGGTGGGTACGGCGCCGGCGTTCCTTCGAGGCATGAATATGTTTTTTTCAAGGTCATTTTTGTGTGTTAATACCAAAGCTTTTCCTACGCATATTTAATAACATAGCCTCTCGACTTTTCGTACGTACTTAGATAATGATATTATTAAGGTAATAACTATTTGAATAGATAGGAGCTCAAATCGAGAAATATAAACATGCATATATAATTATAGAGGTATAGGTTGTGGCAACTCGAAGTAGGACACGCCGAGGAGTCTGGACGGGCCTTATGACGTACGCTAGCCAACTAAAACTACGATCATACTCAATTGAAAAAATAATAAACCTTTGTGAAATAATTTGCAGCGTTTTTCAAATGAGCTTACTGCCAGAGACAATATTTCAGAAACCCAAGTTCCGTCGTGAACTGTTCTTCCCAGGAAATTGGAGGACAAGGCAATGACAAGGAGGACAGGGCGATGATGTTTCGGGTAGTTTCCAGCTTTTCTAGCATTTTGATATTTGTGTATTTCGTTTTGAAAAATGATTTACTGTGATCTTGTTTGGATGTGCTACTGCTGCGTAAAATAAGATCACAGCTTCGTCCTGTGTAATTTATTTCAAACACCGTCAGGTTGACCATTACCCAAATCGGTTCGGATCGTACTTCTGCCTATCTCCCTTTTTGGTTTATTATTTCCAATAATAAGCCTATGTGATCGTGTAGCAAAAAATTTTTATAACCCCCCCTCAAACTTTGTCACTTTACGTTTCAAGGTACGTAGAATCCAAATTTGAAATGTCCGTCCGCCGTCCGCCGTCCGCCGTTCGCCGTCCGGGCCATAAAAGGCCTAAGAATTGACTTAAAAAACCCGTTCTTTCGCACATAGACTCCATTTGGGGTCTAGTTGGTCCTAACGTTTAACCATCCCGATCGCTTTACTCGCATAGATGCTATGGGCCAAAAACGGGTAAAAACGTGTTCTTTTCGACGCGAGCACGCCTGGAACGCTTGGCAGGGAGTCACGGTGGGTGGAGAGGGGGGGGGGGGGAGCGGGGGGTGGAGTGAGAGGAGGCGCCGGCGCCGCGGCTTGTGGTGGGTACGGCGCCGGCGTTCGTTCGAGGCATGAATACGTTTTTTTTAAAGGTCATATTTGTGTGTTAATACCAAAGCTTTTCCTACGCATATTTAATAACATATCCTCTCGACTTTTCGTACGTACTTAGATAATGATATTATTAAGGCAATAACTATTTGAATAGATAGGAGCTCAAATCGAGAAATATAAACATGCGTATATAATAAATTATAGAAGTATAGGTTGTGGCAACTCGAAGTAGGACACGCCGAGGAGTCTGGACGGGCCTTATAACGTACGCTAGCCAACTAAAACTACGATCATACTCATTTGAAAAAATAATAAACCTTTGTGAAATAATTTGCAGCGTTTTTTACCTGCTGCAGATTGCAATTTAGGGTCTTATGACTGAAGATTTTTCAGAACGTTTCAGGCCTTTAGTGGGCTATGAAGTAATTGATGCCATCCGGGTATGATACTAAAACGTCCAATTACATATCAGCCAATTTTAACATGTTTAATGTTTTAGGGCTGGGGGTCGTTCTGTGAATTCGACACGACACGCAAATCTGCAACGTTTTTTTTCTGATGATTTCCGCTTACAACCGAGTCGTTGCTAGGGAAATGGTACTTCGTCGTTTTTCATCCCACAAAATTCGTTGACCATTCGTTCGAAAGCTCTCGATTTATCCAACCATATTATGTTAACTACTGCGAAGTGCGTGGCCAACAAGCTGAGTTATGAGCATGGTTATTTGAATAATTGTGTACACTCAGGTGATCATTCTCAATAATTGATATTGTGAACATGATTGCAACCGCTTGTTAATTTCTGATGATTTCATTGAGTTGGTGTTTCGATGATTTGATTCATAGCAGGTGATCCGAATATTGCGAGAACGGTTTGATTTGTGAAGCGGTGGTTAAATCATTTTAATAGGTAATTTCTATACTTTACACTCTAGGAAGCTGTAATTTTGTATGTAGCCTCTTCAGGACATTTACTTGACGATGCCCAGGGTCCGGATCAGATGAGTGGCTCTTAAAGCTATTTTTTATGCTTTACACTCTAGGAAGCTGTAATTTCGTATGTAGCCTCTTTAGGACATTTACTTGACGATGCCCAGGGTCCGGATCAGATGAGTGGCTCTTAAAGCTAATTATTTTATTAAAATTTGAGCTACTGCAACGGCGCTGAAATAGTTGTAGAAAAATTCCATTTTAATGCAATTTGGTGTCAATTCAAATCGAGTCCTTCATTCTATCTGTGTATGAGGTGTGTACCTACGTCTGTGACCCTCCGGGCAATATATCTGACTTTAAGAACATGATGAGGAATCGAAAAAAAAAAAATAATAATAATAATATTGCCAGTAACGCCAGAAAAAAAATCAAGAAGAAAGAGAAAAAATGAGATTGAAGGGCAGCAATTTTCGCGAAATAAAATTCTGTTCAAATTAGAATAAAATGTGCTCGAAAATCAAATTATGTAATAATTGAATAAGCAGTATTGTGGGATTGGTTAAAACAGAATGTTCCGGTCGGGCTTCTTTCAACGGTTTGTTCATATTTTATTTATATTATAGTGATTTTGAGGCAATTTATGAGCCCGGAATTTTGAGCTATTAAACTATGCAAAAAACTGTTTCAAATAGTATGAGGGTTTACAAAGGAATTATATGTATTCTAACAAAGGTTTGCAGTTTTTAACTAATACATTTTTCGGTATAATTTTGTTCAGAAATTGCTGAATGTTTTAGTTTACAATGCTCCTTTGCAGTTTGTTGAGTAATATTAAGCATTTGAAAACTAATTTAACGATTGTAAGCTCTTAGTGCTATTTCCAGCGATTTGCTAAGCTAACTTTGAGGAATGAGAGGAATTTCATGTGTTCAAAAAATGCAGGCTAACGAACTCGTTATTTCGAAAATATTGCTCGACTTTTTGGCGAAAGGATGGATTTTTTAATCTCAATTGTATATATATATACCCTATGTGTCCCAAACACACACACATATTGTAGTAAAATAGCAGTTTAAGGGCCATTCTCACGAAAACGTTGGATCCAGCGTCTCGTGGATTTTCAGATATATCAAAATTTTTTCGGCCAGCACCAATTACTGTTTCCTAAAGTAATCGACGAGCTCTTTCCAGCCCATACCCTCCCATAGTGGTTAAGTAAGTTTTTAATTTTTGGTTAAGTTTTTACCTTAATTTTAATTAAGTTTACGAACAAATTAATTAAACATCAAAATATCAGTTCATGTCATGAGTCCAGAAGCGTCCTTGCCAACTACAGTCAGCCAGCACTGTGATCAATTGGTCATTTTTCATAAATGTTTCAGGCTCATTTAAATCCTTACTATCCTTATTTTCTGTTTCTGTGACTGAATATTTTAGAAAACAATATCTGTAAGTATTAGTAAAGAAAGCATGCATGTCCAGAGGATTTTGCTCAGTCCCTGCCACAAATAAATGGAAACTGTATATTTTGAGACACTTAAGACATTAGGGAGAGAAATGCGCCCCACCCAGCACTATTCAACCACCCTTCCTCGCCATGTTCGAACTTTGATTGGAAAGGAACTGCGTATTTTAAGACGGTGATGAGAGGAGCAAAGACTGGTGCTCACAAGTTGCCAACCATGACCGCCAGTCCCTGCTTCACATCTACTAGGCTAGTGACTACACCAACAACTACCAACCAACTCCAACCAACCAACTCCAACCAACCACCAACAACTCAACCAACCAACGAGTCAACTTTTTCCATTGTGGTTTTAATTTTCGAAATAGTTTTGGGTGAAGGTTCACAAAGATATTTCCTGAGAGATTAATTAGGCAAATTAAATAAATCAAAACATATTGTTTCGTCAGTTCCTGCCTCATCATTCCCTGTCATAGATCCATTTTCGGGATGTGGCAGGGACTGATCGGGGTCGTCAGCGACTGACTACCACATCCGTTTGTTAATTATTTTTCAAGAATATCCTTCCTGTTGGTTTACTAAATTGCTTTAGTGATTTGAAGTAATTTTTCAAACTATCCATACATTTCCTGATTTAATTATTAATTTCAAGTGTTTTACCGTACTCCGCTGTATTGCTAAGTATGCAGTATTACTAAGCGTCACCCAAGTCAATTGGATTTAGGGCTGCTGTTCAAGATTATATGTATAAAACTGTTCAATTGATTTATTAATGGTCGATTCATATCTTTTTTTTACTGCAATTTTTTTAGTGTCTTTTCTTCAGAACCTCCACTGACAGTGGGCCAAATTAATGCAAGGATAACAGTAACTTATCTAACTTCAGCTAGGTACGTAGGTAGAATACCTAATCCAAACTTGATGGTACCTACCTGTATAACCTGTATAACGAAATTAAGTAATAGCAGGATAAAAACAGTGATAGACCTGTTAAACTGGTATATGAATTATCAATCGTCAGTCTCTGACCACAATTAAGTCTGTCCCTACCGTGGCCATCAGTCCCTGCCACTGGTAGTTCTTATTTGTATTGATTATATAAAACATATGAGAGTTTAAGCTTGGCTGACTATCTCAATTCACTGTGAATACAAACGGGAAGTATCATAAAATTTACTGGGTGAATAGAAACCTTTTAAAATCTGAAAAAATCTACCTCAAATCCGATCCCATAAAACAAGTGAAAGCGTCATGGCCCTGTCCTCGCATCATCGCCCTGTCCATGTTCTATTTCATATGCTTATTTCTTAATAATTAATAAAGGAATCACTATTCGGATCGTTATTGAATTTTAACTATAGGGAGCCGATATGCGAAATGATTATATTATATGATTTATCTAGAATTATAATTTGTTTTTTAATTATTCAAAATTATTATGGATAAATTATTCAAAAATTATATCAAGATAATTATTTCTGAATAAGATAACCTTTCCACGCAGATCACTGATTTATAATTGGGGAACATAGTCTATGGCACATTGAAGAAATATTACTGCATAGACGAAGACACCTACCGATGATAAATTAATGAAATGAAATAAATCACGGACTCTGTATTAGTCCCTCTGTACGTAACAAGAGCTGATGTATTACAAAAGTATCACAAGGTACCAACAAGGTCCACCGGCTTTGATCGAAGTGTGGATGTAAGCACATGGAACACCAGATGGAAAGCCTATAGCCTCCCCCCTGTCAGCCTGCCAGACACAAATCTATTTGTTAGCTTTGGCAGAATGTACGTGCAAAGGAGAAGTTGCTTGTTGTGGCTTCGTTGAAGCCTTGGAGATACGAGCTAGTACCCCACCAAGGTCTACACGACTTGCAGCAATCGTGGCCACACCCATGAAGTCAGCTCCAAGGTACTGCTGAACCTCCAGCACATATCGGATGCGGATGTGAGACTGTAGAAGGATAATGTAATCCTCATCCACCCCTTTTACCATACGCTGGCGACCTGACAGGACTAAAAAGACTGAACCATATTTATCTGGGGTCAGCAACAAAGCACACCTGGCTAAGTGCTCAGCATAGGCAATTAGGGCAATCTACAAGTCCCCAGGGGTTTTTGCAATTAGAATGACATCAGCGGCAAAATCCAAGGCACCAACTCCCACTCCAGGATCGCTGGCAGGTTACCCAAATCTTCATGTATCCACGACGAAGGAGGAGTGGCGACTAAGGATCCCCGTGATATACCTACGCTGCGCACATTGACAACATCCCCAGCCATTTCACCCTGTGTCTTGACGATTGTCACGACTTCGGGGTACAGACAGTCCACATACTCAATTTAATGAGGCCGAAAAGGCCCACAGCGTCAAAGGTCTTTGCGACGTCAAGAGCGGCAAGATGAAGCTGCTGTTTCTTGATAAGGACCAGAAAAATGACACTTTGGAGAACTGTTAGGTTCTTGGATGTGCCATTCGCTGACCAAAATGCTCCCTGGACGTCATTGATTTTCTCTCACCACGCCCACTTGATTGACACAATCGCGTCCAAGACTTTATATTATTAGTCACCATTTCTTTTCACTCACGTAAGCGCTTGCCACAGGTAATTTCCATCCAGGGTTATGGCAGACCCATCGGGCTTGACGGCAACTATATCCGACTGTGAGACAGTTTCAGTCCTTTCCAAATCCCACAGATAGATGGCAGGACACCTCCTATCTGCTTGGCAACTATATCATGACGTTAGATGCGGACACTATGACACACTCTCATACATACAACTATTTATAGTTATTTAACGGATTCGTTCTTATAATGATCTGAAACGGATTCGTATTCATAAATTTTTCTCGCATGCTACCTTACATGCCCTGGATAAATTTCTTTCGATAGGCCGTCCCTTTATCGCGAAACCTTGCATATGAATGACCTAGCTTCCGAGGGACCTCCTGATAACCAATGAAACAACCAAAGACTGGACTGCAATCACGAGAACGTATTTTGATGCATTAACGCTTGACGCTGATGAACGCTTCGGAATACATCATTTTAACTAAAATACTTACATCCTTCAAACTATAATTGAAACAGTCGATTAAAATTAACTAACCGAAGCATTTTTTTTTTTTTTTTTTTTTTTTTTTTTTTTTTTTTTTTTTTAAGCTTTATTTATGTTTAGGCGCTTAGACTAAGCTTTACGTGGAACTCGTGTCAAATCAAATTGTGAACTTTATCTCTTATTCACTCTGTTTGTGTTACAATAAACTCTGCTGTTAGACAAGTAAAGGGAGTTCCACCATTATTGTAATAGCCGTTTCATTTGTAATTTATAAGACGAGGTCTATGATGTTCACTCACAATAAAAACATTTCTCTGAACATTCTGTGCAGGCTATTTTTCCAAATAATGTCTTTACAAAAAGAAAAAAAAAACCTACATTTGTACGTAGACCGTCCCTTCCTTATTATTCTAACAGGCTCGAAACTTGTATGCAACAACTTCGTTTTGTCGTTCCTCCAACATACTACAGGGATCGCTCGATACTCTTCTGAATCATCGGGAGGGGTAATGTCGCCTGTCCGAATCGTTCATCGTTAATTTCATATCTGAACGTTCACAGAGTGCATCAAGCTAAATTATATCCGGAGGACGTGACGCACGACACGTGCCGCCCCCTCCAGGGGCGGTTCCGAAGGTTGATTCCTCTGTAAAAGAAGGAAAATGCACTGACGTCACGTTCATGCCACATTGAACAAATTCATTTATACACCCTGGCCCTCTGTATCCAGCTTTTCCCTTCTTACGTTCAGAACTCACCTATATCTCCTTGTAAGCACCCTACCGGTACCACGCCACAGTTTAGGAGACGTAAAAATAAAAAAAAAAATAAAAAAATCAATTGTTGCACATGTTTTATGGGAAGTTGTCTAGGGCTCCCATCATTACGGGGATTCCCTAAAACCCTCTTTTGTGTTTGAAAAGGCCTCCTTTAAAGAAGGAAGGCTTTCCGGCATTTATTTTACAAAAGGAGTGAACGCTCGTCGACTTGAGAAGCAATGGATGAGGAAAGGGGGATACAGAAAGAGGATAAGGAAGAGAGAATAAGGATAAAAAGGGAGAGATTGACGACCAGAATATCCCCGCAAGAGAAAAAGCAATGATGAGAACACAAACTTATGAAAGGGAGGAATAAAATATATGTAAGTTTCTTTTTGAAATTGCCCTTCCTCTTTCGTCCATTTCGCCCGATAACTGAGTTGAAATACAAAGTGCTTTGTGGTGTTTCCTCTTTCTGAAATGAAGCTTTTGCGTTCGAGGGCTCCCTTTGTCCGTTCTATTGTTCAAGAGATGAGAAAAATTGTGAACGCCTCCCGGCTCATTTCAGGTGGTCCTAACGGCTATGAAAGTTAAAGCTCGGTGAACATTACAAGTTTGAAAATATTATGTATAATAAGCTTGTCTGACAGGGTAGTTTGATATATGGTAGAAAATTTAAAAGTTAGACGATTAAAATAACGTAACTTGGGTTTGACATAACCAGGAACTAAGGTATACTATCATTGGGATTTATGTAATACAGATTTGTACAACGAGTGGTTAGCTTACATCATCAAAACGAATCCTATAGACTCATAGGCATAATAATGCAGGCTTACCGAACCACAATTTATCTAGGTTTACACTCAAAATACTCCCATAGCTATTGTGTAATGTTTCACTGGTTGAGGCCTCTTGTTTGTACTCGTATTAATGGTACTTTTAAAGGTTTTTCCCAATCGATAATAATGGGCAGGTAAAGAAAGTATTATAAGGGCGCACAAAAGAAAGTATTTCAAACATCTCATGTGTAAAAATAATTGCTTAAATAAAGGGGAAAAAATTATCCTCATATCTCCTAATATTAACAGGGGTTTTATATGAAACATGCATACCTAGCTATGAATCAAACCAGTCATTTTATCTTCAAAAATTCTTGTGTTTCGATTTCTACAAAAACTTTGTAGAGACTGGCATGCGATAGAAATCAAGGAATAACACTAACTGGAAGTCTTTGAATCGAGACTAGGGTAAGACCATACTATTTTAAAGATCATTTCTTCCAATCAGGTTCAACGGAGAATGGAATTTCTCCCCACGTTTATTTTGGTGTATTTTTACTGAAAAAACTAACATCAACGCCGTATTTATAAAGAGTCCTTCTTCCTAAAAACAACTTCAGTGGATTCATCAGGAAAAAGGATTAGCATTTGGATAAAAATGTAACGAGAAAATAAACCCTAACGCTTGTGCTGCGTAGTTCATGTTTAGATGAATAGTCATTATGTGAATACAATTTCACTTTTCCGAATACATTTCACCAAACGTACCTTTGAATACAATATTCGATGTTGCACATCCAAACTACGCAAATATTTGCTAAAGGACCAAGTCCTGTTTTTCCGGCTTCGATATTCATTCATCACACCCATGCCCCCAACGAAGATTACCTATAAGAAGTACATTCCACCAACCCACTCAGTGACCTTTCAGTCTCTCAAACATCAAGAAGTATTTTGCTCCCACGTTCTATCTCTTCGGGGAACCGGCGATTCCTTCCCGTCAAAGTGAAAGTTGGACCTTGCGACCCGAGGGAAATGGCGATTCCTACCAGTGTGAGGCCGGCAAGTAAGCCGAGGTTCGGCGATTCCTTCCCCTTCAATCTCAAAGTGATAAGGCCCGTCTGGAGGAGTCGCAAAACAACAAGTTGCAAGTTTAGTTTAGTTATAATATATGATCGATGATGGATGCTGGCTCTGCCGACAGTGTTTTTGTCACGGAAGGTAGCGAGAAAAATCGCACCGTTATTTTTAGATATAGTTTTAAATTTACTCTTCGAAAAGATCTGGTTGGTGGCATTAAAAGGTGGTTTTGTAGTGGCAATCATCAACTCATCGCTCGGCGGGAAGCAATTGAGTAACGGGAAGGAATCGCCGATTGCACGGCGGAAGGAATTGAGTAACCGGAAGGAACCGCCAACAATTTAAGGGGAAGGAATCGCCATGCTTTTTGAAGGTCGGGAAGGAATCGCCGGTCCCCGATCTCTTCACATCGATAATTAAGTAATAATGAATTGCTAAGTGAAGTAACCTTTCAAATTGGGTATAATTATTTATTAATTTTTTTCTTTCATGCTGAAAATTATTTTATACCTTCTAGCCTGGTCAAATTAGAGGAAACAGGAGAAAATATTCATTGTAAAGAAATTTCTTCACCAGGCTCTTCCTTCACACCTAGTAAATCATATCTCAAAAGTCCCCTAGTATGGGGGGTGAGCTCGAGGAGGGAGGGGGGGGGTTTCTCCTTTTTTCGACTTTTTTTCGGTTTTTTGCCTATAACTCGAAAAGTAAGCGTTCTAGCGACTTGTTTACTATTACCAGAAGTAAAATGCATAAAATTTCCTACAATTTTCACTCCTGACTTCATTCTCTACGATTAGGCGTTCCGCCGCTAGAGCGCGTTGAAAAGTAGGTATCATTTCAAAAAAATCAGCAAAAAGGCCTTTATGCTCTTTTTACGCAGAAATCATTCGTATGTAGCTTCTGGGTGACTCAGAATACATCATGATTTGTTTTAAGAACATCAGTGATGCTCGGACAGTGGTTTGAGCAGGTTTCATGTATGTCTTTTTTTTTTCTGTTCTTCGCTTACATCCTGGAAACTGTGATAACCATAACATATTTTCAGCACCCTTACCAACTCACTGTGAATTATCAGTGAATATATATGTATATAAAACACAGTGGCTCTAAAAAAGAAAAGAAAAAAAAAGGAACTAAAGAAAATGAGCTGTGTTTCACCAAAAAATGTTTAATGTGCAGGTACAGTCTAACCCATGTTAAAGTAATATTCACAAAAGGAGTGGGAGGTGGAAGGGGTCATCAATCTACACAGGTATCTGCTCTTCATCCATTGAGAATCACCATCCATAGTCAAACTGAAAATTCAAAATCGGATTACAGTGAGGTGCATAATCTTATATTGATGAAGTTCATGCAGATGATTAGGATGAAACTTACAGGGCGATGACATATGTGTTGAGTGGGTAGTCTTATGGTTCCATGTCTGTTTCATCATCTTCTGTAGATGAACCGTCGTCAGCAAGTGGTGGGTTGTTTGTGCAGGAACCTGAACAGTTGGAGCAGAGTGTTGAGCAGTGGATGCCAGCTCTGTGGCATCCACATCGACCACTACCGCAGCTTTTGGTGCAGCTGCAAAATATATTCTGCAGAATTGGGGCTGGAATAGGGAGACGATGGCTTCCTCAAACCAATTCCAACTTTGGATCCACCAGCAACATCTGAAATTCTTCAGAATAAATTTTGCAGCTGCACCAAAAGCTGCGGTGGTGCTCTATGTGGATGCCACAGAGCTGGCTGGCATCGACTGCTCAACACTCTGCTCCAACTGTTCAGGTTCCTGCAAAAATAACCCACCACTTGCTGACGACGGTTCATCTACAGAAGATGATGAAACAGACATGGAACCATAAGACTACCCACTCAACACATATGTCATCGCCCTGTAAGTTTCATCCTAATCATCTGCATGAACTTCATCAATATAAGATTATGCACCTCACTGTAATCCGATTTGGAATTTTCAGTTTGACTATGGATGGTGATTCTCAATGGATGAAGAGCAGATACCTGTGAAGATTGATGACCCCTTCCCCCTCCCACACCTTTTGTCAATCTTTAACATGGGTTATACTGTACCTGCACATTAAACAGTTTTTGGCGAAACAGCTCATTTTCTTTAGTTCCTTTTTTTTCTTTTCTTTTTTAGAGCCACTGTGTTTTATATACATATATATTCACTGATAATTCACAGTGAGTTGGTAAGGGTGCTGAAAATATGTTATGGTTATCACAGTTTCCAGGATGTAAGCGAAGAACAGAAAAAAAAGACATACATGAAACCTGCTCAAACCAATGTCCGAGCATCACTGATGTTCTTAAAACAAGTCATGATGTATTCTAAGTCACCCAGAAGCTATATACGAATGATTTCTGCGTAAAAAGAGCATAAAGGCCTTTTTGCTGATTTTTTGAAATGATACCTACTTTTCAACGCGCTCTAGCGGCGGAACGCCTAATCGTAGAGAATGAAGTCAGGAGTAAAAATTGTAGGAAATTGTATGCACTTTAGTTCTGGTAATAATAAACAAGTCGCTAGAACGCTTACTTTTCGAGTTATAGGCAAAAAATCGAAAAAAAGGAGAAAAACACCCCCCCCCCCCCCTCGAGCTCACCCCCCATAGTAGGGGACTTTTGAGATATGATTTACTAGGTGTGAAGGAAGAGCCTGGTGAAGAATTTTCTTTACTATGAATTTTTTCTCCTATTCGCCTCTTTTTTGTCTAATTTGACTGGGCTATTCCTAGTCAAACTGTTGGATTTCTCACGAACGAATATAGTAGCAAGATACCTTCGTGGGAATTCCCGTTTGGTAAACCTAAGAGATTCAGTTTTATAGTATATATAGTATATAAAACTATGTGGAACCACGAAAAGTTTTTTAGGTTTAATAAAGATAGCCCATTATTTTATTTGTGTAGAAGGGCAAACGGGAGACCTCACCGAGATCAAGTTCAGAGTAACTACATTTTGACGGAATAAGGATGAGCTGTAGGTACAAAAACCAATGTTTTCGTCTACATTTTCGTTCACTACAATCGGAAAATATAATTTCATGTCTCAAAATCGCATGGGACCGAATCGGAACTTCAATGAACATTTTAAGACCGACCCAAACAAAAACCCTCGGAATTTAGTGGGTCTAAGGCGAAAAAAACCGTAGCGGAGAACGAATTTTTTCATAATTTCCTGCATATTCTCCAGGAAGACAGCGTATTTCACCAATTTTGACAGCACCATCGTGTTCTAAGGGTCCAAAAACATAACTTTGTTGCTGACATACGAAGTGCTCTCGATCAAATTTTAACGTGGCAGCCGATATGAGATTGGGCGCTTGGGGGAAAAAGCGCATTCAAAGGGCCTCCCACCCGCTCCCATCATCTAGCCCATGGTTCGGGTGGGGTTAGAAAATTTTAAAATCGCTTATGCCCCCTTTTGGAAAAATCCAAGAAGATCCCCCCACTCAGCCGTTTGGCCCTCTATAGCATGGGCAAAAAAACCAACAGACAAACAAATGGAGTTTCATTGTTATAAAATAGTATCTATAGAGATAGAGAATGTCATTGGATTCCCCAAGTGTCTATCAAAGAATACATCGTTTCACGGTGTTGGTCTGAGAGTTGTAAGAGTTGTAACGTCCTATGTAGTAGTTAAAGAATGTCTTGGGTGGTATAACCGGCGTTTTCTAATGAGTTTATGCTGCTGTCATCACTTCTTCGACAGGGGTTTTAAAAGGAGCTTCTTTTGCGGCTCTCAGCAATTCTTTTTGAGCTAATATACCTACTACATCCGCTTTAACAGGTGTTCATTGAAACCAAAAATTCCGCAACAAATTCATGTGATAGATCATATTTAATTCATATAGTTTTTCCAAATGTGAATCAGAACCGGGCATGGCAACATACGTAGGACGCACTATGTGCCTCAACGGAAGAACCTTGGACCATCAGTATTCAGAATGCGAGGCATGGAGCACATGTTAGTGTATTGCAGAAATTATGCAGAAGAAAGAGAAGTTGTATTAAGCAAACTATTGGCAACACATGATAATGATCTCACTAAGATACCTCAGAAGAAAAACAAGAAAGACTATGTTTTAATAATAGGATTTCTTGAAGTATCGAACATTATGTTATAAAGATATAATTATTTAATTAGTAAAATTTATTAACTATGGTGGCACAAGGATGGAGATAAAGCCAAAATAATAGGGAAGAAAATCATATTAAATTAATATAAGGTCAGTAATAAATGTGAAATATGGGGGAAGTGGTAGCTGTAGTGAAAGCCCGGATCTATGAATCGATGTCATTAAACCGACATAACACGACATAATATCATGATATTCCATCCTAACGTGATTGAAGGCAGACCCATATCTGCAGAATTTTCTACTCATGTACAATCGTAAACCTTGTTCCATACATCAAATGCTCCGCCACTATCTGAGTAATAGACGGGAACAAACATGTACAATTACAATGAAATGAATCACATGTATTCAAGGAGGGATTGAACGTATTAGCTGGATTATAGCACATTGCAATGAAGTACTAAAACGACGACTGGAATTATGCTGTTGGTCGAACAAAAATTATAAAATATTATTTGTAGGGAACTTACGGTAAATCTTCTACACCACACTGAGAGCCACTTGATGTCTCTCAATTTCTTTCCCGGAGGCAACTTCAGTATTACGTCTGTTTTGTTGTATGCCCTCAAAACTGGTGGATCTCTGAAAGTAAAAAAGTAAACGATCAAGTTCAACAAACTTATGTCAATCTTAACTGACTTTAATTTGTTTAGTGCCAAACATCATTAAAAAGCAGTAGAAAGTCAATATTTTTTTTCTTCCACTTTTTTTTATTTTTATTTTCACGTTACGTACACCGAATAAAAAACATCCAGTAACATAATCTTGAATCACTGAATTCCATTCATAACTGTACAAACATGGGCAAAAAGTTAGTCACCACCAGCTTTACCCATATTAGCATACACAACAGATTTAGAGGTGCGTGGGGAGGGGAGGTCAAATGGCTTGGTCATCATCGAATTTCACTAAAATTATCCAAGAGTTCAATAAATCGGTGTTTGTGGTTTGTAGGGTCTTATTCCATGTTCCAAGGCTCCACAGTGGATTACTTCACCACTGCAGGGTGAGTACCAGCTCTGCGCAAATTATTCTTCCTGTCTGCTGGTTCCGCTCGGAAGTAAATTTTAAAATGATATAGTTCCGCGCCATGTCATGTTACAGTTCCGAGCATAATATAATTACTTATTCCGAAGAATGTTTTGTGGGTTGAAAACAGGGAGCGCTACAAGTACATCGCATGTATTCA
Source organism: Adelphocoris suturalis (assembly GCA_030762985.1). Classification (NCBI taxonomy): domain Eukaryota; kingdom Metazoa; phylum Arthropoda; class Insecta; order Hemiptera; family Miridae; genus Adelphocoris; species Adelphocoris suturalis. The sequence goes on from CM061040.1 coordinate 38,498,853, forward strand.
ATAGTTTAACGAAGAAATTATCCGAAATGAAATCATATACAGCATGCTTGCGATCAATACAAAATACTCATTAACAAAAAATATGGCCAATTCGAAGTGGCAAATAGTATAAAAATGGAGCGTTGTGGTGCTTGACCTTTTGAATAAATGTCCATTGTAGTCGTTGAGAAATAACTAAGTGACATCCTTTTCATGTCCTCAATGAAAAATTCATGTCCTCACCAATTCGGCTTTTTATTTAAAGCCGAACATGCCCACTTTTGATAAGATTTTTTTTTTCACTAGATTATAAAGCAGATTCCGTTTTTCTCCACTCCATTTCAACCGTTTTGATGCGGTAAACAAGAATGGACTCAGTATTCTTATAGCGCTATACTTCAATTTTGAATATTAAATTTGAATTTCCAAAAAACTCAGAATCTTAAAATTCCATATTCTTTTTCAAACTTGTGAGATTATAGCGTAAATTATTGTTATTTACTGAGCAAAAAGCTTTTTTCAGAATTTAAATCGGACGGTTACAACGGGAGGAAAGCGTTGGCCAAGCGTCAGCCAATGAAATCAAAGAGATTTCGGGAACTGGGTTGATGAGCGCCCCCTCTTGCCGTTCTCGTAGTTCCCCATGCCATTCTCACTTGTCATTCACCATCTCCCTCTCCTGATCTGTTTCTCTCTCTCTTTCCAGTAGTCTTCAGTCTCAAACACCGATTTCAACCTCTGAAACCAGCACTATTTATTTACTGGTACCAGCTCTATTCCTTCTGAGTAATGCATTTGGTTTTTTCAGGTATAGCTCAAAATTGTAGGTAGGTACCTACCTAAAGCAATACAGTAACCATTTTGCCAAGGTGTGGCACTCATTTCGATTCTCCCATCACCAAAGTCAAGTTAGTTAGCTACTGCACGGACGGTTTTTGTTGTCTTTTTTTCTTATCGTAAAAAACTGAGGATTTCATTTTGATCACGAACTATTTGTGAGGAGGAGTAACAGAAGGGGAAATGAACTGTTTATTTACACTATTCCCAATCAGTTTTCATGATTTTTTAAAACCTGTTTTACTTGATTGTACTTGATGTTTTACGGAGAAACATTCTCAGTAAATTAAAATTTCAGTGTGAAAGGCCTATTTCTGTGAATCTTTTTTGTTCAATTTCTCAATCTAAAAGCAGTTCATACGTTGCGAGAGCGGAATATCGCGTATAGTGAAAGGTAAAATAGTTTACAGAAAAGTGGAATGTTCCTCGTTGAAATGATGTAAGTTAGGGATGCAATTAAAAATATCGACAAGCAGTAAACCTTGGTACCTGGTTCAGTTGATATAATTCAACATATACCTAAATATCTAATAAAATAATAACCTATGTCTAATAAACCTATTACCGTACTTATGACGCGATGAAAACAAAACTGAAATGCAGAATATGCATTTCTTTTCATACTATAATAAAATATCATATTGTTTATTTTGTATATTGTACTATACAATGCAATTATTTTCACGTAGGTTCCTACTAGTAAGTAGTTATAAAATGAACCAATTAGATATTTGTGTTTCGCTGATTGGTATCGATCGGGTACTCCGTAGATATAGCATATATACAGAATTAATAAACAGTTGAGTAATAAGTCGCTGCTTTTTATAAATGTTGCCATGATTAAATTGATGTATTCACAGCATAGGTACGTGAATGTCCAGAAACGTTAAAACTTTAGAAATCCATAATAACTTGAAATAAGTGTAAAGGTATCAGTTTGTGGGGCCCGCACACCATTGCATCTTAATTTAAAAGTGAAAGTACAAAATCCTAACAATTGTAATCATCCTGGTCCGATTGTACCGCGGCACCATAATGACATCACTTCTTGGTACCTAGTTACTGAGTATCACCTAATTATTGGTAGGGGACCATCTGCAGGCTAACCCGCACATTCCCTGAAAATTTCATCAAAACCAGATAAAAACCGTAAAAATCAAGCTCGTTACAAGAATTACACGTTCGCGCATGCGCACCTGTAACTGATGATACAATCAAATTGAAATTGATATGGTTGCATCAAATCATCTTGTCCCAACTATCAAATTTGAGCGATCCGTCTCAGGCGTGAGAAAATGGTACTTGATTGAATTCATGTTTGCGGATGCACAGAGTGAAGTATTGGTTGGGAACAATAAAACTCATAGAGAAGCATCTACTGCCTAACCCGCAAATTCCCTGAAAATATGAAACTGTAGAAATTTGGCTTGTTACAAAGATTCCACATTTTCTCTGGCACAGGAGTTACTAATGATTTGATCACGTTGAAATTGACATCTAATGCTCAAATCGTCTTCTCTTAACTATTCTCAAAATTCGGAGCAAGATCGGACGACTAGAGCGTAAGAAAAAAGTTCCAGTCATGCAGCACAATTGAACGAGTTATTGTGACTTCTTGGCAAATCACAATAATACTGTGGTGTTTTTCTCCGTACCTAACTATTTGTACGTCTATGAAAATCTAAACTATTTTCTCTCTTTATAAAGAACTGGACTCCTTAGTGTTTCTAACGAGACTGACTTTTATCATTCATAAACAAACTGATGTCACAAAAAAACACATGTGTGATTATTAATTTCCATTCAGAAATTATTAATCACAAACTGAAGATTGAATTACTAAAATTCGCGACTCTGCGACACTCCCGGAGGCTAAGGCTGAGTAATATCTTCTTTCTTGTCTCAATCAATCTTCAGATTGGACTTCCAAAGGGTACAAGTGGGCGAGAGATCTGGATATGCGGGTACCATTGGGAAGGCGAAGGTTAGCTACTCGGAATTTTCCGTCTTTACTACGAATCAGCTTTTCGATTACAGCCAACCGCCAAGTTCTCCTGGGTAAATTTGAACCAATGTGCACTATCGCTCCTTCTCTGGGTGCTTCTCTTGATGATCCTCTCTTTTGTCGAATGTTCTGCTGGGTCCTTTCACGCAAACTGGCCAAATATTCGAAACTCCAAATCCTCCAAAAAAATTGTAAATAATTTTGCCTCTTTCGCCAAATCTCAACCAGTTGTCGCCTAGTGACTGATTTTTTCCAATCCTCAGATATTTCGCCACTGCTGGGTGTGATCGATAGCAAGGTGAGAAAATGTGCTGGAGTGAGGACATCGTTGGACTCAATATCATCTCCCACATAAACCAACGGACGTGAGTTTATAATTGTTTCGACTTCAGTCATATGGGTACTCAATTGGACAAGTAACAAAGTTGACTTTCCAATTGTTCTCCTTAAACAATTCTTGACAAGGGACACCATCCTCTCATAAAACCCACCAAACCAAGGGGCTAACTCAGGGATGAAATGCCATTCAATTATATTTCCTGAAATTCCTACTTGTGTGCCTAGGAACTTTTGAGCCAGCTTAAACTGAGTAGCATTATCAGGTGAGATATGTTCAGGTTCCTCCCGTCTGGCTACAAATCGTCGCAGAGCCATAAGAAACTCCTCTGCTGTCAAACTTGTAGTTACTTCTAGATGAACTGCTCTAGTTGCTAAGCAAGAAAATAGGCATACCCAAACTTTAATAGTATGCCCTTGATCCATAGCATATAAATGACCGAAAAAATTTGCTCCAGTGTGAGCAAATGCAGCAGAAGCGAGTTATTCTAGCCACTGGGAGAGGAGCCATTTGGGCTCCATCGAATACATTGAGGACAACGCCTAAGAACTTTTTTTACTGTTGATCTACCTTTGATTATCCAGTAATATTTCCGCATTTCAGCAAGAGTGTGTGAAACTCCCTCATGTCCCATACGGCTATGAAAATCATAGATAACTAGGTTCGTAGTGACAGTTTGGAAGAAGTGTAGAAAAATGTTCGTCATGCTTCATTTCGGGGCCGATTACTCTACCTTTACAACGCAGTATCTCTTCCGAATCACTCCAAATACCAAGATGATTTTTCAATTTTTCTTCTGCTCCATTTTTTTGATTCACAAATGTGTTCTGTATGTACTTTTCCTAAATAAATTTAGATTTCTAGCTTCTTTTGCAGTAACAAACTTTCCCTTAATTTTCGACCTTTCCTAATTTTATCAATAAATCTTAAACATTAGGCTGTTATTCTTATAAGCTTTTGATAAGATGGAATATGTTCGTGATTGATGAGGAATGGGGTACCTGAAGAATCAAATGCTTGTAAAATTTTCGTAATTATTATAGTAGGATCCGTGTTTTCATCAAAATAATTGTACTCTTCCAATGGAAATTCATCTTTTGGCCAATAAAGGTTGGATTTCGATAGCCAATCAGGCCCCTCCCACCAGAAATCGGAAAGATCCGAAACTTCTTTTCCTCTGGTGGCCCAATCGGCTGGGTTTCGGTTAGAAGGAACATAGTTGAAAGATATTCCAGACTTGGATTTAATTTCGTCAATTCTTCTTTGAACGATTATTGGTAGAATTTTAGTGGATCTCAGCCAATACAGAACGCACTTGGAATCTGTACGAATGAATTTATTTTCGATAGGGAATGTTGCTCGCTTCGCTCGCAAAGTGTGGCTGTATACATGCGATGTATTACAATTGAAACATGTAGGGGATGTTGCTCGCTTTGCTCGCAAATGGTAGATCCCTAAGGGTAGGTTTAACGTGTGTAGGGGATGTTGCTCGCTTCGCTCGCAAACGGTAGATCTCTAAGGGTAGGTTTAACTTCTGTAGGGGATGCTGCTCGCTTCGATCGCTTGAAGAAGTTATACTGCCCACCCAACTTGGCAGACTACGTGGAACCACGAAAAGTTTATTAGGGAATGTTGTAGTGCCCACCCAACTTGGCAGACGTTTTTTTCAGTTGGGAATTCTTACAAACAAATTAAATCTTATAAAACTACGTGGAACCACGAAAGGTTTATTCGGGGATGTTGCTCGCTTTGCTCGCAAGGTATACCTGTATATGTGTTGGACAAAGTCCGTATTTATTATTTGAAATGGCTCTCGCTTCGCTCGCAAGGTAGGTACCTATGTATACCTGCTCGCCTCGCAACATTGTGACATCGAACCCTTCACGTCAATTCTTGAGCCTTCTCTCGTCCACGGCACAATCATTTTAATCGCTTTGCTCGCTTCCGCTCGCAATTTGACCGAGTTCTCGTCACTTTTTTTGATATCCGATTTCGGATTCAGATTCGGCGAGATCAAACCTTTATTTCGCTCGCGAAAACCGTTCCGAAAAACGTACCTTTATGAGGTATATTTTAATTTTAAAAAACCAAGTTTTTCGTCGGAATTTTCGAGAAAACGGGTCCGTACTCTCGCATTTTTTTGACGCATTTCCCGATACTTTTTTCGCGATCCAATCGCGCCGTCGTCTTTCTTGTAGGAAAACCTACGAAACCGGTATTTTTCCAGAATTTTCGACGGCCGTTTAGAGGGGTAGAGGAAGCGGGGAAGTGGAAAAAGCGCACATTATTTCTTACTTCGACCCCCCTCCCGCCCTACGGCCCATGGTTTGGGTGGGATTAAACAATTTTAAATTCGCTCGCTCCCACTTTTGGAAAATCCCAAGAAGATCCCACCACTCGTAGATCCAGCCCACTCAGCCGTTTGGCCGTGCATAGCATGGACAGACAAACAGACAAACAGACGGAGTTTCATTCTTATTAATAACTAGCCGCTCCGGCTCGCTACGCTCGCCTACACGTCCAGCCGGGGGGCAAGCCCCTCGGACCCCCCATTAAATTGCTCGCTTCGCTCGCAAAGAGTGGCATGTAGGGAATGTTGCTCGGTTCGCTCGCAAAGTGTGGCATGTAGGGAATGTTGCTCGCTTCGCTCGCAAAGTGTGGCATGTAAGGGATGTTGCTCGCTTCGCTCGCAAACGGCACATCCCTGAGGGTGTGTAGGGCATGTTGCTCGCTTCGCTCGCAAACAAAAGCCCTGGCACCCCCCATCATGTTGCTCGCTTCGCTCGCAAACAAAAGCCCTGGCACCCCCCATCATGTTGCTCGCTTCGCTAGCAAGGTGTGTCTGTACACATGCGATGTATTACAATTGAAACATGTAGAGGATGTTGCTCGCTTCGCTCGCAAACGGTAGGTCCCTAAGGGTAGGGAAATTCTTACAAACAAATTAAATCTTATAAAACTACGTGGAACCACAAAACAGTTTATTTGGGGATGTTGCTCGCTTCGCTCGCAAGGTATACCTGTGTAGGAAACAACCGGTATTTATTACGTTGAAATGAGTCATCGACTCCCTTCAAGACTTAACTGCGTAGGCTAAGTGCGTCGAACCATTGTGAAACGGGCGCCCGGGTCGATTAATTTCTCATATTAAACGGTTCCCCTCGCTTCCGCTTGCAATTTGACCGACTGCCCGTCACTTTTTTCGATATCCGATTTTGGATTCAGATTCGGCGGACCCAAAGCTGTATTTCGCCCGCGAAAACCGTTCCGAAAAACGTACCTTTATGGGGTATATTTTAATCGGAAAAAACGTAGTTTTTCGTCAGACTTTTCGAGAAAACACGGTTCCAAGTTGTTGAACTAAAAATTCTAAAGCTCTGGTACCGATGAGCATTCTTGGTAGTTCCAATCGAGGAATGGTAATAGGTGTAATTGGCGCTAGACGCGATTTCGCAAATAGCAGACTCAAAATCCAAGTATCGCCATTCATGTACTGCAAATATATTGTGAAAGAGAATGCTACCTGAGATGTGTCTACAAAGCAGCGCAGATTTCCTCTTACTTCCGGTCTACCAACACAGCGGGGAAATTTCAGGCTCGAAATTTCTTCAAGTTTTCTATGTACAGCATTCCATTCTAGTCTTTGTTGATCCGTTAACATGTTGTCCCATGTGCTCTTTGCTTCTGTCAGCTTTCGTAAGAACATCATAGCATGCAATGTGATCGGTGAAACATATCCTAAAGGATCGAATATGGATGAAACTAAATTTACAACGTCCCTTTTCGTCAAATTTCCATTGTCTAAATTAATTGACTTCATGCCTATTGTTATGACATAGTTGTGTACATCCCATTTTAGTCCCAACACTTTAGTAATTTCTTCAGTAGATGACCCTAATCTTTTCTGCGTGTTCGGCTCATTTGTAAACCATTCACGCAAATTCATGTTGGCTAATTTCATTATTTTATTCGCTTCCTCAAATATCTCCAAAGCTGCTTCAGCATTTTCACAACCCACAATTAAATTATCCATATAAAAATTGTTCAATAGCTTTCTCGCTATTGGGTTGTTTGTAGAAGTTAGATGATGCTTTATACCTGCTAGCATTAAAAACGGACTTGATATGAGGCCAAATGGTACTCTTGTGAACCTAAAGATTTGTAGGTTATCATCCTCAGGAGGTTTGGTTACATCCTTGACCCTTAAAAATCTAGTGAAATCTCTGTCTTGAACCCTGATTCCTATTTGTAAGAATGCTTTTTCTACATCTGCGCTAAGTACAAATTTAGCTATTCTAAATTTAATCAATATTCCCGTAAGATCTTCCAGTAAAATACGGCCTCTCAGTAAACATTCATTCAAACTCAAATCTCCTTTTTTTGCCTCCGCCGAACCATCAAAAGCTATCCTAACCTTTGTTGTTGTTTTTTGTGGTGTGATTACTACATAGTGTGGCAAGTAGTGACTTGGAGAATGTGCAGATGTATCTGTAACAGATTCAATTATGTTACTGTTTTGTTGTTCGAGAAATATTTGGTTGTATTTTTGCAGAACTTCCATGTTCTTGATTCGGTGAAATAGTGTTTTTAATCTACCGTAGGCTAATTCATAATTTGTTGGCCAATTCGGTGGGTAGGTTTTCCTTGGCAGAGCAACTATGTACCTATTGTTTTCTTGATGAATGTTGAGATAAAAATTGGTCACAGCTATGTCATCTTCAGTTTTAGTAGGGCTCTCTCTGATTCCTATGGTATCCAACTCCCATAGATTTTTTATTTCGCTTGAGAACGTACTCTCCGTCATAAATGGTAATTTCGAAGATTCCCCCCATTTGTGGTTCATAGTTTCGGGGAAAAATGAATAATCGCCTAGAGTATAAGTGAGGAAACTTGTGTGTTTCCTAGAGTATAAGTGAGTGAAAATTGTGTTTTGGGTGTCTGAACTCTCTCGAAATCCTCGACTTCGTGTAACTTCGTGTCGACCAAATGTAGACCAGGATATATTTCTTCTCTTTCTCTGTTAACTATGTCGTAATAATAATCGTTTCCTATCAAAATCTCAATTTACTGCTTCCTATTTTGATCCGAAAGTTCTTCCATTCGGGTACCTAATAAATTTTTCAAATTATGGTGTATAATGTCAGTTTTATCATTTTATAACTTTCCTATTATTTCAGGCACAACATTTGCTGAAATTTGAAATTCTGTACTATTTTTAAGTTTAATATTAAGATTTACCAACGCATTAGTAACAATGGTAGGGCGAGATTTACCAAAAACTAGGACAGAAAGTGTTTGCTTACCTAACGACTTAAATTGCAATTTTTTTCGCAAACTTTCCGTCACGTAAGTCCGATGGCTCCCCGTATCTAAGCCTCTTACTTTTGCAGCTTCGTTTGTGTTGGGGAGTTGGGGTTGCAGACCTCCGCTGAGAATGTCTGCAACGCTATGTGTTCAGCAGCAGCCAGCAACCCACTCTCACTTGGAGGATCTTCAGGGCGTTCCGCAGTATCCTTCTTTCCTTCTTGGGGCTTGAAAAGCTTGGGGCAAAGACTTCTATGATGCACTTTGACTCGTTTGCAGTTGAAACATATTTTCTGGCTGAAACAATTTCGGTTGAATGACTTTTATTCATACAAAGCCCACATCGGTCTTTTGTCGCTGCTTTTCTCTTTTCTAAGGTTGCATAATTATGACACTCGTCACTCCAATGATGCTCCGAACAAAAAATACAAACTATTGAGCTACCCTCTACTTCGACAACTGTTTCAGTAGTATAATTATGTGATCTTGTTTCTAAATTGCTGTTTTCAGTCCGGAATTGTGTATAAACTCTTTCTTGTGCAGTGATGATGCATTTTATAGCCTGAAGTAGCAAACTTGTTGTAAAATGTTGATCCAGACGACTCTTTTCAATTTCTAAATGTATATATGGAGGAAATTTGGACATTACGATGGTGATAAATAAATTTTGTTCTGTGTTCCTACCTAGGTTTTGTAAACTTCTTATATGTTTTTCAATTTTATCGTAGGTGGTTCTAAGACTCACAACCTGTTTTTCAGCTTTTCTTAAATTTGTCAATTCTTTATAATGTTTAGTAATCATTAACTGCATGTCACCGAAACGCTCTTTCAATAAACTTATTGCAGTTTCATAGTTTTCTCTTGCTATAATATTGGAATTTTTCTACTGGGGTGGATATTCACAGGAGTGGACAATGTTCATTGGAGTGGATATTGGATTAAAAAATTTGCAATTCATCCAAATTTAATTCATTAAATTTCAATACGTCTCCATTAAATTTGTCAATTTCTAATCTAGGTAATTTAACTTTAATTGGTAATTCTCTAATCCTTGAACCCCCCCCCCCCTCCCCCTTTCCCGTTGATTCTGCTCCTGCTGATGAAGACGTTCGTTGAGCTATAAACTGACGGAGTTCCACAAGCTTCATTCGGGCTTCGAAGTGTATCCGAATCGCATCCCTATCTTCAGTTTCCTCTTGGTGTGCTTGTCGACTACTTCTTGCACCACTAGATCCATCGATAGCCTTTTCCAAGCTTTCCATGGTGGACTCTAACTTTCCCGCGAGTACGCTGGCTTCTTCTCTGGTGAAATCGGGCTGATCAATCTTTTGGGTTATTGAGCGACTCATGGCCTCCAATTCATTTCAGTACATGGACCGCGCCCATTCTGATTGTAGTCCACTCACCTTCCGACTTGCTTGACTGTACCTCAACCGCGCTCTATCTACCAATTTATTGTGTACCAATTTATTGTGACTTCTTGGCAAATCACAATAATACTGTGGTGTTTTTCTCCGTACCTAACTATTTGTACGACTATGAAAATCTTATCTATTTTTCTCTTATAAAGAACTGGACTCTTTAGTGTTTCTAGCGAGACTAACTTTTATTCATAAACAAACTGATGTCACAAAAAAACACATGGTGTAATTATTAATTTCCATTCAGAAATTATTAATAACAAACTGAAGATTGAATTACTTAAATTCGCGACTCTGCAACACGAGTGAACTTTCGTAAAATATTGTAACATAAATCATGTTACGTTGCCTTGAAAAGTTGGGCACTTTAGTGCCAAGATGTTAACTACCAATTTTATGGAAAAAAAACTCATTCTACATTATAATCTGCAATTAAAGTTTGACTTTGAATTTTTACCTTTTCATGCAGTTTTTATCGATTTTCCAGCAGATATTCTTCAGCATACATTTGTGTTTTCATTAGGACGTCCCGTAGAAGCAAGGTCTTACAGGCAAGGCTTCTTATTTAAGAGGGATGACTTATTGGAAATGATCCAGGGTGTAGGGGACAATCCAAGCATGAGAAAAAAATAACCGCATACAAATCTGTTTTAGACCATTCTAGGAACGAATCGGTTTCTGTATATTCAAAGGATATCTCGGATTGACGTTGTTCATCAAATAATGTAAAAAACTTCTTCCAGTGAAGACGAAGCTGGAAGACCCCCGAGGATGCTAGTGGCGTTTCCTCTCTGGATTGCTAGTGCCAGGCGTTGGGCTAAATATCTCTGCTTTCCTGTCTCCCCTCTTTTCAATTAGTTTGTGTGTGTGGTGTGTGTGTGTGTGTGTGTGTGTGTGTGTGACAAATTTTGTCGACGCTGCCCAGACCACCATTCTCAACCTATCTTCGAGATTTTTTTTTTTTTTTTTTCGATCCCAATTTTTGTCTAGTTATGCAACAACTCTCGGAAATTTAGAACTCCGTGATGGAAGGAGGAAAGGAAGGGGTAAAGCTGAAAAACGTGTTTTTTCGACAAATTTTGTCGACGCCCTGGCTACAATTCTCAACCGATTTTCGTAATTTTTATTTGGATCGATTCCTATTTTAGTCTAATTGAGCAAAAAACCTTGGGAATTTCGGACTTACTGTCGTGGTGGCGGGGGGGGGGGGGGGGGGGGGGGGGGGGCAGGGATAATCACCGATTCTCTCACTCGCTGCTCAAGCTAAGGATCTCGACCAATTTTCGTGCGTCTTATTTTGTTCCAGTAAGAATTCGATGTAGTTTTGGAAACTATGTCAGGAGTTTTCAATTCCATCATGGGAGGGGGCGAATGGAGGATACTGATAAGTCATGGTTTTTTAACAATTCTCCTCCGATGTTCGCGATTTTTTTTTTTTCAACGATGAATTTGGTCTAGTTTTGGATCTCACATCAGGAATTTCAAATTGAGAAATGCAAGGGGGTGAATTGAGGGGGTGATAGTATTAAATCATGATGTTTTAATTAATATCGTCAGATTTTGGAAGGTATATCAAGATTCAAAGTTGGAGTTTCAAATTTCATTATGGAAGAGGATGAATGAAGGGGGTAATAGTAATAAATCATGATAATTTAACTGTTCTCGTCAGATTTTCGTGATCGTTTTTTAAATGCAATTATCTTTGTTTTTTTTTTAGTTTTGGAAAGTATGTCAGAAGTTCCACATTTCTTACTTATGATAGGAGTTTGCTCGCAGTGGTGAGATGTAATGGGGGGGGGTGAGTCCGAAAAGTTATGATATTTTTGTCTTTTTTCTCTTATTTTAACATTCACCAAAACTATATAAAATCCATTCATAGGGATATCCCTGTAATGCATGCATTACTTACCCATATGTTTTTTTAATGGTCTAGTTCATTGTGGCATTGTTGTGAGGAAATTCAGGAAAAGAATAGACGAGCATCAGGTGGATTTCAGGGAAAATAAGGGTAAGTCTACATTTGCAAAACATCTTACGGGATCCAATCATAGTTACAATTTTGATTTAAAAGAGATTTGTAGTATTTTTTCATTTTTGTCCAAAGGGATGTATGTTGAATATACTTGAAAAATTCGAAATTATCAAAAGTGACAGATCTGGTAAATGTTTAAATGAGGATATACCTCAATATATTTCACAACTGATTGGTCCACTTCTATAAAGCTTGGAATTATCCCTTCAAACTGTTCAAAACCATATTTTGTTTTTTTCCTCTTTCACTTCATCCAATTAGCTATAATCCCCCGTCGCTTTGTTTGCACTTAATTGGTTGTACTTCTATCCCCCTTTCCTTTCTCTTGACCAATGGGATTCAATCTCCCTTCACCTGTGTCTATAAAAGCTGTCTTTTCTAATGAGTCATCAGTTATTGTTTGTTACTGATGATGGCCTAGCTGTCGAAATCGATTTAACATTGTAATTCTTTATTTTTCGTGGAAATAGACAACGTTTTTCTCTAACTTCCGTTTTGAAATGGGTTTCCACAACTTCGTCGCGAGTGATTTAGTTTGTATAAATCTGGAAGTTAACAATTTCTTTTTACACAAAGTCCTCAAAAAAAAAAAAAAAAAAAAAAAATCAACAATAAAGTACGATAATTTACGATAATTCGCCCATACAATTGTGCTGTATGACTAGAACTTTTTTTTTCTTTTTCAATCCTAAGGAGAGCAACTAGTGATACAATCGTATTGAAATTGAAATATGGTTTGATGAAATCATCTTCCCCCAATTCGAGCGAAATCGGCGGAAGAAAAAAACTAGGGAATGATAAAATTACGCTTGATTGAATTTATGTTTGCGGATGCACGGAGTGAAATATTGATTTGGGAACAATGAAACTCATGCGGGATCATGTACTGCCTAACCCTCACATTCCCTGAAAATGAAATAAAACAGGATAAATCAAATTTAATTTGTTGGTTTAGTACCTATATCAAGATGTGCAGAACCCACAAAACGAAGAAAATTATGCTGTAAATTTTTACACACAAATTTATTATTTCTATATTTGATAAATAATTTGACTTGGCTCAAGAGGAGGAATGACTACGGTGAAAGGAGGGAGCAAAGATAACTGGTGTCGCTATGGTAACATATAAGGTAACCAAGGTAGCCGAATCACTTTCCTTGACGGTTTACTCCTTTCGTTCATTCCAACAAGGTTGACTCGGGGTCGGGGTTGGTGAGCGGAAAAGCTGTTGGGTTTCGCTTGCATCACTCAGTGATACATACGCTCAGTTCACATACTCCAGTCGATTTCGCTTGATGTAAACGTGTGTTCGTGTTTGTCAGCTGTTCGACCTCGTCATTTTGGCGAACATCAATCTCATGGTGAATTCGTTTCCTCCTGGGACTTAATTTGCGTTGTTACTTCCATCAGTGTTATTCGGATTTCATTAAGACCTAAATAATAAACCATTTAATGATTGGGGACTATATAATGAAGCATCTCTCCCCTACAGGGTGGTCGACCCCACCGATTTTTTTTTTTTTTTTTTTTTTTTTTTTTGGTTAAATATCTTGCTCACAAAGACACTACTACACTGACGCTCAGATCACACGTACACACACAAAATTGACAAAGAGATGCGTTTCACCCCCTCATGAATGACGAGTCACTCTCATCCCCTGGGGAACGTCTCAACTCGATCCGCGATCGATTCACTCACTTTATCTCATCCCCTCCCTTAACAACCGATGGCTCCCCCATCCGTGGGTAATTCCTTTTATTCTTTCTGGTTTCCAGTCACGGAAACATCATCCTAGCGGCGCAACTAGTGTTCCATTAAATCCAATATACAAGGTTTTTTCCATCGCATACTGTGCAGATATTTATGATGTAGTAGCAAAGTGGGTGTTTTTTTAAAGCTAATACGTCTGTTTAGTAAAACACATGGTAACATTTACACATCATGCTTCAGCAGATGTCTTCATCCTGTATTTGTTCATCTTTAAAAATCCATTAATCCTTCATCAATTGTGAATGAGCATGAAATGTTCTTTATGAGATGTTTTCTTTATCGTAAATTGGTAAATTTTGTGTTTTTAGAAATATCAGGTAAAATAGGGATATTTTGAAGTGGATTTATAGTTTATGTGGATTTATAGGGTTTTAACCCCCCCTTCAAACAATATTATGCTGAAGAGAAAAATTTAGCCAATGTTGCTAATCGTTGTCAATAACTTTGGAACGAGAAATAAAGGCATAGTTTCATGACTCTGATCTACCCCAGGATTCTGCAACCCTGAAGAGTATGCAGAAAACTCCGGCAGGGTTGCATCAGCCAAATGAAAAGTATTTTTTAAAAACCTTCTCCTTCATGTCTTGGCAAAAGTGGAGAACATCGGTAATAAGCCATCTTGGAAATATCATCGGAAGATGAGAAACCATTTCTGAAGATATTAGAGAGTTTCTAAAGCGATAAGGAGATAGAGATGAGGCGCCTTATCGTGAATGGAAATCACTACTGTGCATGTGCGGGGAGATGAAGCGCCTCATCTCCAATGAGACAAATTTATTTCACTTAAACATAAGACGCTTCATCCCGAACCAACCTATCTCATCTCTTCCTCCCAATCGCAAAGTAAGCTTACACACCCACAACAGTGATATTCATTTCTTGTTGTATTCATGAAAATTATATTCATTTTCTTGTTCATATATTTTCAAAATCTGCCATTGCGAAACCTTAGGAAACTTAGAAATGCTGGAAGCTGAACACAAAGGATAGGCGGGAAAATCTCCTTGATGGTTTAGCGTTACTTGAAGATTAGTAGCGTCACTTTAAGATAAAATACTAATTCGACCCTCTTGAGTTTATCCGGTTAACATCCGCTGTGGCTCGCCCCAGATTTTAAAATCACCAAGTACCTTATCCCAATTGACTTATGGTTTAGGAACTCTCTATTGTAGGTACTTATCTGATTCTACCTAAGGCTTCACAGAAGCACATGATGCGTTCGGCATCTTCTGTTTCAGGACAGAAAAGTGAAATATACCAGTTGTTAATTTCCCAATTTTCTCGGTCAGTTAGATGGTCTACGATTATTTTGTGGTATTGCTTAGGTATGGCAACTAGATCAGTCGCCTTCTGTGTAGAGAACGGGGTTATAATGAACAGCGAACCCTTGACTTATGAACAATAGCCCATAGAACCAAAAAGGCAAAGAACATCATATACCTAATAACGCATTATTTATTATTTTGTAAGCTGGCTAATGAAATAGTTTTAAATATGCGATTGTTGTTACTCTATAATGAGCGGACTGCAGGGATAGAGATAAAGCTCGCTGAAGGTTGAATGATAATACGGCCGCCCTTCGCTGTTGAAAAAGGCCTCACGACTATCGTTCCTTTGTTCCACACATTGTGATAACGCCTATTACTTTCGAATGGGTAGTTTTTACACGGCCGAGTGATTTTCACACCAGCGCAACGTCAAATGTGATGACCTTACATAAAGGTAACGTCTTTTGTCCAACATTCGAGTGAAGCATGAGCCCCGTGCAACAGTGAAATTATTGACATCGATTTACCAAGACGCTTCCACTAGTTTCGCACTTATAAAATTTCATCTATTTAAAATCACAAAAGAACTATGAATGTTGGTATAAATGTGTTGGTTACCAAGTAATTGTGAGGGGCTTCACAAAACTTTCTTCGGTTATAAATTCAAGATGGTGAGAGGTGTCACACTATTTTCCACACAGTATTAACGCCTAGTCGGTAAGAGGCTTCACAATACTTTTGTCACAGTTGTTAAACCAAGCCAGTGAGAGGCATCACCATACTTTACGTTACAGTTGTAAAACCAGGATGTTGAGAAGCTTTGTAACACTTTTTCCAGTTATAAATCCAAATCGGTGACAGTCTCAAATACTATTTTCCTCGAAGAAATAAAAGTTCGTCATGCAGCATGATCGTATGAGCCAATTTTCGTATTATACAAGTACGAAGAAATTGTTAATAATGACTAATGACTTGTTTACTATAACAATGGATTGATAACTATATTTGTTAACTACGAATGTTTTACTGAAAAAAAAAATATATATATACCTACTCGTATTTTAGGTTTTTAGCAATTTTTTGTCGTTTTTACCGATTTTTCTGAATTTACCGAAATTATTGGAATTTAGGTACATTTTTCAAATAATTTTGTGCAACAAATACTTATTTCCTAGTTTATTGTTCATAAAATTTTTTTACTGATATTGAAGTTGAAAAATATATATTTATAAAATCTTCGCAGTTTTAAGCATTTTCAGTGATTTTTTTTTTTTTTTTTTTAGCACATTTACTGAAATTCGATCAATTTAATGAACTTGAGCCGGCCAAGGAACTCATCGTTTAATTTGGAATGCTTAATTTTTTGGCGCAGGAATGGAATTTTTAATCGAATTTTATTTTTATTTTTTATTTTTATTTTTTGAAGGTTCGGCTACAATGGCATTTGCAGGAGTCTCCTAGCTGTTATTGATGTCATGGCACTGCAGCAGCACAATGATGGATTACGGGATGTTGAACTCAGAAAACTGGTAGTATCATATTCAGCAACTACATCATAACATTTCCTCACATATGCTGTCAAGCACTATTCAAATATCGTGAGAGCCACAGGGCAATGGAGGCAGTCCTCAGTCAGATGACTGGAAGAAGATGAATCAGGTGGGGTTGAAGAACTTGTTGTTGCTAAACAGGTAGGGAGGGCCCCGGACTACAGAGCACTATCTCGCAGCTATACCAATTGGGCGGAGGTTGAGTGCTACTCATGTAGGCAGAAGGGGCATATGAGTTGGCAGTGCCCCATTCGATGACAGCAGAACAGGGACACCGGAAGGGACAGAAAAGAGTCCTGAAATGCAGGAGCACCGGCTTAGAGGGCCCGCGGGCGGGGCAAGGAGGAGGGGTGCAGAAGGGAAATGTGCAAGCATCAGGAAGGGTTACGCCATGGCTGTGCAAGTTGAAGTAGCTGGACAAACCTGTAAACTGATGGTGGAAACAGGATCTGCCTTAACAGTAGTGCGACCAGATTTAGGAAACAAGTTGAAAGTGGCTCACACAAATTAGCAGTTACAATCAGCCTCAGGGGATCCCAAAGAGATTATAGGAATTGCAGAGGCAATCATCAAGCAGGGGAGTGGTGTGGAATTCAAATACTCTGTTTTAGTTGCCGATATTCAAGAAGCATGTCTCCTGGGTTTAGATTCTGATTATTAAAGGCTGCCAGATTGATTTAAAAGAAGGCCAACTAACTGTAGGACATGCGTGTATTAAGATTGAGGGTGATCATACTGAGGGGCTGAATTCGATTGAGCACAAAGCACCATTTAGTGATGCTTTAGTGGAACGGATACCAGCTGATGTAATGACAGAGAAGCAAATGAAACAGATCAGAGCCATGGTGCACAAATTTCAAGACTTTTCTACTGAAGGGCCAATGGAATATGGGACTGCCAAGGTTCCACCTCATAGAATCCTCAATGGAGACCAAAGGTCAATTCGACAACCACCCAGATGGTTAGCACCTGTGAAACGAGCGGAAGTTGATAACCTTATTAAAGAGATGATGGAAGCCGAAGTGAAAGAGCCATCTCAAAGCCCTTGGGCTAGTTCTATTTTTCTGGTTGGAGAAAAGGATGGAATTACACAATTTTGTGTAGACTATAGCAAATCAGCTGAATGGCTTGAAGGGTGGAAAATGGTTTTCAACTTACGATTTTCAATGTGGCTACTGGCAAATCCGGATGGCAGAAGAGAATAAGGAAAAACAGCTTTTTGTACCCCTTCTGGCCTATGGAAGTTTAAGGTAATGCCATTTGGGTTGACAAATGCTCAAGCTACATTTCAGCGAAAAGTAGGTAACTAAATTGCTGTGGAGATTAAAGTTGAAAGGGGGAGTACTAGGGTATGTAGATGATGTTCAAGTTGTTGCGGGGACATTTTAATTGCACCTAGACCTACCGAGAGAGCTCTTCCATTTAATCGGAGAAGCGAACCTGAAATTCAACATTTAAAAAAAAAGTTCTAGTCATGCAGCATGATAGTGTGAGAGTATTTCCGTACATTGTTTAATATTTCATGTTACTTTGTTTTGAAAATTAAGGACTTTGTGGGAAAATAAACTGTTAACTACACATCTTATGACAAAACCCTCGTTCTAAAAAATATTCTGCAATTCAAAAAGCGATTTTGGATTTTCAACTTTTTTGCAGTTTATGTTGATTTTTTAGCACATTTTAATTAAATGTAAGTACATTTTTCAGCATAATTTTGTACATTAACTTTGTAATGTTCTATTTTCTAGTTGTTAATACAATTTATTTGAGCAATAGTCAGCAAAAAACTATAAATGTGACGATTTTTAGCCGTTTTTTGCTATTTTTGGTGATTTTTTACCACTTCTTTTTATTTAACCATTTTATTGGGCTCAAAAGATGCTGGCCAACGAGCTCGTCCTTTCGTTTGGAAAGCGTTATTTTTTGGTGCACGAACGGAATTTTTATCTCAATCCTAAGGAGAGCTATCGTCTGGAAGGACACACACACAAACACACATACTTATAGGTATATATATGCTGAGTGCTGGTTATGTCTAGGTAGAAGATATAATTTTAGGTTGGGTTGACCAAACTAGACTTGAGTAGTTTTCTTCATGTTTTCTTCAACATAAACCAGAGTTCTGGCCCAAGCCATGCCAGTTGTGTGTAATGCTTAGTCTAATTCAAAGTTTCTTAAAGTTTTATATATGTTCCGACATTTGAAACATTTAAAACTAATGTTTTATCTACCTGGTGAAAATCCTTCCACCGCTTTCAAATAACTGTTATTACCACATGATTAGGACCCAACATCTGGGTAGAAACGTTGTGGCTTATGAAAACTACTCAAGTCTATATACATAGTGAGTATATATATACGTATGAAAAAGTGTTAAACACTAGGATTCTTTTCAGAATGTCTCAAAATGGATTTCAATGAAGAAATTTTCGAAAATTTTGATTTTGAAATTTATGGAGTCATTGCTATAACATAATTTCATACGAAAATTCGCTAAAAGGCACCACTTTTCCGGACCAAGGCCTAGGTTATCTGGGGCCTAATATTTTTCTGAAGGGAATCCCAACAGATCCACAGAAAACAGCCGCAATCCAGAACCGGCCATCACCTACAACTGCTACTGAAGCGCGAGCATTTACAGGGTTCTGTGCGTATTATCATGACTTCATTTCGGGGTTTTCTGAAAAAGAAAGAAAAAATGAAACCTCTTTACGAAGCAGGGAATATAAAGCCTTTCATATGGACAGAAGTATGTAAAAAAGCCTTCCTTTATAAGAAGTATAAAGACGTATATGAAATGAGCTCAGCAGGAGAACAGGATATTGACCAAGGCGATACAGTGGGTCGAAAGAGAAGAGCGACCCTCAGCCAGTGAACTGACGAGTTGTAGGAAAGAAGAGAGACCTAATGATGTCATGTTTGCATCTCTGGCATTGATAGATGGATGTTTGTACAGCCAATGGGAGTCACCAGATGGAAAGAAGATAACTTGGCAAGTCAGAGTGCCAGAGGCTTCGAGGAGGAACCTATCTGATCAGTTTTATGGGTTTGGACATTTAGGAGAAGCAAGAACAGCCAAGGCGTTGCGATTGAGACACTATTAGGTAGGAATCCACCAAAAACATCGCTACGTGGTGCAAGACCTGCAGAACATGTCAGGAACGATTTCTGGGTCGACATCGAGCCACATTGCACATACGGACTTCAAGAAAACCATTCAAAAGGGCTGGCATTCGTCTTATGGGATCCCTACTATTGTAAAACCGACGGAATCGTTCCATATTGACACTGCAAGACTATTTCACAAAGTTTTGAAGGAGAGGTTTTTCAAGAGGTTGTACAACTTCTGGGTGGGGAGAAGACCAGAGCTACTACATTACGGGCGGAATCCATAGTCGCTCCTCAACGCTGAGGTCTCCTCAAGGTGGGTTGTTGAGGAGAATCTCACCCCATCGGTATTCAGAATCGCAAAGGTAAGGCTGACCTCCACATTTGAGCTGAGGTCGGCCTTGAGGTGGGTTGATATCTCCTTAACATATTCAGAGTGGTTATATTCTGAGGCTGGACTCCAAGCTTCCTCGAAAACCCCTATTCATAGACGATTTTTGAAGGTGAGATGAAAAATTTCTCGACTCCACAGGGGTTCAAACCCACCTCCAGCCAAGGAAGGTTGAAACCTCCATCGACATTTTATTTTGTGCTTAGTTTGTTGTACGTAGTAATTAGTTTGTTTGAGTTATTATTTTCTTGAGATTTGTTGAGAGTTATTAGTTTTTTAGTTAGTTCACGATGGAGTTTGTTCATTTTTGAGTGGGACGACTTGGACGACCGTTGAAAGAAACGGACGACTTCAGAATATGATTCAGAATAGCCTGAAATGGATTTCTGCATAACATTTTTTCAAAAATTCACATTCTACAAATTTTGAGGCGAGAGCAATAGCTTAATTTTCTTCAAAAATTCGCTAAAAAGAAGAAAAAAAAAAAAAAACAGAAGATACAACAACGGCGAAAACATGAAACGGTGAACTCGTCATTGTCAACGTTTCAATAAAATAACACATCTCACAATGTCTCATTTTTCTGGCTTCACCAAGGTTGCGTCAAACAATTACCATGGAATTCCAAGCATGGAATCACTATGTATCGTGTTTCACTAAGCATGGAATGCCCAAAACAGTTGGAAGAACCATTTTTTGCTCACTCTAGACTCCAAGTCTCCTCAAAGCTTGAGAAAAATTAGAGCTGATGCTGGCCTCGACGCCTGCACTTTTCGACTATGAATACCAGTCCACTTCCTCAAGCCAGATGTGACCTTGGCTTGAGTTAAGAAATTTCCCATCTCAAGGTGCGACTATGGATTCCGCCCTACATTCCCAGAGTGGCGGGCTAATAGGAAGGTTGCTTGTGGCAGTTGCTTTCAAATATGATTTTGGATGATCACCAACGGCATAGGACGACATGCTGCCACTAGCTCTTCTAGGTTACCGTGCATCTGAGCACACAACTTCCGGAAATACACCTGCCCGAAAGAGGCTTAGCCTTGAGCTCACCCTGTCAGCTCACTTGCTGGTAAGTTAACGACCACAGGGAGAGTCTGTACCAAGGTATGTTGAAAAGTTGAAGAGGCAGTTGACAGAGATTCAAGAAAAGGCACGCGAGCAACCCAAAATATGAGGAAACGCCATAGCATGCGGGCCAAACAAAATTAGTACCCAACAGGTGACGAAGTGTGGATTTTCAACACAAAGAAGAAGAAAGGAGTGCTGCCGGTCGCTAAGAAATCGGGAGGGCCCTTGCACATTGTTGAGTTCTGAATGATGTTGTTTTTAAAATCAGAATAACAAGGGGACTGCTGCGAGTTGTTCACCAAGATCGCTTGGCACCCTATGTGAAGGAAGTCAAATTTTTAGGTTCGGTCGGATAGTTTTGGGGAGTTGAATCACCTGAGATGTTGTTACGTTTGGTTGTGAAGGCGGAATTCTCGATTACTATAGTTTCAAGAATTGATGAGTGTGTTTTTCTGTTCTTTGAAAGCAAGTGTGTTTTTTATATTAATTCTTATAATTAGAAATCCCGTGTTTACAAATAATAAAATATATTTTCGTAAACTTTTCACAACACAACACAAGACTGTTTGGAACATTCTCAACATGTGTTTTTATGACATGTTTAGTTGTCAATAAACACAAGTGGAGTTAATTCCAATACTCCCCCTCAAGTCTGGGAGTGGACTATTCCCAGGCTTGCCCTCAACATAGAATGCCGAGGCCCCGGGAGCGGCTTCGTCAAAATATCAGCCACCATCCTCTCCGTTGGCATGTGCTTGATGATGATTTTTCCATCTTCCACTGCGCCTCTGATGAAGTGGTGACGAAAATCTATATGTTTCGTTTATGATTGGTGTTTCATCTTCGGACTTCTCATAGGTTTTGGTTGGAATTTCGATTTCAATGGCTGCCCCGTGATTTCTTTTCTTCTCACATACTTTCGGCTCCATACAGAATTCTTCAAATGTCAGGGGGTCGGACTTAAATTCATCGAGAAACACGACATCTCTCGTCATTCCTGTTCTATGTAATTTTGGATACCACACTTTATACCCTTTTGTTTCGTCTGAGTAGCCTAAGAAAATGCAGTCATTTGTTTTCGATTCGAATTTCCCCCTACCCTTCCGTTTTTCCAGTGAATATCCTTTACAACCAAATATTTTGAAGTGCTTTACAAATGGTTTTTTCCCTTTCCACAGTTCAAATGGTATTTTATCCCCGATACTTCTCGATTGGCATCTGTTCCTGATGTAGTTTGCAGTATTAACGGCTTCTGCCCAAAACGCTGGTGCCATGTTCGCCTCCAACATCATACAACGTGCCATTTCGACGAGAGTTCGGTTCTTTCTTTCACTTATTCCATTTTGTTGAGGGGTTTCAGGAACGGTTAGTCTTCTCGTTATTCCTTCTTCTTGAAGAAATTTGTTAAACTCATTGTTGTTATACTCTAGACCATTATCAGACTGAATACATTTGATCTTTTTCCCCGTCTGTTTTTCGACTCTATTCTTGAATTTCTTGAATAGCTCCAAAGCATCCGATTTCTTCTTCAGAAAATCTACTTCACACCATCGAGTTGCGTCATCAATAAATGTGATGAAGTACGAAGACCCACCAATGGATTTTACTCTCATCGGCCCGCAAATGTCTGTATGGATCAGTTCAAGAATTTCGGTAGTTTTTCTTTCAGATTTCTTTGGGAATGGAGTTTGTGACATCTTCCCTCTGATACATGTTTTGCATGAGGACATTTTCACGTCACTTTTTAAATTCAGTCCCATTACTTTGCCTTTAGCCATTTGCTTCAAGTCTAATTCATTCACATGTCCGAAGCGTTTGTGCCAAACGTCAATATTATTTTTCCTAGTTCTTCCGTTCATTGCACACGCATTTTCTTCGTTAGGGTGAGTGCGCAGATAGAAAAAATCCCCTATCCGATTTGCTGACAGTATGACTTCACCATTTTTGTCGTATGCTGTAGCATTTCTTTTGTCAAAAACAACGGTATTCCCTCTATCAACTATTTTACTAACTGACATTAAGTTCATTCTCAGGTCTGGCACTAACAACGTCTTTTCTAGGGTTATGTTACGATTCTTTTCACCATTTTTCACATTTACTGGTACAGTACCTATTCCTTCAACAGTTATTACGTCGTCACTGGCAAGTTTTACGCGATCTTGTTCTGTTTTCTCCACCTTGACAAAACTTTCCTCGTCCTTGCACATGTGTGATGAGCAACCGCTATCTAGGCACCATTTTGACATATCCAATTCACCAGCTATCAGTGCACATGAAATACTGGCTTCCCCTCTTTCTTCTTTTTGTTTCTTTTTTTCTGGGCAATCAATACCTTTGTGTCCGGCGAATTTCTTGCAGATATGGCATTTGAATTTGAATCGTTCTTCATTCTTACGGAATTTCGGTTTGTTATGTTGTTTCTTTGCTATCAGAGCATCGTCATGTGTTGATTTACATTTTCCAAGATTCTGTTTTCTAGCCTCACTTTCCTCAACGATCTTTATTCGAAGGGCTTCTGGTCTCGGCAATTCATCCCTAGATTCTATCGCACATCTAAAGTTTTCATACGACTGAGGAAGGCTATACAACATCATGATCGTGAGCAAGTCATCATGAATTTGCACATTCATATCTTGCAATTTTTCAACTGCATCTGTGAATTGTGACAGATGTTCCCGAACGTCTTGTCCTTCTGTCATTCTGCTCAATATTAGCTGTTTCAACAGAGTGGCTTTTCTAGCAGGACCTGTAGATTGATGAACCTCTTTGAGCTTTTTCCATGCTTCATTTGCAGTTCTGCAATGTTTTACATGTTTCACTTCGGATGGTGATAACGTGAGTATAATATCTGCCTTTGCATCTTGGTCGTCCGATTCCCATTTCGCAACTTCTAATTCATAAGTTTCACGGGGAGGATCTGCCGAAGGCTTCACGATTTTTCCAATCACATTATCCCACGACTTGTTCTTTCTCAACAGGGCTTCAACTTGGATCACCCAAGTGTCATAATTGTCCTTCCCAAGTGTTTCAATTCTGATGTTGTTCATCTTGGGTTCTTGAACACTTTCACAAGCACGCTGAGTCTATAACCTCTTATAATTAGAAATCCCGTGTTTACAAATAATAAAATATATTTTCGTAAACTTTTCACAACACAACACAAGACTGTTTGGAATATTCTCAACATGTGTTTTTATGACATGTTTAGTTGTCAATAAACACAAGTGGAGTTAATTCCAATATTAATAAATTGATATACTGAGTGTTTTGGATTTGTGATTCGTGTGTGTGTGTGTGTGTGTGTGTGTGTATGAAAAAGGGTTAAACTCTAGGATTCGTTCCAGAATGCCTCGAAACGAACTTGAATTTTAAAAGTTTTGGAGCCATTACAATAGCTTCATTTTATACGAAAATTCACTAAAACCGAGTTGGTGAGAGGCTCCACATTACTTATCTCAGTTATGAATCCAAGATGGTGAGAGGCTTCATTCCACTTCCCTTAATTATAATTTTAATATGGTGAGAGGTTTCACCCTACCTTCCTCAGTTATAAACCCCAGATGGTGAGAGGCTTCACTTTCGAGTTTCTAGAACCATCACCTGACGGAAACACCCTGTACATCAAGCGCTATTTTATCATGGCGTATTGTGCGATCTCCCTCAAATTTGAGAGGCTATTGGGAGATGACTTTGTGGTTACCCCATATGAGTTACATTACATAACGATTGCATTAATTACAGTACCTAAGTGCAAGAGCGTACGCAGGGGTGGGGCAATTGGGGCAGTTGCCCCAGTAGACAACCCACTCCGTAATTATCTCGTCACACAAAGTAATACGCATCTCTGTAAAGTATCTCTGTACATCCCATATTTGGATTCACTTCCAATTTCATTACACGACCGATTTTCGGATGATATTAATGTAACAGCTTTAGGGGGATTGGTACTTCATGCATCGAAGATGTTGGAAATGTCAAAGGAAGTACTCAAACAGCGACTGACCCACTTTTGTAAGTTTTATGGTCTGGATACTCTCATTGAAACAGAGGCTGAGCTATGGCGTAGATTTTGGATGAAAAAGGGTCTTACTACAGAAAAATTGAACGAATTGGATTTGATCGATGTACTGCAAGAGACCAAGGGGTTTTACCCCCAAGTGAAATCGGTGCTAAACGTTCTTCTCGTACAGCCGTGCACAACGTGTACAGTTGGAAGGTCGTTCAGCTCGTTGAGAACGGTTAAATCAAGGTTGATGTCAACCAAGTGAGAAGCCCGTCTTAACAGACTATACCTATTAAATGTACCCAGAAAGTTGGTCCTCAAGAAGAAAAATCAATTTGTTGATGAAGTGCTGAAACTTTTTTTGTGAAAACCCCAGGCGTTTGATGTTGCAGTTATAATAATTTTCAAGTTGTTCTCAATTCATTACATTTTAAATAAATTATAACTTTGCATTTATTACAACTTACCATTTATTTTGTTCATGATTATTTTTGCCTACATCGGTCTTGTAAAATTACCGTTGGCCCCAGTAGAGCAAAGAGTCCGCGTACGCCCTTGCCTAAGTGGACCTCAAATCCTTGTAACAAGCATGACATCTACAGTTTCCATCTGAATTCGTCCAAAACGAATTTGAACAGTTTTATGTTTTGAGATTATGTTAAAGATTCCCATAATCTATACATTCATGTAACGGATATGAAGAAGCTATGTGCCACAAGTTCTTTTTTTACGCTGTAAGGGCTAAACAGTGATCATTGCGGTAACCCTCCTGCTAATGTGCGGCGATGCCTTCCTTTGTGGAATGTTGTTCCCCCCCCCCCCCTCCCCAACCAGCACCCCCCCTCATATCTACCTGCCAGTAGTGTCCATGATAGTTTAGTAACGGAGTGATTCACGGTCCCCTTGCAGTGATCCCTTTGACACCATGTTCCTTGCCGCTTGTGTCCTTTCTGATTTAGGTGCGGCTTAAATCATTAAATAAAAAAAATTTAAAAAATGGCACCTTTGTGCAATAACTTGCAGCACTTGAATCCTGGTATTGTAGTGAGTGGAGGTTGATAAAATTGTCGGAGATTCAATTGTCGAGCGAATAATGAAGCCTTTGTTTGAGTTTTCGCTCACGGAGTTCTGGTGGAACATTTCCAACTAATTTCGCGCGATTGAGAGACTCAATAAATATCTTTTTTGTTATTTGTGTGAATCGTGCACCAACGGTTTGCTGACCAGTTGCACGAATGTGGCATGCAATGAGACACCAGTTGCATACATTATTTATGATAAACAATAAATTCCCCTGTATGAATCTCCTGCACATCATCCCATCATCGTTCGTTTTTCGATTGTGAAAACCGCTTTCAGAAACCCGTTTACCTATGTAAGGGGTGGCAAGCCGATCTGACACGTTGGGGTCTCTCAACACCACTAAAAGCACGCGACAATCACCATGCCGTGACCTGGTCTTCCAGATCGATGTCACCCCACAGACTTTGAATTGCTCGCCAATTATTGTCGATGAGCCTGTCCGGGGAGGAAGATTGGGGCTGAGGTTCGATCGATGGTGAGTGGGAGCCAGATGGACGAGAGGGCCTTAGGTAAACAAAGGGGTGAGTGAGGAATCATTACGCCGAGCAATCACTAGAGCAAGCAGAAAATGCTTGAGGAGGCTGTGGGGTACCATCCGCTTTCAGGACATGACGTCGTATTTGAACAACATGACGAGGTCTTTCACCGCTATTATTTTACCATTTACGATTGACGAACTTTTTGTAGGTCTTATTGTGAACTTATCGAAAAATTAAAATAGCATTGTAATGTATATCAATGTTGAATTAATTAAAATTCTAGTTGAGTAGCTATCATTTGTTTTTCAGTTTTAGCGAATCTTAGTAGCAAATGAAGCTGTTGCAATGGCTCGGAAAATTTTAAAATCAAAATTTTTGAAACATTTCATCGTTGAAATCCGTTTTGAGGGATTCTGAATGAATTAATGAATGGGTTTATTGCAGCAACATCATAGATACATTACGATCGTCAAAATTAAGTTTATACAAAGATTAAATGAGGGAACTAAAATACAGTCATATCATTCTAACAATTGAAAAAAACCATCACAGACTGGCAAAAAATGGAAAGGAAGACAAATTACAAAGGTAAGGACACACAAAAATCGTCAACACTATAAAGCTCTTGATCTATTAACATAACTTTCAATTTCTTCTTGAATGATCTTCCTGAGAGGGCCTTACGGCAAATCATCCCCCGATTTTCATAAGAAATTGTTTCACTAGATGACAGCACCATCGAGAGCCAAAGCAGATTCCATTTTTCTACAATGCATTTCAACCAATTTTGATGCGGTAAACAGCAATGGGCTTGGTATATTTATAAAAATCGCACTACACCAATTTCAAATATTAAATCTAAATTTCAAAAAAAAAAAAATTTAGAATCTTAAAACTTCAGAATTTTTTCAAAATCGTGAGATCATAGCGTGAATCAATGTTATTTACTAAGCAAAACACGTTTTTCAGAATTTAAATCGGATGGTTACAACGGGAGGAAAGTGTCGGTCAAGCTTCAGCCAATGAAATCAAAGATATTCGGCGAGAGGGAGTTATAAGCGTTCCACAGTGGGGGAAATGAGGAAAAAAATCGATTTCCCGAAAATGGAACTTTTTGAAATTTGCCATTGGTTTCTTATAGTAAATTAGTTGTAGAACTCAAAAATAACAGCCGTTTATCGCATAAAATAATATATAGGTACCTGGAGGCTGACGTTCAAAGTTGAAATGTAGGGGACATGCGTAAAACCATGAGTCGTTTTCAAATCATTCGTTGACAATAAGATTGCATTTTTAAAAATAATTCTTCGATTTATGTGTGATGGAATTATACCCAAAAGGAGTGTAAATACATTGATCAAGCTGGAGGAAGGGATTCAAAAGAAGGTTCAAAAGTATGTATAAGAAACTTATATAGGAAATACTGTAAAATACTTGGACATTTCAGGAAAGATTGTTACCTTCTCGTACGAAAGCTACAGGTACATACAAGGGCACAATAACACGTGTTAGTCTTCTAAGTTTTATGAATTTAGACAGTCATCATATGAATTTTAGAATGGATTGTCTAGTAAATTATGTACCGTTCTTAGATCCAGTACCTACATATTGTTTTGGGGATTGGACAGAATATTCCTTCGTTAGGTCGGTGGAACATAAATATTTTCGCTAATACTTGAGGATGGAATGAACATATCCTAGGGTCTGTTGTGTATATTCCAGATATTACGGTGAATTTATTTTCCAGTAATTCGTCAGATGGTCTAAATGTAGTGCTAACAGGTGATTCATGTGGAATATTGAAAAATAAGGAGTTGATAGATACTATAGGTATATATAAAGAGGAAAACATTATGAAAATGCAGTTTAGGATTGTTGAAAAAGTAGAACCTAAAACGTATTCATTGCAGTTATGGCATGACAAATTCGCAAAGCAGAATTTACAACATGTAAGAAAGTTGCTTAGGGAAAATCAAATAAAAGTTAAAAACAATGAAATCTTCACTTGTGAAGGGTGTATAATGGGAAAACATCATAGAGATCCTTTTCTGGATTGTCTCAGTAAGAAAGATAGAGTTGGTCATTTGGTTAATTCACAGTGATTTATGCGGTCCTATGGAAAATACATCAATTGGAGAAGCTATATATTTTCTAAATTATATTTTTGAATGTAGATATTTTGCTGACAGATGATTTTCTGTCACTGTAGGACATTTCTTCATTGAAGTTCGTTTTGAGGCATTCTGAAACGAATCCTACAGTTTGAAGTTTATTCATATGTATGCATATATATATATATATATATATATATATATATATATATATATATATATATATATATATATATGTCATTCCAGTAGAAAACTCTCCTTAGGATTGAGACGAAAATTCCGTTCTTGCGTCAAACAATCAAGCTTTTCATATGAAACGATGAGTTTGTTGGCCAGCACTTTTTGAGCACATTAAATTGGTCATGTTTAAAAAATGTGCTGAAAAAATCACTAAAAATGGCTAAAAACGGCTAAAAATCGTTACATTTATAATTTTTAGCAGAATATTGCTCAAATTAAGTTTATCAAATTTAAAATGGAATATTGAAAAAATTATGTACAAAATCAGGCTGAAAAATGTAGCTAAATTTTATTAAAAATTGCTATAAAATCGGTAAAATGTGCAAAAAAAAACTAAAAATCCAAAATCTCTTTTTTTGTGGTTTGAATGGTGAATATTTAGGAATTTCTTTGCATTCGAATAGCTCAAATTTCAAAACAACGTAAACTAGTACGATAACTTACGAAAATTCGCTCATACGATCATGCGGCACGACTGTTTGGAATGCTCTCATTTTATCTCAAAATCACATGATCCATAAGCCTCTGCAGTGTCGAAGAAAGCTGATCTATTACGCTAAGTTATAAACTAATATTGCTAAGTAATGTGCTAACTAATAATGTGTAAAATTAATCTTTATTAAATTAACTAGCCGCTCCGGCTCGCTTTGCTCGCCTCCACATCCAGCCAGTCGGGCAAGCCTCTGGACCTCCCATTAAGTTGCTCGCTTCGCTCGCAAGGTGTGGCTGTGTACATGTGATAGTCTTTTACCCCCCATTCAGGTGTATTACAATTGAAACATGTAGGGGATGTCGGTACGGTAGGTAGATCCCTAAAGGTAGGTTTAACGTGTGTAGTGGATGTTCTTATTTATTGTAGCAGGAATTGAAACCCCCTAGTCGTGGACTTTCGTTTGAGCCCACACACGGATTTTCCAGTTTTTCTACCCCCCATCCCTCACAACCACCCCTTCCTTACTGAGCAGGGGTTGCGAAATTTTGATGTAGCCTATATTTTGCGCTGGAAAAGGCTGGTCATATTAAAAAAAGAATCGCGCAAATCGGTCAAATCCGTTCAAGTGTTATGGAGGTGCATAAATACAGACACTTTACTATTTTAATATAAAGAAGATGGTGATCAGACTGTAGAACCGTAGAGTCTACCGTCCGTTTTTTTTTTTTTTTTTTTTTTTTTTTTTTTTCTTCTTCTTTTTCTTTTTTTTGTAATTGGAAATAGATTAGTGTAATCTTAGTTCCATTATGTTATAAATTTATTTCTCAACAACTAAATAATTACCAACAGAATAAATAGGTAGGCACATTATAATATTCTAAATTAACTTCCTAATGGCGTGATTTTATTTTCTAGACAACTGAAATAACTCCTATTCACTGACGACAACCTTCGAAAATACTCGTAAGTTCTCAGATCGACTGAAGACCCAGACCACATCAGAACGTCTCTAGCCGCTGCGGTTTCACCGACTGAAAGATAAAGTTCACTCCTAACTCCCAGTTGCGGTCTGAGCGAGTGGTCTACGGAGCAAAAGTTGTCCAGCTCCATTACCAGCTCTCCCTTTCCGATGTTCCCCCTCATGTTTCTACCCGCAGTCGGTTTTGTTTTTTCAGCTTCTTACAAAAAGTTTGCTTTCGCAAGTCAGGTCGTTGAAGATATGACTTTTGAGCCCCTGAATATTTCTATCACTCTTCCTGAAATAAACATACGAAATTACCGTGGAGAAATCTTATTATCCCAAGATACGATTTGAGATAGTACTCAAGTATAAGTCCAGTTAGATAGTAGTTTCTGGCAAAATTGTTCAATTTAAAAAAAAAGCTAAAAAAATTTAAAATCAAAAACATGCAGATAGTTTACATATATATATATATATATATATATATATATATATATATATATATATATATATATATATATATATATATATATATATATATATACTCGTATATATAATATGTAAACAGCACGATAATTTCCATCCAGACCGTTTCGAGAGATAAACTTTGAAAAAAGTGAAAATTTTAGGAATTTTATAAATTTTTCAGTTACGGAATATTTTTTACCCGTTGATTTGATTTAAAAATTCTTAAAAAGTCATTAGGGAGATAGAACATTTGACGCTCCTTCCAAGGGTATAATCAGATTTGAGTTTTGACTGACAATTTATGGAGGTAGAACAGTTTTAGTGACACAAAGTCGAAAACGCGAAAAACATCTTAAAAGTTAAAAAGGTTGTCTTTAGAGTGAGTTGAAAAATATATGTTACCTATACGAAAAAAAAGGTCACAAATTAGTAGTAGAATCCAACCCTAGCCCGTTTTGCGCCCGAAACTGCGACACCCTGTGTACACCTTTTTATTATTATTATTTTTTTTTTTTTCTATAGAAAGTTTTTGTAGCTATTTTGTATTCGAAAACTAAACCCATTTCTTCCCAAACTTGTTAGAAGGAAATACACTTAAAATTAAACAAAGAATAAAATAGAAGAGGCTTGGCTCACGAGTATTTCTGTGAAGTAGCAACCAAAGCTAATCAATGGGTGGCAACACGTTCAACGAGCTTTTCTAGTTAAGGAAAAATTCTCGTAAACAAAGAGTTTCACGATTATCCAATTGAGACTGAACTGAACCCACTAATAGGAAAATTCTTAGAAGCCCCCTTCTTTGTCGCCTTTCTCAACATCCCCAGATTTTGATAAGTTCGCGAATTTATTTTTCCATAGAACACCTTTTGCAAAGACTCCGAAAATGTAAAAATCAATATTTTCGAAAATTTATTCGTGGAAATCCGTTTTGTGACAATCTGAAATGAATCCCAAAATTTAGCGCTTTTCTTTTATACATAATATGCCATTCCAAACGATACATTTCAAACGAATTTTGAAAAGATATCCAAAATCACTAAGAATAGCTAGAACGGCTAAAAATCGTCAAAATAATTTTTTTAACTGGATTTTAGCCAAAAATGTCATTAAAGATGAATCGGAACTCCCCAAAAAAATCAGGTCACACAAAATTATGCTGAAAATGTAGGTAATTAAGATTCAGTAATATATATAAAAAAAATTCTGCCAAGTTGGGTGTGGCACATAGCTTCATTGCTTACGTATCGTAAGTACATTAAAAAGTCTAAAATGATCTTGAAAAAATCCATAGCCGAAAAGAGTAAAACAAGAAGCAGTGTGAAACGACATCATTGGTCAATTGAGAAACGATAAAAAGATACTCAATGTAATTTACTGTAGGTTTGTTTTGCGTCATCTTACTGATGTGGGTTGTGGAGGAGAAGAATGAAGCGACATCTCCCAATTTGTAGTGTTTATTCATCGCTCAAGCGCTTTCGCGATGAATAAAAACTACAAATTGGGAGACGTCACTGCATTCTCCTCCTAATCAACCCACATCAAAGTAATTTACGTTTGCGCATGCGCAGAATGAACTGATGAGTTGAGACAATGAACTAGGTACCAACGGGACCATCTACGACCTAACCCGCGAATTCACTGACATCGGATGAAAACTGTGAAAACTAAGGACGTTACAAGGATTTCACATTGGCGCATGAGCAGTAGCTATTAATGATACAATCATTTTGAAATAGATGTTGGGTCATAAAATCGTCATCCATCAACTATCATCCAAATTTAAGCGAGATCGGACGACTAGGGCATGAAGAAATGGAGCATGATGGAATTTACGTTTGCGCATGCTCAGAATGAAGTATTGATCTGGCAAAAATGAAATTGATAGGAGGCCGCTTACACCCTAGCCGGCGCATTCCTTGGAAAGTGCATCCAAATCGGATGAAAGTTGTGGAAATTAAGGTTGCCAAAAGGATTTCCAATGGGCGCAGGCGCAGTAGCTGATAATGACACAATCGTTTTGAACTTGTTGGGATGATCGAATCATCATCGTGATTAGGGCGTGAAAAAAATGTAGCTTAATTGAATTTACATTTACGCATGCATAGAGTAAAAAATTGATTTGGCAACAATGAAACTGATAGGGGATCGTCTACCTGCTTCCAAGTTTACCTATAGTTAACAGAAGTTGCATTGTTTTCACATTCTGGAGAAAGAACAATTTTCGGCCTCCAAAATCATAATTTCCACTCGCATTTTACATTTCAGACCATTCTGAACAACTTTGGTTTAGTGTCTGTCTATGTGCCTGTGTGTGTGTCTATGTCTGTGTCTATTTGTGCCTGTCGAGTGTCCATAAATCCTAGTAAAAAGCTTATTTTCAACATTTTCCATCCGATTTGGATGACATTTTCAGGGAATGTGCGGGCTAGGGTTTGGATGGCCCCTATCAGTTTCATTATTGGTGACACAATACTTCACGCTGAACATGTGCAAATGTAAATTCTAACAAGCATAATTTTCTCACGCCCTGTACGTCCAATCTCGCTCAAATTTGGAGCACAGTGGGGGGGATGACAATTTGATCATCCCGTATCAATTTCGTCATAATTGTATCAGCAATGGCTACTGCGCATGCGCCAATGTGGAGTGCTTGTAACAAGCTTATTCTCCACAATTTTCATCCGATTGAATGAAATTTTCAGGGAATACGCGGGCTAGGCTGTAGAATTGATGCATGCTTAGAGTGAAGTATTGATCTGGAAACAATGAAACTGATCACGGTGGTCCGCTGACTGATTCAAGGCCGTCTGAAATGCCGACGAAAACTGACTACAAGGCGGTGTTCTGGAACCTTGTACGAGTAGAAATTGACCCTCCGGGAAATCCGGGCTGATCGTTTACTCGTACAAGACGCAAATCAAACATTCAGTTTTCGGGTGTTGTAACAACCTAAATTATGGGCTCAGTAAAAAAAATTGGGTGAAACTAGACCCCAAGTGGGGTAGAATGCCACCAACCGCACTTTTTTATCTCAACCCGTTGCCGAGATATGATTTTTTAAAGTTTTTTTTCGACAAAAACACGTTTTAGACCATAAAAACCTCATTTTCTCCACTATAGATACACTTTTTTAAATTTTTGACTACATATCTGAAATCAGCGTTAAATTTCGTATAAGAATACTGTTCTCTGGATCTTCAGAAGTTCAATCCTTAAACCATAACCCTTGTTCAAACGTGAGAAAATTATAAAAACCAAGTTTCCCGAAAATCTTCGATGCTGTACTGTCTCCCAATAAATAATCTTGAGACTTATTAAACCTCACAAATTTATTCTTCATTTAAAGAGCTTTCAAACGATGGAGACGCTTTTGAAATTTCCTTTCAAATTGGTGCAGTTATTTAACCTGGAAGATGAAAAAACGTGTTACCTTTTGGTTGTTTTGTTCTTGATGGACGGGCTGGGATGAGAAAACAAATGAAAACACGGCGGCTGTAAAAAACGACTAAGACTTCCTAATCTCGTTGAATAGTTGAACTCTGTCTCTCATCAACGCGTTGGAAATAGTTTTGACTGAAGAAAATGAGTTAGCTCGTCCATTCACTCTGTGACGGTGGGGTCGTTTCGAAAAAGGGCAAGAGCGTGCATCCGCAGTCGAGGGAGCCACTTCGAAAACACAAAATTGTGAGTTTCATTTGAAGCAATAATGTAAATGTAAAAGTAAATTTGTTTTCTCTTTATCCAGGAGTAATTTTCATTTGCAATTGCGTTTTTTCCGTTGCCGAGTTTTATTTGTTTTTTCATCCCAGCCCGTCCATCAAGAACAAAACAACCAAAAGGTAACACGTTTTTTCATCTTCCAGGTTAAATAACTGCACCAATTTGAAAGGAAATTTCAAAAGCGTCTCCATCGTTTGAAAGCTCTTTAAATGAAGAATAAATTTGTGAGGTTTAATAAGTCTCAAGATTATTTATTGGGAGACAGTACAGCTTCGAAGATTTTCGGGAAACTTGGTTTTTATAATTTTCTCACGTTTGAACAAGGATTATGGTTTAAGGATTGAACTTCTGAAGATCCAGAGAACAGTATTCTTATACGAAATTTAACGCTGATTTTAGGTATGTGGTCAAAAATTGAAAAAAGTGTATCGATAGTGGAGAAAATGAGGTTTTTATGGTCTAAAACGTGTTTTTGTCGAAAAAAACTTTAAAAAATCATATCTCGGCAACGGGTTGAGATAAAAAAGTGCGGTTGGTGGCATTCTACCCCATTTGGGGTCTAGTTTCTCCCAATTTTTTTTACTGAGTCCATAATTTAGGTTGTTACAACACCCGAAAACTGAATGTTTGATTTGCGTCTTGTACGAGTAAACGATCAGCTCGGATTTCCCGGGGGGTCAATTTCTACTCGTACAAGGTTCCGGAACACCACCTTGTAGTCAGTTTTCGTCGGCATTTCAGACGGCCTTGAATCAGTTAGCGGACCACCGTGTGATAGGAGGCCGTTTACACCCTACCTGGCGCATTCCCTGGAAAGTGCATCCGAATCGGATGAAAATTGTGAAAATTAAGGTCGCTATTGGTGCATGCGCAGTAGCTAATTATGATACAATCGCGTTCAAATTGTATGGGATGATCGAATCGTCTTCCCTCAACTATCTTCTAAATTTGAGCGATATCGGATAACAAGGGCGTGAAAAAATGGAGCATTGTTGTAATTCACTCACCGAGACATTCGTTAACAGCTAACAAACTATGGATATTTTGGACTCCGTTTAATACGGCAGTCATGCTTGTTGTTAGCAACACTTCAAAAATTAGTATCTACGGTTGTAGTTCCCTATTTTTTCTAGTGTGACTGTAAGTCATATTGTGGCATCCCTTGTGGGGAGCTGAGAATTAGAATTCCGTAAATTTCGCGTAGAATTTCGTTTTAGCCTCGTGAAAACCATGACGGAAGATTTGAAGAATCGCCTACAAACTTTGAAGAAGGAAAGAACGCAGTTACGTCGACTTTTTACGATGGCTGTAAAGAAGGTACAAGATGCTTTTGACGCGGACATCCCTCATGACGAGTTGAGCCCGTTGTACTCCCAATTTTTAGACAAAGCAACGAGACTGTTGAAGGTTGAAGACTCTGTTAGTGCACTTATTATTGCAACTGAAACTAACGAAGAAGTAATAAGTGAAGAATATGATTTATCAGAGCATTATCGAGAAACCTACTTAACTATTGTGTCCAAGTGGGAACAACATAATCAGAAGGAGCATGACAAGTTTTCAATGAGTTCGGATGTGAGGGGAAGAAGGTCTGTTCTCAAGCTCCCAAAAATTGTTCCTTACCAATTCGATGGCCAACTTAAGAATTGGATTTCCTTTTGGTCTGTGTTCAAACGTATACATGAGATGGACGAATGCGATGACAGTGAAAAATTCCAATATCTATTGATGTACACCAAAGAGGGCACCCCAGCTAGGGAATTAGTAGAAAGTTTCCCACCTCTGGACAAGAATTATGTCAAAGCTGTAGCTCAGTTGAAAGCTCGTTTTGGTAGAGATGAACTCCTTATTGAGATGTACGTTAGGGAACTGTTGTAACTGGTATTGTTACGTGCTAGAGACGAAGGTACCCTACCCCTCCGGAAACTTTATGACCAGTTAGAGACTCAAATAAACGCCCTCGAGTCTTTAAGCATAGCCAGTGATAAGTATACATACTTACTAACCCCATTAATCGAGTCAGCTCTTCCTGACCAAGTTCTAAAGGATTGGGAGCGAGAAGCAAAAAATCAAAGGACTGACAGCCATGATCTTGAAGTGAATATGGGTCAAATCTCAACTCAGGACACCAGAACAAAACCACAAGACGCCAAACTTCAAAGACTATTGACCTTCCTCAGAGATGAAGTTGAAAGTGAGGAACGAAGGATCTTGGCCCGGAGCGCGTTTTCTGACACTATTGACACCAAGAAATCGTCAGGAGCATCGAAAGGCACGGTCCATGAGAGGGCTAAAGAAACTCAACCAAAAGTTCACTCTGCAGCTAGTTTGGTGACTGTCAGAAATTCTGAGAAGACTTTCACTTGTGTTTTCTGTGATAGCCAAAAGCATGAGTCAGAGGATTGTGTATCAGCCAGAGAAAAGTCTAGAGATGAGCTGGTTTCAATTTTAAAAAAGAAGGGCCATTGCTTTCGGTGCTTGAGACGAGGACACAGTGTACAGTCTTGTAAGATTTTTGTAAAACGTATTATCTGCAATTTCGCTCATTTTGCCTTATTGTGTGTCGACCGAAAAATACCAGCTAAGAGGGAGGCTACGAAAGCGGAACAAAGGGACGCCATGCTCGAACAAAACCTGCACACTGTAAGCCAAAATCCGGTGCTCATGCAAACACTCCGAGTGCGCATCAAAGAAGTACCGAATTTAACAGCCAGAGTACTCTTCGATACTGGTTCTCAACGCTCGTACGTGACAAAGTCTCTGATTCAGAAAATGAACATCTTTTCTACTGGAGAGTTGAAGTTAGAACACGCATTATTCGGAGGTGCAGTTTCTCAACCAAAGTTACACAAGTGTTACAAAATTCGCCTTCAAGATATGGATCAAGGATATTCCTGTAACTTTGATGTCCTGGACACTGATACAATATGTGTGGCAGTTCCGTCAATTCCCATGACCAGTGTAATGAGAGACCTCCAAGATAAAGACTTGAATTTGACTGATGTGAGTGACGGTCCCATAGACATTTTGATTGGGGCGGATGTGGCAGGTAAACTCATTACTGGCAGGAAGATTGACTTGGAAAACGGTCTTGTAGCTTTACATACCCTCCTGGGATGGACTCTGATGGGGAAGATTTCTTGTGCAGACCCCAAATTCGTGGCCCTAGTCAACCTGTTTACTGCGGATTTTTCATTACAGGATCTTTGGCGGTTAGAGGCAATTGGAATAGAGGATTCTGTTCAAGTGAAAACTAGGGAGCAGAAAATCGAGGCCACAAAGGAGCATTTCTTAGAAAATGTGAGAATTTTGAATTCGGGTCGATATGAGGTGAAACTACCTTGGTCTGAGTGATGTTCCTATTGATTTGGCAACCATGAAACTGAAAGGGGATCCCTCGCAATACTTCACAATTTCATCGAAA
Source organism: Adelphocoris suturalis (assembly GCA_030762985.1). Taxonomy (NCBI): domain Eukaryota; kingdom Metazoa; phylum Arthropoda; class Insecta; order Hemiptera; family Miridae; genus Adelphocoris; species Adelphocoris suturalis. The sequence continues at coordinate 38,536,849 of CM061040.1, forward strand.
TCGTGTTGAAATTGATTCAACTGTGTTGAAATTGATACGGGATTATCAAACCATCATCCCTCAAATGTCAACTAAATTTCACGACTAGGGCGTGAAAAAATGGAGGATATTTGAATTTACATTTGCACATGCGCTGAGTGAAGTATTGATCTGGCAACAATGAAATTGATAGGAAGCCGTCTACACCCTAGTCGGCGGATTCCTGAAAATTGCATCCAAATTGGATGAAAACTGTGGAAATTAAGGTTGCTAGAAGGATTTCAAATTGGCGCATGCACAGTAGCTGATAATGATACAATCGTGTTGAAATTGTTGTGATGATCGAATCTTAATCCCTCAACTATCTTCTAAATTTGAGCGAGATCGGATGACTATGCCGAGAAAAAATGGAGCATAATTGAATTCACATTTGCGCATGAGCAGAGTAAAAAATTGTTTTGCCAATAACGAAACTGATAGGGGACTGTCTACCCTCTAGCCTGTGCATACCCTGAAAACTTCATCCATACCGGATGAAAACTGTGGAAAATAAGCTTTGTGATGGCTGATAGCCTGAATACGCAATCTATCGGTCATCACCCGCAAACTTCAGCAGACAGCTGAGTCGGAGAGTGCAAAAAGGGGTACAGGCACGAGCGGAGAGGAAAGGGGGGGATGGGTACCAAGAGAGGCGTCCCAATATCCCATTTCTCGCTTTGAGACGCTCGACTAAGCCTCAAGTCCTTAATCTACCTCGCCTCCCATGACGATTTGATATATTATAAATATATACCTATATTGATCATCCTCTCTTGCAAATCCTATCTGATTAGATCCTTCTATAAAATTAAAAAAAAAAAAAAACCTTCGGTGTTTCTTTCTATTCAAACTGTAAAACCAGCTATTGGAAAATTCCTCTCAGGTTAGTTAGAAAAAGAATCCCGTAGAATCTTTTTGGGAACAACACTTACGTCTTGAGTAGAATCTCAAAGCAATCCCCTTTAATCTGTTGTCACTCATTTGTCACTCATTTTGTCACATTATTCCTGATATCTATACACGCATACATAGAAAAGAGAGATTTATCATAGTAAGGAAAAGTCACATAGCAAAATTCAGTACAACAGGGGTTCAGCCCTTCTTACATGGTAGCAAGCGCTCAAGTCCACCAAATAAGCCCAGCTGCCAACCCAGAAAATCAATCAACTAATTACCAAAAAACAATCAAAAGAAATTCCAACCTATTAGCTCACCAAAAACAATTTAGCCAGTATAAAACGGAAACACCGCAAGAGCTTCCATTGCCCAGATTAGAACAAAGAACCCACAAATCCTACACCTGAATACACAAGAATCTGTAAGTGCATGTGTGGAGATTAAGGTTCCCTTACAGGGTTGAACTGTGCCAGGTCATCGAAATACTGCAGTGTTTTCTGAAAGAGGGCAGGAGCAAGTTGACAGAGGCGAGCATGGCACAAAGGTCCGGTTGGCTTGATGTGGTGATAGATAGAGTTGTGTTCAGGAACCAGTGAAGGTCGATATTCAAAGAGTAGCTTCCAGAAACGTGGAGTAGATGGATGAAGAGTTGAAGAGCATGAGTCCGAAGGCTGGGCAAGGTTGACTGTGTCACCGACGAATGTTTGAGTAACTGTGTCAATGAGGCGCTTGTTGTGAATGTCGACGAGGAGTCCAAAGTGATCTAGAAAGTCAGCTCCTGGGATATGTGAAGTGCCGTCAGCTACTATGAACTCCCATGCACATGGAGATTGTGACGGAAGATATACTGAGGCGAGATGAGTGCCACAAGTGTGAATTTGTCCGCCATTTGCTGAATAAAAAGAGTGAGAAGAGGGATAGTACTGGCTTCCAGACGCTCGACTAAACCTAAGTCCTTGATCTATCTCACGTCGCATAAGGATTTGATATATTACATACCTATTGGTTATCCTCTTTTGCGAATCCTACCTGATTAGAACCTTCTATCTAAAAACACCCTGCGGTATTTGTTTCTATTCAAACTGAAAAATCAGGTATTGATAAATTCCTCTCGGGTTAGTTAAAAAAAGAATCCCGTAGAATCTTTTTTGGAGCAACACTTACCTACGTCTTGAATAAAATCTCAAAGTAATCCCCTTTAATATTTGAAACTTGAGGAGCATTTATGGAGTGCCTAACTAACATTTAAGAGAAAAGGAGAAACAAATTCAAGAAAAAATCCAAATGTCTTATGACTAAGTACCCAAAGATGGGATATGCACACATGGGGGGTATGCACAAACTTAATTTGCACAGTTTTTATCCGATTCTAATGACATTTTCAGGGAACATGTGGGTAAGGATGTTCTCGTAAATGGTGCCCTAACAATTTCATTGTTCTCAAATCAATACTTCATTCTGCGCATGCCACAATGTAAATTACATTAAAAATCACCACTTTCTCGTTTCCGGATTGACAGAATTTGACGTTGTAGGATCCATATAGATTCATTATTCTCCGCTATGTAGTTTTTCAAGACAATTTACAACGTTTCAATGATTTATACATCCATTTTACGGATACGAAGAAGCTACGTGTTAAGCAAACTTGACATATTTTTTCCCCCTTTTTTCTTTATTCTTCTTCTTCAGAATGGCCTTAAAAGGGGGCTAACTTTAAGGATTTGCACTGAGTGGGACGTTTTGGAAAAATACTTCTTCATTCATTAATATAACTTTTAGAAACACTATGGTAAAATATACCTATTGAATGCTCTCCATATTATAGTAACACGCGTTTGCAAATATTCATGTTACTCAACTTCATAACGAATAATACATACAAAGGAAAAGCAACCGGTGAAATTATTGAGCGGGCGTACGGCTTGTTAGCTAATGATAGCCTTCCCCATAACCGGTTGTTTATTTCCTTTAGGGCGCATCCTGATGGGCAGGGTGGAAGTATTGAGTTGTACCTATTATGCTCTCTCCCTTGCCTCATCAGCTGCGCTTCCCTCCCCTAATCATCAGATCCCTTATTCCCAAGGCCGATTTTCTCGACCCCACCCGCCGATTTTCTGCGTCCCCCTTTAGATGTCTGTGACGTATTAAACGGGGATTATACGAGCTCGCCCAGGAGGTTATGGTCTCCACTTCTCACTGCACAAAAGTGAATCAGATGTTCTGCTTCGAGGTCTCTGTTGCTACCCAGACCCAATCTAATTGATTTATATTTCTTGGCTCTATGAAACACTGTTTTCTACAAGATCTATACAATCATAGGCTTTAGTTCTTCGAAATGAGGGAAAATGAGATCTGATACATTGATTGCTATGAAAATAGCCGATTATTTCATCCATTATCTTTCGACAGTTTCTGTCTCAAAGAAAACATCGCGTGGTATCACAGAGATGTTCTGCTTCGAGGGCTCTGTTGCTGCCCTAATCCAATCTAATTTATTCATATTTATTGGCTCTATAAAACACTGTTTTCCACAAGATCATTACAATTGTAGGCTTTAGTTCTTCGAAATGGGGGGGGGGGGGGGGGATGAGATCTACAATACATTGATTGCCATGAAAATAGCCGATTATTTCATCCATTACCTTTCTATAGTTTCCGTCTCAAACGAAATATCGCGAAATATCGCGAGGTATCACGAATTTGACCTACTGTATTTCATCCAAGAAAGGAAACTCCAGATAGCTGAGTATTATGCAGTATTTAAAGGTTTTTAACGGAGATTTGGGTATCATCTATCGTTCATTCACATAGGATTTAGGGATGTGAGCTACGATTTTTCGCCAGATCCGTTGTATATGAAATCTGTAAAATGTTTGGTGATAATAAATTATTTATATCCACCAAGGTGTATCGGTAACTATTATGAGATACGTCGAATTATTGACCATTACCATACCCCATCTTATCCGCTACCTCACCATACGACCAATATTATACACAGGCCAAGCCTGCTGGACCCCTCCCCAATCTGCTCTGTACGTAGCAGTGGTTCGCCACCTGAGTGCCCCGAGACGACTTGAACACTCTTCCTCACCTTCAACCCAGCGCAGCATCGGCATTCCGCAGTCTTCTTTCTTCTGGTGTTCCGTAAAACAGTTTGAGTTTAGCTTTCTCGTTGGCCATGAACCGTAAATTTCCTGCAGCTAATCTCACGATCTGTTCAGATTCGGAAGATACCTTCCCAACCGATTATACTAAATACTTTCCATAGCACCTTTCAAATATTACTTTTGTATAATTCATTTTTCACTTTTTGAAAGCCCCTTCTAGGCGGCTCCGTGTCCCTATCGAACGATCTAATGCTTGTTTACGAAGATTCATGCACCCAGCGGGCTTCTGTGGTTGCCAACAATGATTCCGTGCTCTTAGCGGACCTTGGGCTCTGTTCTTCTATTTATTGATCCTTGTAAGTCACGTCCGAATGTAAAACAGTTGCTCATAATATACCTACCCTAGACAGTTCACGCAAATCTATATCATTCACGCGGGCTTAGGTAGTGACGATTCCAAAGCGAATGAGGTGATTTTCGGGTTTTTTTGCCGGATATAACACAGGAAACCTTTCAGCGTTTTATCTTACTCTTAAACCAATGTGGTCTCCATATAATGTGAAACACTTCATTTGGTACTATGACTCCATACATTTTAATGATCTAAAACGACTGAAAGGGGGAGAAAAAGAGGCCAAATTCAAATTAACCTAGTTTTGGTGAAGGTGAGACTAGCAAAAATGAGGAAAACAACTTAAACACCCGATTCGATAGTATCTAAGCAAGGTACTAGAAACTGGGGATATTGGTGAAGGTTTATTGAAGTGGGAAACGTATTTAAATTCAACTGCCTGTCTTTCTACTTTCTTATTCAAATAGTTCATGTGCTTTTTTCCCTGTGTCCGTAAAGAGCACGTCCGCTGGGAACACCCTGCTTGACAATATACTGTATCATTCTTCTAATCAAATATATTCTAATCCACTATAATCCTAGAATGGGAAGTTCAATTGCAGTTCTCTTATAGCCCTAGAGGAGAGATGGAGTAATTTTTACTCCAACTTAGAAATACTTCATTTTGTCGTTTGAAAATGAAATTGACAACGAAAATTATGAAAATTAGTTTTTTTTTGCATTTACTTGCTCAATCAGAGCAAAAAACACTTACATGCTCACTATCTTTTGTTAGGAACGAAAAACTGAAAACGATGCGCGGACGAGATACATGGAAATTTTCCCATTCTTGTGCTTTTACCGTATTGTATAACGTTAAATTGTGTTGAAACTTGAGCTTTTTGATTGCAAGGAAGTTTTTAACTATTAAATTTATCGCAAGAAACGTATTCCAAATGATAATCTGCTATTGAATAATAGGTTTTCGACTTTTTTTTGCAGTTTTTATCGAATTTTCAGCAAATTTAGCATATTAATATAGGTAGGTACTATAACACAATATTATACATATATATATATATATATATATATATATATATATATATATATATATATATATATTTTCGCATTGTTACATATACATAGTCACACAGATACTTAGGTAGGTACCTATTGTTTTTTGTCGTATTGAGTTTCAGGGTGTTCTGAAACGGATTTCTAAGTAGATGAGTATTTTTTCATCATTTAGCACCGATCATTAGAAAAAAAAAAAAAAACACAAGAATATTTATCAGGAAACCAATAGAAAGTTTTAGAGTTAATATTCCTAATATCCTTAATGTCCCTAAATCCCTGATGATTCCAAACAATCCATTAGCGCTTCTGGTGGGAATGGGATAGATGGCGGTGGTTGGGGAGGAAGGGGGTATATAATTGAGATTACAGCCGCTAAAACATTGTCATCCTGAGTTAAGGCTCCCCAATGTGACTGCTCGTCTCTCCCTGTTTCTTCATTCCCCTTTACGCTCGAAACCCCTCCCGACATCACCTACCACACCTCTAGCTGAGATATCCTCTCCACCCGTTCCAGGGCCCCCCATCACTTTCTTAGAGAACTCTGATACTTTCTTAGAGACACCCCCCATCCACCTCAAGTCATCGAATCTTCGAAGAGCCCCCCCCCCCCCCCCCACCCACTTTCCTTTGCTTCGTGTTTCTTTTCCTTCATCGATGCCACTTCCTAAGAGACCCCTCCGCGGCATTCAATCGCGCCCTTCTTTGAGCCCCATCTCCTAATTGCTACTCAATTTTAATCACCAACCCTCCTTCCGATCTACTGGCATCTCGAAGAATCCTTTTATAAAAATCTCCTCTCAGAATAATTCATGTTATAATTAAATACCACCTCAGAAACTTTTATGGTTTTACTAATGGAATTAGTCTTCGTTTGCCTCTTAAGGATCAAAATTTTGTGAAAACTTTCTCCAAGCCATTCATTACTTGGCTACTCATCTATCAAGTTTGTATTCTCCTAAAAAAGTGGTCCGTAAAAATTAATTTCAATAATTTCTCGAAAATCTAGTCATGAGGTTTTACAGCTTGGTTTATTCCAAAATTTCCTACTTCATGTGAGGTTGAGATACAAACACGTTTTCAAGCGCACAGACATTATTTGCAGGTTACATATAATATAATTATTATGATACAGGTGCTAAGAGATAATGCTTGCTGATGGAATGAAACTTAATCGTGAAGTTGGTATTAAAATAATGAATGAAGGAAACAGGGAGATATAACCGGAGGGGGATCTTAATAGACAGACTGAAACTAATTGAGATGTGAATGAGCCCTGTTACCCAGTGACGGGCGATTGTTTATTTATTCATGAGGCGACTGAATTATGTATTAGGGAGACGGTAACACTAGAGGGGAAGAATTCCGACGTGGTTACTCCGGTGGGCGGAGGGTTAGGAAAGCAACCCCTTTCAACGGGTATCAGCTTTTCCGCGCGTCACGCTTGGAGTCCATCCCTTCACTATAGAATTCCGAGCTCAACATCTGTGAAAGAGGGTCTCAATAACCCCGAAAGTGAAAATAGAGATAATGAATATTGAAGAAGGCTTATAATCTCCTACTGCATGGCTGTTGATAGTGCGTCTGATGATGATTCCACCGCGTTCGAGCTATTAACTTTTTTTTTTTTTTTTGGACGAGAAGAAATTTGTGTTTTAGTTCTACTGTACCTATTTGTATTCAACGTAGGAAAAAAACCTTAAAACTTTGTCAGTTTACGTTTCAAGATATGTATATTCTCACAATTAAATTAAACCAATACTTATATAAATCTGTCAATCGTTTTGTGACCGAGAATTTCAAACATACGGTAACAAGGTAGTGAAATGCAAAATGAATAGAGTTGAAAAAAAAGACAATTAATTTGGTCATCAATTTGTGGCGTTAGATGGTCAATACTTGCAATATTTGATTTAACGCAGAAACATTAAACGCAGCAACATTTATGAAAATATACCAACAGCAATCTACAGCAACAACCAACAACCTCAACAATGCCTCAACAATCACCCAACAGACCTCAACAATCTATTTGTTAACATGGTATTATACAGAATAGGGCTGTACATAATTTTTATAAGGGTCCAACTAAGTGTTAACCACCATAATAATAGATCATTTCAACAAAATCGGTCTATTAGACTCGGAATTTTATACGAGTATAACAAATAATTTCAGGGTTGAGCATGAGTGACAATCAAGCAATGGTGACGGGATAGACAGAAGCTCGCAAAAACAGAAAATTTCATCAAAATCCATCTCTTTATATCCATGTTTTCCCTGAGTAGTATGTCCTTTTTTTTTTAATTCTATTATTATTATTGTTTTTTACGGTAAATTTTCAACGGCTCTATGATACAAGTCAAGCACGAGAAAATTCATCGGAAAATCATAAACAAAAATCATTGGACATTTCTCAGGTAGATGAGGAATTGTCTTTCAAATAATTTATCTTTTTCCTCAGAAATTTCCAATCCTCAGAAAACATAATAGATATCATGTTTCCTGCTTCGTCTATACTCCATCCTAATCCAACTTCAGATCGCCCTGACTAACAATTTGATGTGTATATACACACACTCTTTTCAGTTCAAATTTCAACAATCAGTCTATGACACCACTTTGCGTCACAAAAAATTATAAAGGTGACAGTGGAGGGGAGAGGGCGGGTCAATGCTAGGCTTCGTCCTCCTTTCTGTCCCATCGAAAATTCAGGGTGCGCCTAGGCAATGTTTTCTCCAATTTCCATCTTCAGGAGAACAGCATCCTCAGAGATGCTGGCAGATGCACGGTGTACAGTTGCTCAAGGCTCTTTCTAACTACAGTTGGGGGCCCAGCAGGATGTCCTCTTGAGGATTTTCTATGCAGTTGTGCGATACAGAATTGATTATGAGTCTGCAATTTACGGTTCAGCAAGAGAGTCTCTGCTGCGTAAGCTGGAACCTAAATTAAACAAGGGTCTTCACTAGGCAACAGGGGCCTACGCTACTACCCCGAGAGCCTCCCATAGTCAGCCACTCAAAATTTGGCAAAATCTGGTAGCACTTCGCTATGCAGAGCGCTTGCGCTGTTTCCCAGTGCGCCCCCTGCATGAAGTTGTCACCCTACCCTCCCTAGATGAGAGGTGGGAAAGAAAAAAGTGATACCCTCTCCATATGAGGTGCCCCTGCCCCTCCCTGGACCTTGTCTAGGATCCGTGTTGACCTTCCCATGAGGTTGGGGTCAAGGGCAATACACCCCCACACATCCTGTAATGCCGTTACAATGAAGCCATCCAGCGATATGCTTAATGAAATCATCTATTCACTAATGGCTCAAAGACACCTGATGGTGTTGGTCTTGCTATATGGAGCCTCAACTATCATGTCACTAGACGCCTACCACCAGTTGCGTCTGTGTTTACAGCAGAGCTGTGGGCAGTGACACTGGCTGTTCGACACTGCCAGTTATTTAGAGTTGGGAATTATGTGATTTGTAGCTATTCACTACGTACCATCGAGGCGATTAGGGACTCATATTCTGGTGTCCCTTAGTACAAAACCTAAGTGTATCGCTACACCAAGCCATAACATTGGGTTCAACAGTAACTTTTATGCAGGTACTGAGCCATGTGGATATTCATGGCAATGAGTGTCCCCCCCCCCCCCCCTTGGGTTGGTGTGTGGGACCTTGAAGGAGAGTCATTGATTATAACTCCATTGATATGTTGCCTATACACATTGAGGATCGAATCTCCTATATGCAACATAAAGCCAATTCCATCTGGCATGAGCAATGGCAGGGTGAGGTCACTGGTCTGCGTGGTATCATTCAGGGCTTGTGCCCGGTGGGCCCTTTCGTAACCCAACTTCCAAGGAGTGATCGAATAGTGGTCAACGGGGTTGCCATTGGCCACACCCGTCTTACTCACAGACACCTGCTTAGTGCAGAAGCTCAAGATGTTTTGTGTGAGAGGTGTGGTGTTGATCTGTCCATCCGCCACATTTTGGAGGACTGCCCAGCCCTTGTGGACCTCCAAGTCCAGCCCCTCAGTGGGTTGACGTTCTATCCGGACCAGACAAGGTCCGATCCCAGTTGTTGTATCTGAGAGCCGCTGATCTCTGCTACAATCTGCTACCGAAATAAGTGCCAACATTTCGAGGTTTTCGCCACCAACATTTTAGGCGGGGGTTTATAAACTTTTGATGATTTTCCCCCGGTTGAAATACGGTCTTTGCCAAAGGGGCTCAGAAACTTAAAATATTTTCCATTTGATCAGCTTTCCAACGGTGATGTCAATTTTTAATTTACTTTGTTAGTTTGGAGAAAAAAGTATGATTATATCCTGAAAACGTGGTTCTTTCTATGAAATCAAAGGTTTTCGTGAAAAATGACCAGCTAAGAAACTACTAGTTTTTGGTTGGTTTCTACTTTTTTCACGCTGAATCGAATGGTGCCCCTCGCAGATCCCTCCAACTCCGTTACAAACGAGTTTTACACTTTAACTAACTAGTTTTAGTTCATTTGTTATGCTCAATTTTATGTGTTTTTAAGGGTAAACTTGTTAGTTAAAATGTATAACTCGGTTGTAATGGAGTTGAGGAGATTTGAGAGTGGTGCCATTCGATTCAGCGTGAAAAAAATGTAGAAATCAACCAAAAACTTGTAGTTTCTTAGGGGGTCATTTTTCACGAAAACCTCTGATTTCATAGAAAGAACCACGTTTTCAGGATATAAACATACTTTTCTCTCCCAACTAACAAAGTACATTAAAAATTGATTACACCGTTGGAAAGCTGATCAAATGGAGCATGTTTCAAGTTTCTTAGCCCCTTTGGCAACGACCGTATTTCAACCGGGTAAAAATCATCAAAATTTTGGGGAAAAAAAACAGAAATTCGCAAATTTTTAAGTTTGAGGTAAAATGACTACTCTGGCGTTCAGTTTTTCCCTACTGGTCAAGAGCTCATCAGGCGAGAAGTTTCACATTCTTTCCAACGGTATCCATATTTTTTTATTGTTGAGTGTAATTTAAGTGAGTTATGGTCGTTCTAATGGCGCAATGTCGGAAACACGAAAACAAACTTGAAAGTGAAAAAAGTCGGTGAACATGGGGGGGCTCGAAAAAAAATTTTATGGGGTAAAAGTTGTTGCAAATTTGTTGTGAAAACGACTCCTGAAGTTTTTTGGATCAGTTTTGGGACACCCTGTTCACTGGGCTAAAAACTGTTTTGGTTTCGTTGACTTTGTTACCTTTCAATAATTCTTTACGCGTGAACCCTCCCCATCCACATTTGGGGTGAAATATTACGCATGTCCGGTTTTCCTTAATTACAAAATTGTTTTCCCTGGCAGTGTCATTAAGGAATGTTGAGTTCTCAATGAGAAAGTAACTGCAGGACTGTAATAATAGCCTAAAATCATTCCTGGAAATCGCTCATCAATTTGCGCCTACCCGCATGGAAATCCGTGCAATCGTTTGGACATTTAAATTTGAAAAACAAACAAAAGAATTTTCTCTTATACACTTATAAAAATGAATGTATTTTGCTGAAATCTCCGTTCGTGGGCCAAAAATACCCGAGCCAGCCCTACCATTCATGACGGAGCCATCTGTGTAGAACACTATAGCCCCACGTTCGAATTGGGGCCTCCCTTCTGACCACATTGATCTACTATGAATGTAGACCTTGAAGGGGAGATCAAAGTTCCGTGTCTCCGCCATGTGGCGGAAACACTGAGCGATGACTCGTCCACTGCAACCTCCTTCAAGATGGCATGGTGAGTACGCCCAGATTCCCGCTTTAAAAAGCCATTCCTCCACAACCTCACTCCCTGCAGGAAGGCAACCTTCCTGACATGGATATGCAGAGGAGGAAGGTCCAAAAGGACCTCCAGTGCAGCTGTAGGACTTGTGTGCATGGAGCCTGTAACCCCAATGCACGCCATCCTTTGCAGCCTTGCCAGCTGACTCACACCCGTTGCCTGGCTGACCTTTGTCCACCAGACAAGGGCCCCGTAGGTCAGCATCGGTCTGACCACTGTGGTATATAACCACATGGTCATCTTTGGGCTCAAGCCCCATGTCTTCCCTAACATGCGTCGGCCCGACGCCATAACAAAGATGGCCCTGTCCACGGCCCTCTTAATGTGAGGCGTCCAGGTTAGCTTCTGATCAAAGGTGACTCCCAGGTATCTGGCCCTGGTGCAGAAGGGAAGTTGCCTGCCCCCCAGACAGACCACCTGCATGTCAACCTTTCGTCTTCTGGTGAACGGAAGAAGGGCCACTTTATCAGGGTTCACATATAGCCCCTCCTCCGTGCACCATTGCTGTACGACATCCAACGCCATCTGCATCCGTTCACGGACTGTCTCCTCGAACTTGCCCCTGACAATGACCACAATGTCGTCAGCATATCCTACCACCTCAAAGCCATTGTCTTTGAGTTTTTGTAGGAGGCTATCTACCACGAGTAGCCATAACAGAGGGGAAAGCACACCGCCCTGTGGACATCCCCTACTTGGGATGGCACTGACGGTTGCTTCCCCCAACTCCGAGGATACAACCCTGCCCTTCAGCATGGTATGTATCCATTTGGTGATTTGCGGATCGACATCTCGATCCTCTGCTGCCTTAATGATGGAGTCATATGACGTGTTGTCAAATGCCCCACCTATATCCATAAAGCAGCAGAGAGCTACTTCTTTGGCCTCCAGACTCCTGTCAATCAACACCGTCAATTCATTCAGAGCAGTCTCAGTAGATTTCCCCCTCTGATACGCGTGTTGTGCCGCCTGGAGTGGTACCTGGGTTAATTGCTCTTCCCTGATCACAAGGTTCACAATCTTCTCCATGGTTTTCAGTAGGAAGGACATGAGACTGATGGGGCGGTAGTCTTTTGCATGGCCCTGTCGGCCTGCTTTCGGAATAAAGACCACCCTGACCTTCCTCCACATCCTAGGGATGTGGTTCAGCGTATAACTGGCCCTAAAGATCTTGACCAGCACCGGCACGAGAGCCCCCCCTCCATGCTGTAGCATGGCTGGGATGATCCCATCCGGGCCCGGAGATTTATAGGGCTTAAATGTGCCAAGTGCCCATTTAACTCTATGGGGTGTAAATATCCTGCCAGAAGCTGCATACAAGGCTTTCCTTTCATGGCAGATGTCATCAGTATGCTGATGTGGAAAACTTTCACTGTGTATGCGTGCAGACCCCGGAAAGTGCACCCGTAGGAGCTCCTCCAGGGTCTCTTCCGAGCTTCCAGTATACCCCCCATCTGCCTTTTGTATAGTGCCCAGCTCAGCTGGTCTGTCCTTGGCAAGGATCTTCTGCACTTTGGACAGCACAGACAACTCTGTAATGTCCTGACAGAAGTTCCTCCAGGACAGTTTCCCGGCCTTTCTAAGGGCACAGGTGTAGGCCATAGCTTTATAGGCCTGCCATCTCCCATCCCGCTTCGCCCTGCTGAAAAGCCTTCTCGTCTCTCTGCGAAGGAGACCCAGGTTCCTGTTCCACCATGGAACAGACCTGTTTGTTCTTACAGTCTTGACTGGGCAGCTTAGCTCGTAGCTTCGCTGAATGGCTGCCCAAACGAGTTCATCAACTCGGTCAAGATCTCTTGTTGTCTGGATATTAGTGTCCAGGTCCTCCAGCTCATCAGCTAGAAGAGTGTTAAACAGAGTCCAATTAGTGTTCTTAGGACTCCGATATGTCTCAGTGAAGCAGTTCGGATGCTCCAGCCGGAACCCGATAATCCGATGGTCCGACAATGAAGCCTCTTCCAACACATGCCACCCTGTGACCCTATTTGCATAGAAACTACTCGTCAAGTGATATCCAAAATCTCACTCCTTGCCCGAGTAACGAAAGTAGGCTCACTGGCGAGATTTTCCGCGGTCAGAAACTGGACAATGGACTCACCTCTTTTGTTGATGTCGTTGCATCCCCACAGCAGATGATGACCATTGGCGTCACATCACAGCCGTTGTCTCTGGCAGTGTGACACTAGCTGCCGCACCATCACCGGAGGGGGCTCGTCCTCATCGCCTGGAAAGTAGAGGCAACAACACATCTTCCTCCGTTGCTGTCCTCAAGCAGTATAGTTGTGAGGTCTCTGGAACAGAACTCAGGCATGGCCAAAAACTTGACTAGGCTGTTTACTAGGATGGCCGATCTTGGCCTATCCTTGCCACGGTGGAAAATTACCTTTCTGTTCTGTGCAGATAGTCCCATCACCTTGCCCTGAATAAGGGCAATGTGGTGGTCTTCAGATGTGAACTTGTGGCTCAGGACCGCCGACGCGCCCCTTGCCCTGTGCAAGTTCACTTGAAGAAATTTTAGATGTGTATTATTCATTTTTTTTCTATGTGGTCCATTTTGTTCCCACAAGAAGCTAGGGAAATGAACAGTCCACCCGTGCAGAGCCCCGCATGCAAGGTAAGCCTAATTACTCGGCCGGTACCCTGGGGCAGCCGTTTGAGGTGCACTTTACCCTCTGCACCATTAGGCACGGCGTGGACACCTTTGTCTTGAGGGTTGGTGTCCTTAGTTGCCATCAATGGCTCACATGTGCAATAGGCAGTGTGAGCCTTGCACCACGACAAGGTCAGACATCGAACCCGATTGGAATTAAACTTTTTCCATCACATGCCTTGCACTCGGAACGATCATAGGCTACCGGAATCTTCCCCAAATCTACTTCTTATCGTCGAACTCAGCATCCCTTGCCCCGGTAAACAACTTTGTTATTAATTTTCACGTCAAAAGAGGATGGGGTGGGTTCACACTTGTAACAAAAATTTTCATGACCCCCAGTGGTAGGAAATATCCATGTCAAAACGTATTCAAATAGTAAATGCATCCTAGTTTCAAAAACATCCCTAGTAAGTCGATCCTGCACCATCCGCCAGACGTGGCCTGCCCATCACAATTGGTCTGATTTTATTATTTTCGCCAGCGGCTGCACATCTAGGATTGTCCTGAAAGTGGAGTTCCTAATGCGGAAGTATGTGAATTCTGCCACCTGTTCCAGCAAGGTCACGCTTATTCGATGGTTTCATTCGTTCGAGATTCAATCATTGTTTTAGTTTTCTCTAGGCTCATCTTCATTCCCCTCACTACTAGCTCCTCCATCCACACATTTAGGTTATGCTGCGAACTTGCTTCCGAATCCGCCACCAAGGCCACATCGTCCACAAAAGCCAGCTCTCCCACCTTCACTGGGGACAGCTTGAAGTTACCCTGTGTTATAACGTTTTGATCTGGCTTTACAGTTCTTAATGACATCATCCATAAGGGTTATGAAGAGAAAGGGCCCATCTTGCCAAACGCCCATAAAAGTCTGGAACTCTTTTGGAGGTGGAAGACTGGTTAGAAGTTTATACATAATTCCGCCATTCAGAGTAGAATCTTTTGATTGCAGCTATGAGGCCTGTATTAATATGATGTTTCTCTAGGGTCTTCCATTGCTCCCTGTATGGTACCCGGTTAAAAGCTTTCTCCAGGCCAATTAACGTTATGTGGACCCTGCTGTAGTACTCTATTGCTTTTTCACAGATTTGTCTCAAAGTAAAAATCTGATCCATTGTGCCATGGCCGGGCCTACAACCACATTGCTCTTCTTCTATGTGGGGCTCAACATGTTCCCTTAGCATTTCTGCCAGCATTTGGCTATAAACCTTGCCAGGGACCGAAAGAAGTGAGATGCCCCTATGGTTATTACACTCTCGTGTATCCCCTTTCTTGAAAATGGGCACGATTATGGCTACTGGGTCCTTAAGAATCATCTTTGTTTCGGAAGCCAACATCAATACATTCAGGAGCAATTCCTCACCATACAAAATCAAATAAAAATCAAAAATGGGGAGTTTTCCAAATTTACTTTTCACCCTTCTTTTTTACGCAATATCAGTTTTGCATTAGGCAGATAAGAAATGTAAAGCCCAAGAAGGCCTTTTTTTTTTTTAAGTTTACAATGATTCTTAGGGGTGTTATGGCCGTTTCAGTATTATAAAATATTAAACACGAAAGAAAGAAAAAATCTAGAAAATTAAATATCTCGGAGTTGAAGCGTTTATAAATGAGCACTAGAATCGATACCGAAAGATTCCACCATTTTATATCTTTATATATATATATATATATATATATATATATATATATATATAACTACTTGACATACACACATTCATTTTTATATATTTTTGTAAGTGTGCATAAACTGCAAGTTGCAAATATTCATTAATTAATAATAAACACCTCATAAACTTTACAAAAATTTCATATATTATAAGTACCAATATGAAGGAGAGCAAACTATGCAAATCTTATAAATTTTGTATGTTGAAATAACAGCAGAACAATTTGCGCCTGAATGACTCACCACAACCCGTATGAAACACTTTTCATCTATCGAAATTACACAAAAAATAAGGAAATTAGCTTTTAGGTGAGAAGAAGAAGTGGTGGAATTGAGAAACTAGGAGGGGAAAGTTGGGTTCTCCAGAATACCCAAGTGGAAGAAGAATAAGTTATGGATGCTCCTGAACGGAGTAGAAGAGGTGAAGAAGGGGTAAAGTTGGAAAAGGACCTTTCCAGTTGATAGAATATTACTATTTAAAGTGGGAATATCCCAGCGCGGCAGAACACAGAAAGGAGGGAACAGATGGCTCCCTGGGTGGCAAAGGTGAACGGAGAGAGAAAGAATGCAAACCGAAGGGACAGGAAAGGGGTAAAGAAGTTCCAACCAATGCTCCTGGGAACTTGCTTTTCCCACCGGCAATAGTTGGAACGGGTAAGCAAAAAGAAATAGGTAGGCCATGCGCTCCATTTTCAACCTCAGAATCCTCAATGATATCGTGGTATTTTTGATTAATTTCAAATGTAAGTACCTAATAAGAATTTGCTTCAATTTGGGTTTTATATTTTGAATAATAAACCATTGTATTTTACTAAAAAAAAAAAATTGTTTACATTATTTGGTGGTTTGAGCACGTTTTGAAACATGTAGATTAGGGAAATTAAATGGGAAACGATGCAAAGTATTACACAAAGGTTTATTATTTCTGTATTAGACAGCCCTTCTACGCAGATCATTGGTCTATAATTATTATTGAGCCCCATATATATCTAGTAAATGATCAAAACTTGGAACATCGTGCCTCCCAAAAGGGTTCACACCTTTACAGCTCAGGACCCCACAGTTTTACAGTTTGTAGTTGGTGAATGTTGAGAAATCTTCTGAAAATGTCGAAACAACAAAACAAAAAACAATAAAACGGCAGGTCCACAAGGAAAGAAATTAGCCCTATTGAAAAATAGGAGAAATGGAAATCTTCGAATATGCAGTTCATGTTGAGAATCATGAAGCCAACGTACTAATCCTAAACCCAAAAACAACTTCCGGTAAATTCTCCCAAATTTTCCCAATACACGTAGAAACTCTAGACGAATTTCCAAGATGATAGCAATAAATTCCCTTTGATATTTCAAAATTATTGAGCGTAAATTACATGATCGAGGAAGAAGAAGTAGTAATCATCGATTCAGTTAAGAAACACTCTGACATATTTCACCAAGACAACGAACCCCTCTCTTTCTCATCAAACTTGATAAATAAGAAAAACCGACGAAGTCCCACTGCATGCCAGAAATTACTGCTTTCCCGAAATTTATCGAGAAGAAGTTGATCGACAAATAGAGGAAATGCTCCAACAAGGATTTGCGAAACCCACCGATCGTCCATGGAATTCCCCAATTCGGATCTCCCCGAAAAATCCGACGCTAGCGGAAACCCCAAACTTTTAATTGTAATAGACTGCAGAAAATTAAATGAAAATACTATAGAAGATAGGAACCCGTAGAGGGGGGATCCTTCAGGTCCTACAGGGTTGGCGTTCCTGTGGCTCCGAGCAAGCGTTGGTTCATCACCCTAGGTGATAGGCCTGGATTCTGATCCAACGTGCCCTCCATGTTTGTTCCTCTGATTCTTCAGATATCGGTTGAACAAGCATGTTGGGTTTGAAATCCTTCCCTCGTTTCCTTCCTCCTACTCTCCCTTCAACACTCCCAACACGGTCCTAACACATAACACACGACACAACACAAAGACACTCACACTACACACAGGGGGTGAGACTTGTGCTACAACATCTGGCGGCCCTCGGAATGAGGAGGAGAGAGCAGCAGGTTTGGTACTCCTGCCGGCGGCAGTAGATGTGGGTCCCGACGGCACCTCACCAGCGGTCCGTGGGCTGACCTCAGTAACGTCCGTAAAAATCCCCCATGTCCTGTAGTACCAGTTGGCGGCCGGGTTGGGATGTAGCACGACATGTGGGGGCCCCCCTCTTGACCCACAACGGACCAGCAAATGGGCAAAAAACTAATGATAATGTCCAACATGAATACTGTGGGTTCTAAAAGTGCCACCCACAATTTCCCCCGGGCTCCCACCCCAACTGTGGAGATATCCACTCCATCTGTATCAACCCCCCAATCCACCCCGGTTCATTCCTCAGTGGAGGCACCCAAGAATGGAGAGGTACTCTCGCTATAAAGGCAGAGACTGTGGTCTCTGTTGTCAATATCAACAATACAGTGTCTCCATCCGTGGGGGCACTGAAGAATGGTGAAAACTTCATCACCATGGAGGTAGGGTCATCAAGCCCAATTGTTGCTACTCTCCGTTTGGGAGGAGCAAATATGAATGTTCCGACAAAACCAGGAACCAGTGTTGCTGATTGTTCAGTCCCCAACGTAGGAGCCCCAGCTGAACAATCAAATGCTTTAGCAAAACCTCTGGGCTCACTGAAAAAGCAGCCCAGTGAAAACCATAAAACTATCCCCAAGGTGACACCCAATGTCCCTGACCCCTTCAAGAGGTCTACATATCCCCGTTTTTATACGGTAGAGATCAGTGGGGATGGTTTTAAAACCTGCAGCCCTCTGAAAATTGGAGACGCGTTGGTGCATCAGATAGGTTCATCTGGTTCATGTCAAAGTGGCCTCAGAGGAACAGGGAATGAGGCTGGCCAAATTAGTGAAGTTAGGAGGTACTGAAGCTGCAGTCACTCTTGACCAAAAGCTCAACACCTCACAGGGTGTTGATTCGTTGCCAATACCACAGATCGTGCTCTGCCAAGGAGATTATTGAGAGCCTTAAGGGAGACTCTGTGATTTAGGTCATCCCTTTGCAACGTGGTAGGCGCATCAAAGGGTCATCTGACAAGTTTTTGCTGACCATTGCTCTCCAAAGTCCACCAAAGACCGTTTCACCAGTTCCCCTGCTTTGTGACTTGCAGGTGAGGCCGTTCATTCCTCCGCCAATGCGATGCTATAAATGCCTGAAATTTGGGCATACTAGCCGCTGATGTAAGGCTGAGCATGAGATGTGTTCCTGTGGTCTTCCACGACACAACAAGGCTGAAACATCATGTGCAAAAGTGTGGCAATTGCAAATGGTCAGCATGGAGCCCTCTCTAAGGAGTGCCCAGTATTTAAAAAATAAGTTGCAAATCAATCTATTATGGCAACACAAAAAGTTTCCTACCCTGTTGTCCGTAGAATCTGTAATGATTCCTTATCCCAAAAGGAATCATACGCCTCAAAGGGGAAACACTCTGTTGAGCAGACACCAGCCCCAGACTGGATACACAATTCTTTGTCAGTTATGACAACTGGCTCACTCCCCTCTCCACCACACCCACCATTATCACCCCAATCCCCCATTATTATCCCCCCCTACTCAAATATCGCTTTCCCCACCAACCCCTCTCTTGAAGCCATCCACGAAATCCCCCAAATCAATAAAGGAGGATGGCTCTAGCCAATATACTAAGGACCCTTCTACGGTCCTTAAACAGAAATTAAGGACAAGGTGGCCCAAATCATTGAACTCCTCTGGCTCCTAAATGGATCTCAACCAGGATCCAGTCTGTGGTGGCTGGACCCAGGTACGAAAGAGGAAAGATGCACAATTGGTTTCTACATCAACACCCCATCAGGCCCTGACTAAGAAAAAAAAAAGGCTCATCAAAGGGCAAGCCCAGAAAAAATCACTGAGTGCTACATTGAGCTCCCAATACAATCTTTAGATACTTATAATGACCACTCAACCCAATAACACTGACTCTGAGTGTTTCCTTCGATGGAATGCTAATGGTTTATATGGACGACGTGAAGTGCTACGATCCATGCTAGGATCATACTCACCATTGGCAGTGGCACTACGAGAAGCCCACCTGAAACCTCTTGATGGGTTTGATGTGCGTGGCTACTCTACCTTCAGAAAAGATGTGATGCCGCAGCCTGGTAGTGGAGCCCATGGAGGAGTCATGATTATGATAAGAAATAATATGCAAATGGAGTAGGTGCCACTCAAGACAAACCTCCAGGCAGTAGCTACCAGATTTGCAGTTCCTATCCCCCTGACAATAGTCTCCAGCTACCTCCCTGGAGGAGTCTGGGATGAGGCGGCTTTTGTGCTTGTACTTAAGGATTTCAACATCCATAACACCTTATGGGGCTGTGATACTACCTCAAGGCAGGGATCGACTGCTGAAGCAACATTCAGAGAGTTGGATCTCTTCCTTCTGAACGATGGCCGCCCAACATACTTACCGCCTATCCATGGTACAATGTCGGCAATCGACCTTGCTCTATGCTCTCCCACTATGGGGGCTACATTGGCTTGGAATCCATTTCCAGACCTTCATCACTCAGACCACTTTCCTATCAAAATTGATATGGAACGCCGGTACTCACGATTCACTCCTCTGCCACGCTGGGAATTGGAGGATGCTGACTGGGCACCCTTTAGGGAGCTGATGGTGCTTGTCAACCTCAGTAGGAACATTAAGAAAGACGTTACAAACTTCACCTCTGCCATCCTTGAAGCAGCATCAGCTGCCATCCCTAAAATAAACCCCAATAAGGGACGCAACCATGTCTTGTGGTGGAATAGGGATGTTCGAGAAGCTAACAGAGCGAAACGTCAGACACTAAACAGGTTCTGCCATAGACATACACCTGAAAATTTTGCTATGTTTAAGCATGCCAGAGCACGTGACTCAAGCGACAGGCTCAAATCAGCTTCTTTTGTTCATACATCAGTGAAATTAGGGATGGAACCCCTCCTAAAGATATTTGGTGAAAGGTACGTGCAATGAAACGTCTCCCACCACCAACTATTCCATCAATCACCACACGTCAGGGTGATGTTGCTCGGGAACCCAAGCATGTTGCTGATACATTGGCTTCTCATTATGTCCAAGTGTCCAGTGACCATGCATACCCGGATGACTTTAGCCGACACGAGGCTGAGGTTGAGATGGCACTTCTCCCTCAGATCACTCCATCGTCCAATACTTCAATTGACATACCTACCATTCACAATGGGTGAATTGGAGAGAGCAATGAAGAAGCCAAATAGGACTGTACCAGGGAAGATACGATCTATTATGAAATGTTGATCAATCTCCAATATGAGCAAAAGCGCACTCTCTTGAGGCTGCATAATTCAATTTATGCTTCAGGTAACTATCCTTCAACCTGGATGGAGGCTGTCATTATCCCTTTGGGTAAATAGGGAAAAGACCCTTGCGAAGCTGGCAGTTACAGACCCATCTCTCTTACTAGCTGTATGAGCAACATCCTAGAAGCTATGGTCAACTACCGCCAGGTGTGGTTTCTTGAGAGCAACAGCCTTATCAACCAGCATCAGGCTGGTTTTCGCAAATGCTTCTCAGCAGTTGACCAACTCTCAGCATTTGATCGTTACATCCAGGACACCTTTCTGGTTTGGGAACACGCCAATGGTGTGTTTTGAAGCGAAGCGTTTATACCGACGACCCCCCTCCTCCGCTAGGAACGCTCGCCACTCGGGGAGTCTCCCCGTGAAAACCGTCATGGCCCGAGCGTCAGTCATAATCCGAACTGTCCCGAACGATCCCAATTCTACCCGAGGCCTCCCCGGTCTTTCTTTCTCTACTCTACGACGCCAATCATCACTTTTATAAAATACGAAAGTATAACATCGTATAACAATGAGAATAATGGTGTAGAAATTACTGAATGTACTTCTGATCTTGATGAACAGGCAGATGATTAAGCTTTGTAAATGATTTGGAACTTGTATGTTATATATTGTATGTGAGAACTTGTATTCAATAAAACTGATTTTGCAAAAATTGAATGATGCAAATTATTAAAATTATATGAAATTAATTCCAATTAGAAGAGATTGTTTATGATTATGAAAATACTCATAATTCTATTCTCCGCTTTATGATATAAAGCTTCAATTATTTTTTAACCTCTTGGTGAATTTTCGTGAAAAATTAAGCAATATCAAAGCTTCAAAAATTTTAAAACCAAAATTCTCCTCATAGAAATTTGTGTTGAAGCGTTCTGAAATGATAGGTACCTGGATTTTAATTTTTTTTCTCAGCGATAGGTATATAAATGAAGTTTCATTCCACATGATAACTCTCCTTATAATTTGTAACTACAATGCATTTTTTTCTGCAAGAAAATCAAGCTTTCCAAAAGAAAGGGTATGCTAGTGGGACAAAGCTTTTCAAGTACATCAAATTTGTCAAATTTAAAAAAAAAATTGCTCAGAAAAACATTAAAAATGGCCAAAACGGTTAACAGTTTTTTCTTTTTTTTTAATTTTTCTTCATGAAAAATGTAACTCTTTCACTAGAGCATTCATCACAAATATGAACGACCCAAACAAAAGGATAACATTTTGAGAAAAACCGCAGATCTATTTTAATAAAATCGTAATTACGTCTGTGTGCACATTGATTAGCATCATAAAATTTTGCGTTTCTTTTCCGTTTCAGTCTATTTGTAGACGATTGGTACCATTTTTTCAATTCTTCTCTGTCTGTCTGCCCGTATGTTTGACAGCTTTTCATGGTTACATGCGTCATTGGACAACTGATATGAGTGGAGGGAAATGTCTGGTTTAGTCCTTCATAAATTATAGGTTATTTGACATTTTTTAAATTTCAACCAGAGGGGGTGCTTCAGGGGATGGGGAGGGAGTGAAGTGGGGATTCTTGGACACCATTGAACGAGCTGGGGATCTGATCAGTGAATATGTTTGGATTATTCTAACCTAAATCACAGACTACTTGAACTTTTTCAAATCTGTCCCTTAGGGGGTGTTTTGGGGGGGTGAGGGAGGGAGGGGGTACCTTTGTCGTCACTGAAAAAACTGGGGATTTAATTATCTAATACGTTTGGATTACTCCAATTCAAGTAAATGACCACTGTTTTCTGACCCACAATGGAGGGGGAGGGGTGGGGGAGATAAAGCGATTCGACCGTCACTGAGCCAACTGGGGATCTGAGTTGTCAAATTTGTTTAGAGTATTCTAACTTAAATCCCAGGCTACTTGAAAATTTTCAAATCTAACCTATAGAAGGGTGTGTTTAGGCGAGGGGTGGGGGGAATTGGGTACCTTTTTCATTTCTGAATAAA
Source organism: Adelphocoris suturalis (assembly GCA_030762985.1). Lineage (NCBI taxonomy): Eukaryota > Metazoa > Arthropoda > Insecta > Hemiptera > Miridae > Adelphocoris > Adelphocoris suturalis. The sequence goes on from CM061040.1 coordinate 38,559,753, forward strand.
CTGGGGATTTGATTGTCAAATATATTTGGAGTTTGTTATGTAGTCAAATACTAGTTGAATTCAAATATTTGAGAAATTTAAAATTTAGCCTTCATCTCAACTTGCAAAAATGACTCATGAATAAGACATCCGCATAGCTATTTCTAGATCAGATTGAAAATAAAGGATCTAATCGGCCAAAACGCAACAGCCCAGGTTCAATGGGCCCTTAAAGCTATATATTCCAGATTTGAAAAAAATCTATTTCGGTCAGACGATTTCTTCTCAATCATACAATTTTACTCATCATTTCTAGTGTATTTGTCACTCTTGTGAGGGGGGGGGGGGGGGGGGTTGCCCCCCTCTGGATCCACCACTGTTCCTACGCACAGCTCCATTGGCTAGAACATGCAACTTCTTCCATGAATAATAATCCCTAATAGGTAATAGGTATTTCCTTTAATAATTCTAGTTGAACTAATGACCCTAATTCACATTTTGTATAGCACTCAGAGAAATACTCAATTTCACAATCACGTCAATTTAATTGACATCTATTCAACTGACACTATGTTATTACCCTGGGTTAGCTAGCGAATTATTGAAAACGTCATTAGCCCCCGGATTAACATCCCCCCTCCCCACCCACCGCATTTCTGGGACCCCTATTTCTAGAAATCGAGCACTGTATATATATATATATATATATATATATATTTTTTTAATTTATTTATTTATTTATATATATAGGGTGTCTCATGACTTGTCCCCCTCCCCTCCTAAAATTCTTATTTTTTTTACTTTTGAGGGTATTTGAAAACGAAATTGTATTTGTGATATAAGGATCTCAATAAAACCATGTTGCACATTGCACAACTATGCGCAATCAGCACCAACTTTATTTTTTCTAATGAGAACCACCTTTTCATTGCAGTTTTGGTTTCCACGCAATAGTTCATGAATTTGCAACCCCACACTCGATTTTTTTTTTTTTTTTTTTTTTTTTTTTTTTTTTGACCGCGCGCAACCCGTTTTGTGAGCGGGCAAAGTTGCCTAACTACCAAAATTGCGCAGAACATGGATTATGGTAAACCCTAAGTTTGATACATGAATTTCTATTGTTTTTCAACGCTGATTTACATAGCGCTTTCCGTTTCTTAATTTGACTCGATTTTAGTGGAATAATGGCCGAAATTGGGGTATTTTGCGTGAAAAACTCATCTTTTCAGGTGTGTGTTTGCACATGAACTTTCATAATTTTACATTCCCTTTCCCTCCTTTTCTCAACCGAGTTCGGTGCGTCGAATCCATTGCTTGGAAGTGGGGTTCCCATTTGAAAAAACAAAGTTTGTGTTGAATGCACACGGGTGCGCGATTCCGCAATGCGCAACGTAGTCCTATTTGAGATCCGTGCAAAGAATCACGAGGAATTAAAAAACAAATCAGATACCCCCACAAATAATGATTTTATGAGGGGGGGGGGGGGGGGAACTCGTGGGACACCCTTAATATTATATACACACATAAAACATGAGTGACAGTGCAGATCTCATATACAAACTTATACCTACTAAATAAATTTGTATCCATCAATAATATATAGAAAACATTTTATAAGTCAAGAAAAATAGAATCAAATGAAAAATAATTGAATTAAACCAGATTCGGAAAATACAGCATGAAAGCCCCAAAAATAAACAACCAACAAAGAATGCAAGAGGTAAATCAGACTATCGTCAAGACAAAAATTTACATTGAATTAAGGGACTTATACAAAAACTAGTCTTGTAGGAAATTGGCTTTTATAGCCACCTTGGATTAAGATAACCTATCTATCCTTCTGAATTCTAGCGGTAGATTACTGAAAATTCCAGCACCACGTGCATCGTAACTGTTCAGTCCTATTCTGGTAATGCGGAAAGGGATGCAAACGGAACAACACTTGCTAAATCTCGTAATCGCCTCAGCAACAAAATTCATACTTCCATTTTGTATTTCTCTAAAAACTCTAGTGACCGTGAGGCGATTAATCAACGTGTGCACCTTGAACTGTCTAAAAAAGAATGCTGTTGGGAATCTCCTATGCTTGTTGAGAAGTATTTTTATGCATAGTTTTTGAGAAAGAAACAGCGAATCGAGAAGAGCATTCATCCCATCCTCCCACGCCATACATCAGGACAGACTGAACCAAGGCACGGTGCATAACACGCAAAGTGTTAACATTAATAAATTTCCTAATCTCTCGAAAAATGCAGACCAATTTTCTGATTATTGTTGACATGTATTCAATTTGCCAATTCCACCTCATGCATTGATCCAACTGGACACCAAGGTATCGGATACTCTTCACTTGCGAAATGCAGGGACAGCCGCAACTCATTTTATTGCAATATATTGTAGATGATGTTTTCTATTGCAGTAAATACCTATACAAAAATAAAAATAATAATTACAAAAAAACGCTCGTAGGGGTGAATGACTCTACCGATTTTTACTACGTTATTTTTGTCTTGATTAATATTAGTTTGTTTCAAGATGAACGTGTTGTGTACGAATTGGTAACAATGTGAAAAGGATTACACGGAGTTCTTATTGCGAAGACCGAAGAAATATTTTAATACTTCTTATTTACCAATTGCAGTTACCAATTACATTATTTTTGATCGCTACAAAAAGTGGACGAGATAGAAGGAAATGAACGAAGATGTATCGGCGGTGAGAGGGAGAGAGGTTGTATGATATTTTTGGTGTGTTTGTGTGGAACGTGCGGTACTGTGTCTGTGTGGGTGATGAGTGTGTGTGATTCGATCTAGTTACACTGTAGCTGCGGCTGGGTTTCGGAAGAGAAGATTCGGCTCTCTCAGACACCGCAGCATCCCCTGGTACCCTCCTTCTCTATTCCACCCCTATCTAACTCACCCTCTCCGTCCGCACCCCATCATATCCTCTAACGGTTGACAGATTACGTGAGTGATCCTCCCTCGTGCGGATTTATGGACTCAGTCTCCCCACTCTTACTGGTAAGACTATCTCTACAAGGCCTTGCCGGTATAACGATCCGCACCCACCTCTCTTTACTATCACCCTCTCTAACTCACCACCACCCTCCCGCTAACTCACCACCAACCTTTCCCTAACTTTTCATCTCACTCTCTCCCGGACCTCCCTATCACCCTTTCATACTCTTCACTTCCGCCTCACCGTCACCACCCTTCCAAACAGCCTCATCAGTTTTAAGCCGTGTAAATCTGACGGTTCCATCCCTTAGTTGTTAGGTTCTTTGGGGATCGCACTCGTATTTCTTTACAAGAGATTCTTCCGAAAACACTCATCAGGGGAATTTTTTAGATGGCACCAAACCTTTTTGTAGAAAATTAGGAGCAGTTTCGTTGATATTCCCCATTTAATCAGAGCGGATGTCAAATTAACGTTTCAAAATTTCCTGGATATTCCATGCCTTTTCCCGTCTGTTCCAACGATTTCCCTGACTGAACAAGACCATTTGTAATAGGAATATGAAAAAACGCTAATATTAATGTTATAACCAATCTTCAACCTTTCTACTTTATTTATTATACAGGGTGATTCCCTCGCAGATGCAAAAAAAGTTTTGGGTACAACTACATCAAAAATGGAGCAAAATGCCGCCAACTGCATATTTTTATCTCAATCCGTTCTCGAGATATGATTTTTTAAAGGTTTTTTCAGGAAAACCATGTTTTTTTCCTTTTAAACTCCACTTTTTCCACTTTATTTCATTCAGTTTTAACTTTTGACCTCATTTTCGGAATCAGCATTAAATTTACTATAAGAATAGTGTATTCGTGTTCTTAAAAAGTACCATCTAAAGGCCCTCACATCAGCTCAAACATTGACGATTTTGAAAAAATAATATTTCTGAAAATCTTTAAAACTTTACTACTCTTTTAAAAAGAATCCTGGAAACAGGCAAATCTCATGAAAACTGCTTCGTCTAATACTCTTTTCAACGGTATAATCAAGTTTACTTTTATTTTGTTATTTAGTGGAGAAAATCGTGTTTTAATGTTAAAAAATGTGGGTTTTTCAATGAAATTGTTGGTTTTCTTGAAAGATGACTCTCCATGAACCTACGAGTATGGGGTTCTATGTATTTTTTCACGCTGTATCGAATGGTAACATTTGTAGATCTCTCCAACTCCGTTATAACCGAGTTTTACACTTAAAATCGCAAATGTTTAGTTTGTTTGTTACGATTAAATGTATGTGTGTTATGGAGTAAAACTAGTTAATTAAAGTGTAAAACTCGATTATAACGTAGTTGGAGAGATCTACAAGAGTTTCCATTCGATCCAGCGAGAAAAAATTCATAGAAACCGACCCCATACTCGTTGGTTCATGGAGGGTCATCTTTCGAGAAAACCAACAATTTCATTGAAAAACCCACATTTTTTAACATTAAAATATTATTTTCTCCCCTAAATAACAAAATAAAAGTAAAATTGATAATACCGTTGGTGAGAATATTAGATGAAGCAGTTTTAATGAGATTTGCCCGTTCCCAGGATTCTTTTTTAAAGATTAGTAAAGTTTTAAAGATTTTCAGAAATATTATTTTTTCAAAATCGTCAATGTTTGAGCTGATGTGAGGGCCTTTGGATGGTACTTTATAAGAACTCAAGTACACTATTCTTATAGTAAATTTAGTGCTGATTCCGAAAATGTGGTCAAAAGTTGAAATTAAATGAAGTAAAGTGGAGAAAGTTGAGTTTAAAAGGAAAAAAAACACGGTTTTCCTGAAAAAACCTTTAAAAAATCATATCTCAAGAACGGATTGAGATAAAAATATGCAGTTGGCGGCATTTTACTCCATTTTTGATGTAATTTTACCCAAATTTTTTTTTTGCATCTGCGAGGGAATCACCCTGTATATAATAACAAAAATTATATCATTTATCATCATAATAACTATCATCTCTATTTCTCTATCTCTATCTCTATCTCTATCTCTATCTCTATCTCTATCTCTATCTCTATCTCTATCTCTATCTCTATCTCTATCTCTATCTCTATCTCTATCTCTATCTCTATCTCTATCTCTATCTCTATCTCTATCTCTATCTCTATCTCTATCTCTATCTCTATCTCTATCTCTATCTCTATCTCTATCTCTATCTCTATCTCTATCTCTATCTCTATCTCTATCTCTATCTCTATCTCTATCTCTATCTCTATCTCTATCTATCTATCTCTATCTCTATCTCTATCTCTATCTCTATTATTTATAAGAATGAAACTACGTTTGTTTATTTGTTTGTCTGTTTGTGCATACTATGCACGGCCAAACGGCTATGTGTGGGCGTCTACGAGTGGGGGTAACTTCTTGGATATCTCCGGAATAGTGTATAAGCGATTTTTAAATGTTCGATTTCCTCGCTTCTCCTACCGTAATTTTGTAGGTTTTTGTACGAGGAAGAAGACGGCGCGAGCGGATTGCGAAAAAAGTATCGCAAAATGCCTCAAAAAAATGAAAGATTAAGGACCTGTTTTCACGAAAATTCCCACGCAAAACTTCGTTTTGTTCTCAGTAAAATTGAGCCCATAAAGAGAATTTTGAAGATTTATCGTACCTAACCTTTGACACTTGTAACCAGACACCGTAGCCGTTGGAAGGTTGAAGCCGGCCGGCATCAATTTCAGCGAATAGTAAAGACATCACCTCATTCAACATCAAAACAGTACAGCCGCTTGGCGAGTTTGTTGTTTGAACTTATTCTAGTTTTTGGAAGTTATAGTAGTATTCTGCTGTGAAAGTTGATTTGTGAAGTGAAGTTTGAGGTAGGTTTGCTACCAGATAAAAGTGAAAAAACCCGACGTAGAAGTTAGTAAAATATCTGCAAAATGTCCGAAAATACATAAAGATCGTCCCCTCAAGGAGTAATAATCCCTCGTACGCCAACTCCATTTCCCGTGCAATAATTACACCATTCAGATAAAGCTCCTCGTACGCCCAAACTTCATCCATAACAGACGGATCAAAAGGAAAATGAATGAAAATAAAAAACAGATATGAAATGAAAACGGCAAGGTTGCACGAAATTGGAATGAAAATGAATTAAACTCCAGGAATAAACACGACGAAATGGTGGAAATAAATGGTATAAAAATACAGCAAAAAGTGAGCGGAAAACAATTTTTCACTTTTGCGTGACTTACTGGGTCGCAGCGCGAGTCGTCAACGACCACCACTTGGCAACCAAAGACTCGGAGGTTAGCATTCGTTTGCTCACCCGTGCCATCGTTTGCCATCCCGTGTCATCGCCCGACTCGTCACGCTGTGCGACATAAGATCTCTCTACTATTTCAATTTCTCTTGGCTGACAACGTGAATAAACAAAATCTTTGTGAGTTCCTAAACGTATTTATTGAAATTTGCCCTAGATTCTTGTGTTTATGGCTTACTAAGACTATTTTTTTTCCACTATTTACTTTCTAAATTTCTAACTAGGTAAATCAATAAATTTACATGAGAAAAATCCTCATTAACCTATAAAGTATGAACAAGCAACACACCCCGAACATTCACGCATAACCGCTTTGTTGCTAGTGTAGGTATTGTAGCTCTGTTCATTTTCATCCCAAGAAAATCGTTCACCACTCGTTGAAACGCTCTCACATCACCTAAAAACATCTTGCTATGTTTCTTTATTTGGTCTGTTCAAATTAAGATTACAAAAAAGGCCTTTCTGTCATTAATTTTTTTATTTATTTTTATTAATATCCATCTTGCTGTCATATTAAATCCTCCCTTTACGGGATTAAGATCCTTCCTGTTCGCCCTAGGAAGTTGAAAATTGATAGCGAGACTCTGTGGGACATTTTAGGAGACGATCGGAATTATGGGCTCATTCCTAATTTATTTATTTTATTTTATTATTTTAATCATCAAATACATTTTGTAAATATGGTACGAACTGAGCCACTTAAGCTACTCACTTTCGATTTCTTTCCCAACGATAGGCTTGGCCCGTGTTGTTGGGGAAGGTCTTGGTGATTCGCTCATGTCTTACAATCTATCTACTCTATGATCCAAACGGTACTTAAAAATATATATATGTTATGCGTATAATGTTCTTATAATTTTAAGAGAAGATATTTTCTAAAAGAATCACTGTACATAAATATTGCTTAAAACAGTTTCACATCCCGCTTTCCCCTTTTCTACAAGCCAGGTTAAAATATGTTTCTTGTAGTTTTGTCTTGTGAATCTTTGAGCATTTTTCATATGACCCTCTAGCGCTCTGTGGATAATGTAAATAAAGAATTTTGGATTGTGAGTTGACAACGTTAGTCTCAGTCTAGGTGCAATTGCATTTCCTGCGGCAACGTACCTTGTTATATATATTGGGTTTCGTTGTGAACCTATTATTTGTGGATCCTTATGGAATTGCAGAAGTAAATTTTTAACATATAATAGCCTTATAGTAAATAGCTTAGCGATATTAAATACATTGTCAGATGGAGTCCTAATTGGTAAAGATAGCATAATTTTTACAATGATTTTCTGAATGACATGTAATTCATTTATATGGGTTGAGAATGTCCCACCCCAAGCAATAATACCATATTGGAGTACAGATTGTAGCATACTGTAATAAATTAGTTTTATCGTATTTCTAGGGAGTGTGTGTCGAATATTATAGAATATGTACATGTATTTATTAATTTTATTGTGAGTATAGTCAATATGGGGTTTCCAATTTAGCTCTTCGTCCAAGACTAACCCAAGGTACTTATGCTCAGCTACACGTTCTATTTCCCACAGGAACAGCTATTATTTGATCTACATGTATGTAGTATGATGCTTAAATTTTTATCGTAAGCATATGATTTCATTCCTCCATAAATAATTAATTTTGACTTTTTAGTGTTCAATGTAAGATAGTTTTCACACAACCATCGTCCAATCACATTGATTGCTAGGTTTGCCTTGCTATATACATTCTCCCACGTGCCACCTTCAACTAACACGGCAGTGTCATCTGCAAATAAATACATTTTGGTATTGGGTAGTTCTAGAGAGGCCACTTCGTTTATATACACCAAAAACAATAGTGGACCCAATGTACTTCCTTGAACCACACCAAAATCGTTATAGCTTTCTTCACTAGAGCACTCGCCGATTGCCACTCGTTGGGTTCGGTTTCTCAAGTAGCTCTTAAACCATTCTAAGCTGGGAATTTTTCATTATTTCTTTGATCAGTGGACATTTTGATTTATTTCTTTTGTTTGTTCCTCGTATTGCTGATTTGATAGTGTCCCAAGTTTTTTTTCATATTACCTTGGGCTCTCTCTATTTTATTGGCAAAGTATGTCTTCTTCGCTGCTCTTATTAACTCCTTTACTTTATTTCTATAACGATTTGATTTTTCCTTTAAATTGAAATTTAGTGGGTTTTTCGTCGAAGGTTTTTTCAGTTTATCTCTTATCCTTATTGATTTGATCAGGCCTCTAGTTATCCAGGGTGTTAGTTTGACTTCCCTGCTAGTAATTCTCTTAAGTTTGGTAGCCATTTCAACGCCGACGTTCAACAATCTTATAAATTCATTAGCAGCAAGGTTAACATCGTTGGTATTTGTTACTGTTGACCAGTTAGTTTCACTAAGTAGTATTCTAAGTTTATCTTCATCTACTTTTTTCAAATTGTACATTTTCTTGCGGCTCAGATGGGTTTTTAGTGGCATAATTAGGGCCGTGGAAAAGTGGTCAGTTATCGTACTCTTAATGACTGCTGGGGAAAGTTCAAGTATTTTAGTTTTAACAAATATACGGTCTATAGCAGTTTTGGACATTCCTTGGACTCGAGTTGGTTAATTTATCAGTCCATTGTACCCCAGTGATAGTAAGGTGTCGGTATAATTGTCGATATTGTCATTACTACTTAGTAGGTCAAGGTTCATGTCACCAAAAATAAATGAATGGTTACTCGATAAGGTTTCAAGGTTTGATTTTAGCTGTGAGATGAAAAGAGAAATATCATTTTGGGTTTGGGATGGGGTTCTGTCGATACCTATGATGCTGTACGTTTCTGGACCGATTTGGAAACTAATGTTGAGGCCTGTGGCTCCTGTCATGACAATTGTCATCAGCTGAGTAAGCTAAATTCTCTCCTGTTCATCCTATGAAGTAGAAATTAGATAGGGAGACTCCCTGGGTAATCAAGAGAGATTAAGGGTCATTAAGAGACAATTTAAGTTATGGGCTCATTCCTGGTCAGCTGAGTTATCTAATCTTTCTCCTGTTCGCCCTAGGAAGATGAAAATTGATAGCGTGACTCAAAGGACATTTTAGGAGACTATTGAAATTATGGGCTCATTCCCAATCAGCTGCGTAAGCTAAATTCTCTCCTGTTCATCCTAAGAAGTTGAAATTAGATAGGGATGCTCTCTGGGACACTAAGAAACGATTGAAATGATTGGGTCTGTGTGTGTGTGTTTGTGTGTGTGTGTGTGTGTGTGTATGGGTGTGTGTGTGTGTGTGTGTGTGTGTGTGTGTGTGTGTGTGTGTGTGTGTGTGTGTGTGTGTGTGTGGGTAATCCCAGTTTACTCTAGCTGTGCAAAAAAAACCCGGACATTTTGAATTTCGCGGTAGAAGAGAAGGCATAGAGGAGGTAAAGCCGCAAAAACGTGTTTTTTTTCCAGTTTTTTCAACCAATTTCGTCGACGCCACCACCCAGGCTACAATATTATCAACTGATTTTCGTGAATCTTATTTGGTTTGAATCCAATTTTAGTCTTGTTGTGCAACAAACCTTGGGAGTTTAGGATTCGCTGTCGTGGTGGTGGTGTTAAGAGGATAGTTACTAATTCTTTCAAGCATTGCTCGTTCTTGCTTCTTGTTGTGTATTCTGTGTTCATTGCTTTCTGCATTGCTGTTCTTTTTGTCATTCTGTATTTTGTTTTTGGATGATATCATCAATTTTGTGACACAAAAAGTAAGCAATAAATAGATATTTAACAAATTTTGAATTTGATATTTTGAATTTTGTCTCCCTACGAAGAAGCCCAGTTCCTGGGGAGAAACGTTGGGGATTAATTTAAAAAATCAATTTATAATGATAGGATGGCCTTTTTTGTAATGTCTTTTTATAATAAATTTGAACTGTCCAAATAAAGAAACGATGGTATCTTTCGAACGCGGAGCGTCTTTTTGGGGGGTTATATTGTTTAGAATGACATCAAGATCTTATATGAAAAAAATTATAATTCATTAATCGTTTCAAAATATTCCTACATCAATTCGCAAGACCACTCCTTATCTTACTAGAGTTTATTTCGGCCAGGATAGACATTGAGGGTCGTTCTGAAGATCGCCCACTGATGAACCAGCCTAGTCTTGTTTATATACCATTCAACTATGATTGTATTCATTCCCCAATGGGCCATTTTACATTATAAGAATTGCCATTCTTTACTAGTAGTATATCGATGTAGGTGCTTCTGGATCAAAATCCACAAACTGACAATTTGATCTCCCCACGATTGGTTGCATTTTGTGCTTTGATATTAACTATAATTATATTGATTCAAATGTTCAAATTGAGGGAATCTGAATTTGAGACATACAGTCAACGTGTGCAGTGTAGTAGTAGTAGCTTGATTTCTGCCTCGTACAAATGCAGATAGAGTTTCCTTACTTTGAGGTAAAATTTCCAACCGTTGAACTTTTAACTTTCAACCGTTTCAATAAAATGCATTCTATGTACGGTCGCTGGCTCTCTGGATTGACTAGATTTTCAAAATAGTCAAATCACATATCACAGTCTGCATATAACCCACGAAGGACCAGTGTGCCGAATACGGCACACCGAACATGTTTCCTAAGAACTGCGTTCATGTCATTGCAGGTCGACGTTTGTTCTGTCAGCTACGTTCCCTGGTACCGGAAGGGTTTGGTTTACCATTTCTTTGCCACCTTCCACCGTGGATAGGTCTCTATCTATTTTACTCTGATTTTTCAAAAGTGTTGATATTTCTAAATGGATCCCGAGCGCTGGTAAGTTGAATAAATGTGTTATTATTTGATTTTATGTCACTGGTATTCTCATAAGAAATAGTTCTACGAGTAAATAGAATGAGATTGTCAGCTGTATACTCAATCTACTTGGCTTTGGAGGAGTGAAAAGATGAGTGAGCCGTTTACGGCACACTCGTCCTTCCTAGGTGTTTTTTTCGACCCCTGATCTTTGAAATGCAAAATACCAATCTTTCGTGATTACTTTTTCTATAGGCAGAATGTTATCCTCAAAGATGGCCTAACTGTCGCTGAAATCGTGCAACTTCTAGAGGATGATATCCTGGAAACTCTGGGAGAGGATGAAGATGTTTTAAGTGTCCGGGACGTTTTCATAGCGCCACCACCGGCCAACGAGCTGACTGATGAAGATAGCGGAGATGAGGACAGTTAAGGTTATATTGATAACCAGCTGTTATTGCAGCTTACAACAAACACATGGCAGAACAGAATAGAATGATACAGATAGAATGAACCAAGATATCAGCCAGTACCGGATATCGATTAGGGGGGAAAATGGTACTGGAGTTTACTGACGTGGCTGTTGGATGCGGCTGTAAACAATGCTTGGCCGGTATATAAGAGAACCGGTAGGAAAATTACCAAACTTGATTTCAGGAGAGAGATAGTTCTCACATACCTCACAAGGTATAAAACCCCTGTAAAATCAGCGGGTCCTGTAGAGTTTCTGTTTTCATTACAATGAATAAACCACGGAATCAGTTCAAAATTCGATACTTCCGATATTTTATAAGTAAACACTCTTTTGGTTATGAAAAGATGGTAATGACTTACTTCCCAACGTAGTCTTCGGGGTACGGGAGAATATAACCGTCAGGCGACGGCCGTGGGGTGTTTCCGACCCAGAAATACGCATCTGAAAACAAACATTAGGCTAAGAGAACTGGATACGAATACAAAAAATCAATTTATGGTGACACAGAAGCTATGAGCATATCAAATTTGATAGACATTTCTTTTCTCAATTTATTTATTATCAATTTTTTTAAGGTTTCGACAATGAGTATTGAGTTTTAAAACTATTTTTGAAGTTCTAACTTATAGTTTACTAGTATAGTACAGTATAGTTTTCCATCTTAAGTTGGATTGGAACAAAATCAGGTACACACAGATCCCTGAGCTGATTAGAATGAATAGTTCTTCAAGTAGTAATTCTGCCTAGCACACCCAGAGAGGTCCTTTCCAAACTTCTCCTCCTCTCCAAACTCTCTTACCATGAACAGGAACGCTTATAGCTACAGAGCTCACTCTATACTGATTGAAGTGGTATCTGATATTGTAGTTAAACTCTACCACACCCTGAGGAAATTACCTAGGGAAATTACCCTACCACCCAAATAGGAAATTAAGTAATTCAAAAACCTCAATAAAATATTTAATTACCTAAATCCCACCTCAAAAAAAAAAAATTATTTTTTCAAGTAAGAAGGTAGGCATGTATAATCAAGTTAGCTTTTCGATCAATTTGTTTTTTCTCTAAAAACCCCAAATTTGCGTTTAAAAATACAAACATTCTTGCTTTTTCGGGTCATGTCAAACTCTCCCTGAACTAAACGAGGCGGTGACACGTCGGATTAAACTTTTCGAATGAACGGAAGGTGGCTCATTTGAAAAATAAGCCATCATCGTTCCGCGTTGGCGTTGTAGGATGAAAAACGTAACATTTTCGGTTCAGCCTCTGCTAAGTTTGAACGAATAAAAATAATTAGTTCAACTTTCTAACCAATCCGAATGTGGGACTGTTGTATACGTCATGTAATTTAGGATCACATCAATGTAGAACCTGCTAAGTCATATTTCAAGGGTATTGGATTGGTAGGTACACAATAGCACTGCTCGAACTACAATAACTCTCGACCGATTTTCGTCATTCTCATTAGCGTGGAATACGCCCCTACCGGGACCTGAAAGTGAAATATTCCACAAAATATGTTCATGAAAAAACGAGACTAAAGTAGCGGCGGATTATTTTTATTTATAATAATTCTCACCAAAATTATACATCCATATTGATGTCATAGCAATGCATGCACTACTTACTGATATATATATTTAAACCGACTGTAACATAGTTTTAAAAACAGTTGTATTATTCCCAATCCATCTCCCAATCCATCATGTTACTACCTACCCTAAAATGGCGCATGTACACCGTTTATATTCGTCCAACAGAGATAAAACCTAAAATAATCCCTACACTTCCCTGAAAATGTCATCAAAATCGGGCTGTAACTTAGTAATGTTTTAATAATGAAGAAAATTGATCACTAATATGGACAATATGGAACGAAACTTGTTCTGACACCTGTGAAACACAGATGTCCTAAGTTCCAGTCATGTAGCATGATTTTACATTCGAAAACTTTGAGTGCCAATTTTATGGCAAAAAAAAAAAAAAAAAAAAAAAAAAAAAAAACAGTCGCATCAAGTAGTCAATCCTTAGTAAAATGATAATCATCAGAAACGCTTGCATACGAGTCTGCAACACATTGGGACATTTTATGTCTTTAGTTGCTGACTCGTATGTGTTGCAGACTCGTATGTAAGCTCTAAGAGCCACTCGGCTGATCCGGACCCTGAGCATCGTCACGTAAATGTCCTAAAGAGGCTATACATACAAAATTACAGCTTCCAACAGTGTAAAGTAAAGAAATTACCTATTAAAATTATTTAACCACCGCTTCACAAATCAAATCGTTCTCGCAATATTCGGATCACCTGCTATGAATCAAATCATCGAAATACCAGCTCAATGAAATCATCATCAGCTAAGTGAAATAAAACTACGACTAGATGTATATAAATATATCACATATCAGATATAACAGTTTGTAACAGAGCTCAGCGGCTCTCAGGTACAACAACAGGGATCGGACCTTTTCTGGTCGAGATAGAACATCAACCCGTAGAGGATGCTGATGCTGGACTTGGAGGTCCACAAGGGCTGGGTAGTCCTCCAGAAAGTGGCGGATGGACAGATCACCCTCACACCTCCCACACACAACATCTCGAGCTTCTGCAATAAGCAGGTGTCTGTGAGTAAGACGGGTATGGCCAGTGGCTACCCGGTTGACCACTATTCGATCCCTCCTTGGAGGTAGGGATACGAAAGGGCCCACCGGGCTCAAGTCTTGAAGGACAACACGCAGACCAGTGACCTCACCCTGCCATTTCTCATGCCAGATGGAATTGGCTTTATATTGCATGTAGGAGATTTGATCCTCAATGCGAATAGGCAACATATCAATGGATTTATCACCAATGACTCTCCTTGCAAGGGCATCTGCACACTCATTGCCATGAATACCCACATGGCTCGGTACCCACATAGAAATTATCGTTGACCCCAATGTCGTGGCTTGCTGTAGCAATACACGTAGGCTTTTTATTAGGGGATCATCAGAATATGAGTCCCTAATCACCTCGATGGTACTTAGAGAACCGCTACAAATCACATAATTCCCAACTCCCAATAATTGGCAGTGTCGAACAGCCAGTGTCACGGCCCACAGCTCTGCTGTGAACACGGATGCAACTGGTTGTAGGCGTCTAGTGACTTCGAAGTTGGGGCTCCATAGAGCTAGGCCAACACCATCAGGTGTCTTCGAGCAATCAGTGAATAGAACTGTGTGTCCAGCATATCGCTAGATTGCCTCAATGTAGCGACATCTGAGGATGTGTGGGGGTGTTTGGCCCTTGACCCCGACCCTCATGCGAAGGTTAACACGCAACCCAGACAAGGTCCAGGGAGGGGCAGGGGGCACCTCATATTGAACCAGAGGGTATCTCTCTATGCTATCCCACCTAGTGAGCTCCTGAACACGAGTACCCAATGGGCGAGTTCGTGTTTGGAGCCTGGAATATATCTCATCTAGGGATGGTAGGGTGACGACTTCATGGGGGGGTGGACTTTCTTGCTGAGCCGTAAACTGCAGACCCATAATCAATTTGGGATTGCACCATTCCATGGAAACTCCTCAAGAAGACATCCTGCTGGGCACCCCAACTATATGTAGTTGGAGAGGGCCTTGAGCAATTGTACACCCGGCATGGCAGCTTGGCGCAAGTACTCTATATGCAGGGTCCACCGTAGCTGGCGGTCAACTATGAGACCGAGGAAACGTGTGCGAGTGGAGAAAGGTATTGCAACTCCACCAATTGTGAGTGCATACTCATCATGTGCTTTGCGTTTTCTGCAAAAATGGATGGAGGTAGTTTTTGCAGGTGAAAACTAAAACCTCGCATCCGTGCCGTTTGATGGATGGTGTCAATAGCACGTTGCAATGAGTCACAACAATCGCAGCAGCTATTAATGATACAATCATGTTAAAATTGATATGGGGTAATCAAGTCATCATCCAAATTCAAGCGAAATCGAACGACTAGAGAGTGAACTGTTGGAACATGATGGAACCTACATTTGCGCATGCGCAGAATGAAGTATTGATTTGGCAACAATGAAACTAATAGGGAACCACCTACAACCTGACCCGCGCATTCTCTGACAATTTCATCGAAATCAGATGAAAACAGGAAAAATTAGGGTCGTTACAAGGATTTCAAATAGGCGCATGCGCAGTAGCTATTAATGATACAATCATGTTGAAATTGATATGGGATTATCAAATCGCCACCTCCCAACTATCATCCAAATTTGAGCGAGATCGGACTACTAGGGCGTGAAAAAATGGAGCATAATGGAACGCTTGCGCAGAGTGCAGTATTAATTTGGCAACAATGAAACTGGCAGGGGACTGTCTACCTCGTTACCCGCACATTCCCTGAAAATTTCATCCAGATTGGATGAAACTTGTGGAAAATGCGCTTGTTACACGGGTTTAATATTGGCGCATGCGCAGTAGCTATAATTGATACAATCATGTTGAAATTGATATTAGATTATCAAATTGTCATTCCCCAACTATCATCCGAATTGGAGCGAGATCGGACGACTAGGGCGCGAGAAAATAATGCTTCGTAGAATTTACGTTTGCGCATGCGCAGATTGGGGTATTGAGACAAGAACGATGAAACTGATAGGGGACCGTCTACCCTCTAGCCAACACATCCCCTGAAAATTTCATCCAAATCGGAACACACACACACCCAACACAGACACACACACGACAGACGCGGAACCAAAGTTGTTCAGAACGTAAAATGCAAGTGGAAATTTTGATTTTGTAAACAAAAATTTTGTTTTCTCTCCCGAAAGTGTAAGCGATGCTTCCACTACCTTTAGTAGGTAGGAAAAAAAAACAGTTGGTTACGGCGATTGTTACCTATCAGGCCTGCTTTAGAGGAAAGGCGTTCGAAGGGAGCGGATATTGAGACGACGCTGAAGAGGCATACAGAAACAGAATGTTTGCTGCTCTCTCCATTGTTTCCAACTGATACCCCCCCCCCCCCCCCCCATATTTCCTCACTCACTATGAATGCCTCCGGTGTTTTGGACTCACAAATTGAGTTGTAGAATGGAGTATTCCTGGAAAGAAAGAAAAAAAGAAGAAATTTTTCGGAAGGTACCTTTATAATTTCCGAGAATACCTATGGTAGGTTCAGTACAGCCTAGTAGGAATGAGTAGGTACGAAACGACGGAACGGGACAGTCTCGTTCGAAGAACAAATCAAGGCAGCATCACATCTCATTTCGATTTCGATCCTTCGTAAAGAAGAGATTCATACGGCTGGACCTCAAACTACGGTGAAGGTTCATCCCTACTATGAGGTTCCAATCTCTCTCCGATCCGTTCCTTCATCACTTTTTTCAGTGATTACCTCGACGAGATAAACAGATCCAATTAAAAAAAAAAAAAAAAAAAAAAAAAAAAAAAAAAAAAAACGGAACGGTCCACCCCTAACCACAACCAAATGCCCGGCCCTGAATTTCAGCATATCAAGTTAGATAGGAACAAAATAACAGAGCTCACTCGGCAGAATAGCATGATTTTTCAATTTATTATTATGCCCAACCACACCCAGGTGGGTCTCGTTCGAATGTTCAGTTTGCCAGGCTGAATAGGAACGAAATAAGCTGCAGTGGCCACTCAGCAGCTTAGTGTTTCCAGTTGTAATGTTGGGGACCTCGCAACTGAGCCGAAACCGGCACCGGCACCGGTGCCGGCGGTAGCGATTATAGAAACTGCGCCGGCGGTAGCGATTATAGAAACTGCGCTGTTATACCTACTTTAATGCCTTTCTTTTATTGTTATTCTTCTGTTCGCTTCAGCGGGAGGTACATCAACTAAAATTTCAACGATACATTATTTTAAAGAATGTCCATGAGAAAATGAAAGACAGTTAAAAGAATTTTCAAAATTAAAGCTTTTACGTACAGGGTGCCTCCTAGTTGATGGATCAACCCCCCCCCCCCCCCCCACGACCCACACCCTCCCACTACCCAAAATTCCATCTATACACGGTGTCAACGAGGGTAGGTAAATTAAAAAGAAAAAACACGAGTTGGAAGAGAACACTCAAAACCTATATTATTTTCCTCACCAAAACTAAGACAACCCACATTTCATCAAGTAAACAAGATTCCATTTAAACACCTGATTAACTATAATAGCAACAGTCTGATCCGTAACATCCTCCCGGGTCAAGGAATTAATCTGGCTGCAAACTGCGCTTCACCAATGAAGGCGCTGGCAAATGTTGACTAGTGAGGGCAGTCTGAAGTCGCAAGTTCAAGCGCAGCATCGAACATGCCATG
Organism: Adelphocoris suturalis; assembly: GCA_030762985.1. Taxonomy (NCBI): domain Eukaryota; kingdom Metazoa; phylum Arthropoda; class Insecta; order Hemiptera; family Miridae; genus Adelphocoris; species Adelphocoris suturalis. The sequence goes on from CM061040.1 coordinate 38,577,520, forward strand.
CAGTCGAACAGTTTTCATTTTTGTTATAGGTATCGCTCGCTGTTTGCTCAAACAGCAAACATTCTCAGTGTATTTTCCTCTTACCTTGTCGAACTTATCGCTAGCTTCTTGGTACCAACTAATCCACTTTTGGCAAACCTTCTGGTGCTGCATTCTTCTCATTTCATATTTTGCAATTGAGCCTTCCATTTCGTGTTGTACGAGCTTCTCCACCGTCTCCTGCAGAGACATCCCATTGACCTATTCATTCCAGTGGCTCAGTTGATGCTCTTCATTATCCTCCACTACTCCATTGCAGAGTAGTGGCACCTTTCCATGGAGAACCCATCTTAGACATGTTTTTGTAGAGACAGGCCCCTTCCACGATTTGTGGACAACCTTCAATGGTGTGGCTAACGCCCGGTTATGTTCTCCCAGGGGTATGGTGAGCTTAGCATTTTTGTAGGAAGATATTTCCAAGTCTTTGAGATGGTCAAAAGAGTGTTCCAGAAAATCTGACCTTGAATATCATGGCATTTGTCTTGATGCTCGAGATTTTGAAATTCAACAACTGGGAATCCAGCTCTTCTCTGACAGTGTTATCTGTCATTCTAACTTTAAATGGTTCGTCTTCTCCACTAACACTAATCCCTCTAGCCATGTCTTCCTGGATAACTGGGTCATCCTGTTTCATTGAAGTATGGAAGTACAAACGAGAGGTTTCCCTGTGCGATCCAGTCCATCAATCTTTCGGTTGTAACCTTGTCAATTTTAGGAAGTTGTACATAGCTGTACTCTTGCTTTCGTCTTTACAGTTTTCTGAAACTTTCTCTGAGCCACTTTTGTTCCTTACTTTTCCTGCACTATCTTCGACCCAGCTCATCGTTAGGTTGTCTAGATATGTCAGAATGAGTAGATGCCAATGATCTGTTTCGAAAGGACCTACTACCCAATCTTCCAAATGTCTCTTGCTCATTGTAGATTTCCTCCATGTCGATGAATCTCTAGGTTTCATTGACTGCTTGTAGGCCTTAACTATCTGACCTGTGGTGGTCGAAATGGTGACAATTTGATTTCTCAGAGACAGTTCCCTCCGGTCTCCCGCAACAGCATTACCCTCTGATGGTGTTTCCCGAGAATTCGATTTCATGATCACAATATCTCGCAACGCGGGCTAATACAAAAAGTTCCAGCCATGCAGCATGATCGTATGAGCGAATTTTTGTAAATTATCGTACCATAATGTGTTTATTTGTTTTGAAAATTCAGGACTTTGAGTGAAAATAAATGATCAACAACCAATTTTATGACAAATAACTCGTTCTAAATAATGTTTTAAAACTCAAAAAGGTTTTTGATAGTTTTAGTCGATTTTTTGGCAAATTTTATTGACACACACTCATTACACACACACAAATTTATTGACACATTCTTCAACATTATTCAGCTTTTGCTTCCGAATCTACCTAAAGATAGCGGAAGCATTGTTTTATTTCACTTTCGGGAGAAAAAAAATTTTTGGTCTCCAAAATCAAAATTTCCACTCGCATTGTACGTTCTGAACAACTTTGGTTCCGTGTGTGTGTGTGTGTGTGTGTGTGTGTGTGTGTGTGTGTGTGCAATCCTACTCGCAGAAACCCGTGAGGGCTTGCAGATCTCCCTCAACGCATTTGCTGAGCAGCTAGCTAGGTGTGGGTTGGTGGTCAACCCAGCTAAGTGTGGGTCGGTCTCCTTGGTCCCGTCTGGTCGCCAGCATCAGGTGAAGGTAGTGGATGAGGAGTGTTTTGTCTTAGGACAAACTTCCATCCCTGCCCGATCCGTGTTGGAGGTCTGGCGGTACCTCGGGTTCGACTTCATGGGTGTGGCCACGATAGCCGCAAGCTGTGTGGACCTTGGTGGAGCATTAGCTGGTATCACCAAGGCTCCATTGAAGCCACAGCAGAAGCTGCGCCTCCTTCGCACGTACTTACTGCCGAAGCTTACCTATGGGTTAGTCTTTGGCAGGCTTACTGCGGGGAGGCTGCTTGAGCTGAATCGTGAAGTTCGCTCTGCTGTGCGCTCTTGGCTAGGCTTTCCACCTGGTGTCCCAAGTGCTTACATCCACGCACCGGTGAAGGCCGGTGGGCTCGGTATTGTCTCTCTTTCTGCCAGCATCCCATCTTTACGCTGCCAGCGCCTGTTTGCCCTTAGGGGCTCGAGCTGGGAGGTCGCCCGCACTGCTGCTGACCTGGACTTTGTCCGGCAGCAGTTGTTGTGGTGCGATCGAGCAACACCAACTGCTCCAAAACCCAGCTCATCTGCTGAGTTTGCTACTGCGCTGCATGAGTCAGTAGATGGTAAAGAACTCCGACAGTGCTCTGAATCCCCCATTTCTACCCAGTGGTTGGAATGGGCTTCAGAGAGCATTGGGGCCCGCGACTATCGCCATTTTTACGCCATCGGGTGGCAACACTAGCCACTTCGGTGAGGTGTTCGAGGAGTAGTCGTGGGACAATTGACACCCTTTGCCGTGCCTGTCGGGGTAAAAATGAGAATCTATATCATGTGGTGCAGCAGTGTCCTCGTACTCATGGTGCCCGCATTTTACGCACAATGCGGTTGCCAAGCAGATAGCAGGTGCTTTGTCATCTAGCGGTTGGGATGTCGAAAGGGAGAGACTATATCACATGCCGAGTGACCGGGGCAAGAAGCCAGATATCGTTGCGATCAAGCCCGATGGGTCTGCCATAATCCTGGATGTCCAGGTTGTCAGTGGCAGCGTGGACATGGAGCAGACCTGGCGGGCTAAGAAAAGTAAATATGATAGAAATTATCTGCGCGATATCTGAGCTAAAAGGAGTGGCACCTAATAACATCAAGGTCATTGCCGCGACCGTGTCATGGCGCGGGGTGTGGTGCGGGAAAAGCGCCACGGAGTTACTCGAGTTGGGCATCTCGGCAGGAGTACTCCGTGGTATCACCACCCGCGTCCTGAGGGGTTCTTACTTGAACTGGTGGTCATTTTATAGGGGCACTTCCTTTCATCCCATTCTTCCTCCTCGTCCTGCAACTTCCCTTATCCCTAGAGCCGGCGTCGGGTAAACCTGGGCGTCCTCCCCACTTTTTTATTTTATTTGTTTATTTTTCAATTTAATGGCGTGCCCCCTCCGTCTTTGAGGGGAGGTTTCTTAAAAAAAAAAAAAAAAAAGTTCGCAAATCCTTGTAACAAGCTTATTTTCCATAATTTTCATCCGAATTGAATGGAATTTTCAAGGAATGTGCAGGCTAGAGGGTAGACAGTCTCATCAGTTTCATCGTTCTTGACTCAATACCTTACTCTGAGCATGCGCAAACGTAAATTTTACCAAAAATCATTTTCTCACGCACTAGTTGTTCAATCTCGCTCAAACTTGGGTGATAGTTGGAGGATGACAATTCGATCATCTTATATCTATCGATTTCACCATGATTGTATCACTAAAACTACTGCGCATGCGCCTATATGAAATCCGTGTAACAAGCGCAATCTCCACAGTTTTTATCCAATCTGGATGAAATTTTCAGGGAATGTGCGGGCTACGAGGTAGACAGTCCCCTATCAGTTTCATTGTTGCGATATCATTACTCCACTCTGCGCATGTGGAAACATAAATTCTATCATGCTCCATTTTTTCACGCCCTAGTCGTCTGATCTGGCTCAAATTTGGATGATAGTTGGGAGGTGGCGATTTGATCATCCCATATCAATTTCAACATGATTGTACCAATAATAGCTACTGCACATTCGCCTATGTGAATTTTCACTGTTTTCATCCGATTTCGATGAAATTGTCAGAGAATGTGCGGGTCAGGTGGTCCCCAATCAGTTTCATTGTTGTCAAATCAATACATGATTCTGCGCATGCACAAATGTAGGTTCCATCATGTTCCAACTTTTCACTCTCTAGTCGTTCGAGTTCGCTTGAATTTGGATGATAATAGGAAGAAGATGACAACCAACTTGGCAGACTTTTTTTTTCCGGTCTAGTTCAACGTTGATACGTTTCATTTGACAAAAATTTTGCAAAAAAATATACTAACATTAAACGATTTTTAGCCGTTTATAGTGATTTTTTGACATTTGACCAATTTAATGGGCTCAAAATTGCTGGTCAACGAACTCATCCTATTTTTTGGAAAGCTTGATTTTTTTGGGCGCAAGAACGGAATTTACATCTCAAACCTTAAAAGAGTTATCTTCTGGATGGACATTATAAAGATATAATGTCAATCAAATTAGCTTCCGGTATATTGATGCGCTACTTCGGCGTCACCCTTAAACCTAAATACACATTAATTATCAAGTGTACGAAATATATTATGTTATTAGGCATTTTTAATAACACGTGCATTCTTATCTTTTCAGTTTTTGCATATTGAAATATATATGTATATTTTATTTTCCCCGCCCACGAAATTTTAATTCAGGAACCGTCCACCTCGCGGTGCCTTCAGCATCCGTTTATAAATTTTACACATTGGCGGCTGCTCCGTGACCTTAACGTTTCACAGAGTTCGAGGAAAGGTGGGTGGACAGCGACGTTGTCATGGGGTAGATAATTGGCCTCGAATTCCCCAAGATTGCTGTAGAATGTCGTTACTACGTTCAAAAATTGCATAAATTTTTCATGTGATTAAATTCTCTCTTCTAGATTTTAGTTCCAATAATAAAAGAAGACAACTCTCTGATAATTCTTGGAGTTTTGCTTCCACAGCCAAATCCATTGATGAGAGTGATTCATCATTTTTTATTTAACGAATTGAATTTAGTCATACAAATTAACAAATCGAATCGGTAATATTCAACAGTATCGAATTTACGAGACAATTAGGAACTATTTCTACTACAATTAGGAACTCTTTCTATTACAGACAGTTTGCATTTCAGAAGAAAGGAAAACAAAAATTTATTGAGAAGCTAAATTGATAGGTAGTTTCGTACAGAAATAGTACAGCATTTCCATCTTCACTGTATTGTTTAGCAAAGCTAATGCATGGGGATCTAGAATAGAAAGCGTGCATCTGATAGGAGCTTACATCAATGGTCTGAAAAACAACGGTTCGCGTATCATTAATCTCAAAATACTCATGGAATTAGCGAAAACAAGTGATTTTCTTACAGATATGTTACTGGGACTTAATGACAGTCCTCGGCAATCAAATTCACGATAAACGATCCAATGAGTATTTCCATGTGACAAAACACCGATGGTGGGGAACCGTTCCTCAAAAAGTTTTATATTTACACATCAAAAGTACCTAGTAAATTAGTGTTTTCAGGCCCAACCGAGCTAAGTAAGGGGGGGGGGGGGGGGGGGTACATACATTAGAATTTCCTCCAGTGCCAGAAATTTTGAAAATCAGATTTTTTCTAATAACATCTGATAAAACTTCCCCATTCTCCGCACCCAATGAAAAAGAATCTTGCAAATTGAGTGTGTTTACCATGTTCTTTATGTTTACATCAGAACACACAAGGTTTATCAACATTCAAATGGCAATTTTCACAGTTTTATTATCCCTTCAGAACTCGCGTGGTGTCCACTCACGTTAGTACACGCGACGGGTCACTGAAGACCCATGATGAAAATTATCGAACAATCAACTAGTAAAAGAGTAAAATAATAAATCAAACACATTTCAAGCAACGGGAATTGATAATTTTGAATAAAAAAATACAAAACTTCACCTAAGTACTTCAATCATAGTTTTTTCTTTGATTAGAAAAAGTCCCTCGATTTGCCAGTTCGCTAAGTTTACCCATTTTCAATTGGAGAACCACCAGAAGATCTTTCGAAGACGAGTCATTTAAAATATTGAACCCCTACATCTAGTTTACAAAAGAATCTATCCAACATAAAGAATAAAATGATTTATAATAGCAATACTAGTCCCTAAAATAAGCCTTCTTTCACGTTATTCCGAATACAAACTAAATCGAAAAGCCAGTTAGGAATTGCAAAGCAGATAGTTTTTGTGCAAATAATATTGTCTTAGGTTATATCTATTTCCAAATGTAATTTTTCAATAAAGTATTAGTATTGGTATATAGGCTCCATACCAAATTTCAGCCTCCTATTACAACTCTATAGCCTCCTACTACAACTATATTAGAACTTCAAAAACTTCAGGAATGTCACAACTGGATGTACCTAGTGTGATATTGAAAAATACAAGGAGAGTCTGTTTACTATAAATGGTGGTTTCAATTGCACAGATACCTTCAACACCATCATGTGCTGCAGAAATACGGTTCACAGTAATTTCTTCTTTATTCAACTTCAATTGTCTCAGTTTAAAGTTTTAGCTTCATAGGACGAATAGCATAGAAATTAGGAATCTCAGCCGATTAGGGTGGTTCCGTACTACATATGAAATTCTATTCTTCCTGTCACATAGAGGCTCAAATTTCAGCTTCATTGAGTAAACGGCGTAGAAATTAGCTTTCGAGCTCAATCAGCAGATTATGGTGGTTCCGCACGTTGAAATTATATTCCACCTGTCTCATATACATAGGCCCTGTTTCAAATTTTAGCTTCAGAGATTAAATACAATAGAAATCAACTTTAGGGGCCACTCAGCCTGACAGAGATCTGTACAGAGTACTATAGATTGTATAGTACTTACTGCTTACAAGTACCTACAACTCCTACAAGTACCGACCGTGTACTAGTGCCTTCTTTTCGCATCATGGTTATTTAGCAATATTAGTTTATATCGTAGAATAATAAATCAGCTTTCCTTCACAATGCAGAGGCTTAGGGATCATGCGGTGTTGTGATAAAATGAGAGCATTTCAAAAAGTGGCGAAGGTTCTATTAGTTGTGTTGTTAAATGTTTTGATTGTTGTTGACGTTTGGGGTGGTCTATTTTGCGTTGCCATTTTTCGTTTTTGAATTTTTAATTCAATTTTTATTATGAATTCTTTAGTTTCTTCATATGTTTGTGGTATTTCGGGAAGCTAAAAAGTATTTTTATGTTGTCATTTGAGTTGTCTAATATCATTTCGTTTAATTCCTTGTCATTCATAACTTGTAGTATCTGGTTTGCACAATAAATTCGTGCCACGTAGTTTCTAACATTTACACGCTCCTCTTGTAATTTGTGAATATATTTTACTATCATGTTTGTCCTTGTTAGTGTTGGGAATAGTTCTTCTGTTATCATGTCACTTGGTGTTAGGTATGATGGTGGCTCTTCTCCGAGTCTGTCTATGGAAGAATTCAAATATTTGAATTTAGGCATCAACACTATGTGTTGGATTGCCACTTCCATGAATTATGGCGCCTCGTTGTTAAGTCGTCCTAGTGCCAGTAAAAATCTCATGATCGAATAGGGTTTGTCTGTCGCAAACCATGGTAATCTTTCAAATGCAATCCCCATTTATTTTGGTAGCTTTAGAGTATCCGGTTTTTGTTTTTGACATTTCATGTCTTTGCTATGGCACACAACCAAATTTTCGTTATGTCACGTTACGTTACGAAACGAAATATGCTCAATGATTTCTGATGATTTCCGCTTACAACCGAGTCGTTGCTAGGGAAATGGTATTTCGTCGTTTTTCATCCCACAAAATTCGCTGACCATTCGTTCGAAAGCTCTCGATTTATCCAACCATATTATGTTAACTACTGCTAAGTGCGTGGCCAACAAACTGAGTTATGAGCATGGTTATAAAAATAATTGTTTACACACAGGTGATCATTCTCAATAATTGATATTGTGAACATGATTGCAACCGCTTGTTAATTTCTGATGATTTCATTGAGCTGGTGTTTCGATTATTTGATTCATAGCAGGTGATCCGAATATTGCGAGAACGGTTTGATTTGTGAAGCGGTGGTTAAATCATTTGAATAGGTAATTTCTATGCTTTACACTGTAGGAAGCTGCAATTTCGCATGTAGCCTCTTTAGGACATTTACTTGACGATGCCCAGGGTCCGGATCAGCTGAGTGGCTCTTGGAGCTTGCATACAAGTCTGCACCTAAAGACATGAAATGTCCCAATGTGTTGCAGACTCGTATGCAAGCGTTTGTTGTTGTGGATTTTGCGAATTTCTTAGTGTCAGCGACTTTATTATCATTCCGTTCAATCTTCTTTGTTGTGATATAAATTCTGATATCACATTTCATATGTGGGTGTTTCAAATATATATTAATATATATATATATATATATATATATATATATATATATATATATATATATATATATATATATATATATATATATATATATATATGTCTATTTGTTCTTGCAATGCTTTAAACATTTCGTCCTGACGTTGTTCTAATTGTGTTTTTGAGTCGTTTATTATTTTTTGAGTTTCCGTTTGTGTGATTTCTATTTTGCTTTGCTGACGTATGAACAAGGTTTTCTGTACCGCATTTAGATGGCAGTAGTCTTCATATATAAATTGTGCCCATTGTTTGCTATGTGCTTCATACATTTTATACAAATATCGATCTGAATGTTGATTTGGGCGAATAAGTTTGGTTACGGGAGGTTTAGTGAATTTGGATACCAAGTTAGCTAGTTAGTTTAGTTGGTTTGTAAGTTGGTTGCTCAGTTAGTTAGTTAGTATTCACATGTTAGGTTTTTCATTGCAATATGATGACATGGTACCTATTCAATATTAATTTAATGATCCCATGATGTTTTGTATTATAATATGGAATATTCATTTGGGGCATGGTAAAGTATAGAATGATCAAAATATCTAGCACTCAGATGACAAATTATTTATACTCTGCATAATATAATAATTCATCAATATCCTAACACACTGAATATTCAATTTTTATGTAATTTCATTTATAGCAGTGTAAGATGTATTTATTCAATTGAACTAAGGAATAAGTTCTACCTACCTGGGCCAGTCCCGTCGTAGGAGAAGCCTTTGACGAATATCGTTGCTTCGTCAACGGCATAGGCTGTACCTCTAATGCCGTGAGCGTACTCTTGTAGTGTACCTATCAGCCGTCCATAGTACATACCACCACGGTCGCGCGATCGGCATTCTCCTGAAAACATCATTTCTATCATGAGATCTGAGAGTATTTATATTTTGATGAAAAAACACTAATCCATTACATTTCATTAAATTATAATTTTCTTTATATAAGAATAAAAAGGCGAAGTATGTACATCAAATAGTATTTGATTATTTGTCATTTCCAGGACAGGTACGATCCTGCTCCTTATTCTTCCCTCTCTTATTACGTAACCATCACCAGATTCAGTTCGAATGCTATACCGATATAGTGTTAACCCCTCTCAATAAAGCAGTTTCTATTCCTAGTTATTTTCTTGTTTTTCTTTCACGACGGCCTATCTTATAAAAAGCTTAAAATAAATTAGTATATGCATTTAATAATCATGGTCCCACAAGAGGTCTTAAACCCAATAAACTCGACAATTTATGCATTCATTTGCGGTACTTCAGGAGACGTTTATCAGGCAATTCCAAGGTTTTCCAAAGATAAATAAAGTGCATCTTTAAAGTGTAAATGTACAATAGTTTCAGTTCTGTTTATAAACCATATTGGTAAGTAATGCATGCGTTGCAGGGAAGTCCCTATAAAAGGATTTTATAAAATTTTGGCGAGAGTTAAAATTAGAAAAAAAGTTCCAGTCATGCAGGTTGATCGTATATTCGTAAATAATATTCGTAAATTATCGTATCATGTTACGTTGTTTTGAAAATTGAGGGCTTTGTTTAAAAAGAAATTGTTAACTACCGATTCGATGGCAAAAAATGATATTTTTTCAGCTTTTTTTTTTTTTAATTTTAACAATGTGAAGTGCTCAAGAAATGCTGGCCAACGAACTCGTCCTTTCTTTTAGGAAGCTGGATTTTTAGGCCCAAGAACGGAATTTTTATATCAATCCTAAGGGGAGTTATCGTCCGGTAGGACTACTATATATATATATATATATATATATATATATATATATATATATATATATATATATATATATACGAAAATGCGTTAAACTCTAGTATTTGTTTCAGAATGTCTCAAAACGGATTTCAATTTAAAAAATTTCAAAAATATTGATTTAAAATTTTTTGGAGCCATTGCAATAGCTTCATTTTTTACGAAAATTCGCTAACAAAAATATCATTACTTCTTGGAATTAGCTTCTGGCCCAGAAGTTGGGCGGTCTTATTGTGAAATAAATATCCGAACTACGGTCCATTTCCTTGGAAAAATAATTCAAAGTCGGAATACACAATAAGCTTCATCAATAATCAGGAAAGCCTTATTAATAAGTCCATGATTCCTTACCAGAAACTATATCCACCAAATTTTGATAACATTTCCACAGAAACGTTACAGTTATTGCAAGTCCACTGCTCATTTATCTGGTCTCGTTATTACTTTTTATCGCACCTGACTTTAAATTACCTTGTTTTTATAATCCATCTTGGAATGAGAAGGTTCATCAAAAATTCAACAAGATTTGTTATTCAAAATTAAATACACAGAGATTGTATCTCATTAAGAAGAGAGAGTAGGTAAATCCTTCCAACACCGATAAACTTCTTATAATAGTATCAGATGTTCTTGAGATACGCTCCATACTATTGAAATACAAAGTTATACCAAGCCGTCTACACACTTGAGTAGACTGATATACTATACCCCATACTCTCTCTATACTGCTCTGGCTATCTGCCCTAGCTCCGATTTCTCCCTTCCAGAACCTGCTTGAAGGAAGCTTCGAAGATAACCAATCCATTAGCTTTGAGTTTCCATGTCATTTCCTGTAGAAGGCGACCGTCTTCGATCGACTCCCACCCCCTCACTCACGATCCTGAGGGCTTGTGGGGCATTTGCGAATTGAAGTAAGCCCCCTCTGCAGACAACAAATCATTCGATCCCACTCCACTACATCAAGTCCCTTGTCAGTGATAACAAATCCGTTATCAACTGCCTAACGTTCTAAAGGATTCAAGCACAATTTATAGGTATGCCACAGGAAAACCTCTTCTAACTATATACAACCGAAAACAAGAGCAAAAACTCTAAAACAAACCCCAGTAATAGTGTCACACCACCAACCAGTTGTGGACAGAGAAATGTGAGGCTAACTCAGTGTAGGAAGTTGACCACATCAACCACCTCCAAACGCAGTAGCCCTTGTAACCCCCAAATCCTATCCCCAATTTTCTCTCTGTAGATGCCTCTACGTAAATACAAAGTCAGCCTTTCGCCCTACCTCCACTAAATTTTTTCTTTCCATTAATTATTTTTATTATAATAAGGATTACATTGATGTCAGCGTGTTAAGTTCATCCAGAAGGCGTGAAACGTGACTCAGAGGTCCTTTTCATTATAAAGCCTCGCCACAATTGAATGTTATAATAGTCACTGTGCTGAGTCACGATGCCACTTACTTCTAAGACGTCTTGCAGATCGTCTTGGAAAGGTTTGAGTGTGCAAAATTAAAGCACCTCATTTTCACATCGAATTATTGGAAGGTGTGTCCTAAGGAATAGGAAAGTGCTTCATAACACCCAAAAAAGTGGTGCTTAATAAGGGGAGAGGGTAGGTGTTTCACGTCTGGTGTCATATCTTTGATTGTAGATACTTTTGAAAGACTTATCGTCCAACATTGATTTTGATGTTAAATGGTTTATATTCTGAAATTATAAAACTTTGATTTTTTATACTTTCCCTGTTAAACCCAGTCGTTTAGCCTGAAAACGTGAAGTAAGCGAGAAAATTTAAGGGCTGAATCTTTCCATGAAACCTATAAGGAAAGAAACTTGAGATCAGGGAAACAAATTTTTATAACTATTACATGTTTAAATGCTAATTACTAGTAATAATGAAACAAATTGTAGAAAGGAGTAAGTATCTATATAAAATACTACAGCAAACGTAGACTGTCTAAATAAAGACAAACAATAAGCACTATTATTTTGTAATCTTGGGAAGTAAGTGGCTGGCATAAATATTGCTCCATTCCCACATGTCTTTTCACTTTAATCATAAAAATCATTAGTCCCTTGTAAAACTGAGGATGGCTCGTATACAATATTTCGTGTACAATGTTTCGTGGAATTACACATTCTCTGAATGTGTAATTTGTCCAAGTGTTTCTGTTAAACGTTTAAAGTAGGTACTTGTAGGAAAAAATTCCAAGTAGGCAACAAAGCAATACATCCAAAAGCAAGTTTTATAAGTCCTTCATTCTACAAATAATTATTCTGGTAAGTAGAATTCGACTGCTTGTGCTTCCTGTCGAAGTGTGTTTGTCTGTTTCCTCACCATAGTCTTTTGTGATTCCAATTGAAGAACGCGATCATTGTGCTAATGACAGATGCATGTGCATTGTGCGATGATTGTTGATCGTGATCATGAATGCCATACCTAAGTTAATAAATTATTGAAGCGATCGTTAGAATACGGATACAATATTTCTTCTCCAAATTCACCTATTGGGGTTATTTCAGAATTCGGTTGATTGCTTTTGCGCTTTCGTAAGCTCAGCTACCAAATCACTCTGACAAAGATATATATATATATATATATATATATATATATATATATATATATATATATATATATATATATATATATATATATAAGCAGTTACAAACCTGAAAAAAAGAGAATGGGAAATTCCAGCTTGGCAATTACAACTCATCGATGACCAGACGTCCATGATGTTTTCGAGGTGATTGGATAGGTCAATTCTAGATCCCACCCTCCCCCTACTATTGTACATACCTATTTCAATTTCAAATTTTCCGCCCATACGGTTGGGGGGTTTAGGAGAAAACTATGATCAAAGTTGTAGAACTTCTGAAAACAAACTATTTAAAATCAAAAGCAATGTTGTGCTAGAAGAAGTTCAATAATGATTAACAATTTAAGATGAGCACCAGACGTAAAAATCAATCCCACCTCCCGCCAGTAGGCACCGATTTTCCGAGTGATGTGATGCACTTTCTTATTCCTTAGGACCCTCCCTAATTTAATTCGAAGGGAAAATTAGGTGCTCTGATTTTGCACCCTGAACCCCCTCCACTATGGGGTGGTCCGTGATACTGGAGAATAAACAGATTCACTAAAACTTAACGATACAGTAACCACCATAACTTATATAATTACTCACTGATTTAATTGCTTCCTCCAAATGATTGGTTTTCTCATAACTCCTTTCACTTCTAGAATTTTCAGGTATTTATTAATGTTAGAATTCTTAACATGCCTTGGTGCATTTGCAATTAGGCAGGGAACCTATGTATCCGTTTTAATTGGGAGTAACAGACAGAAGCGCACATTTCGCAGCTGTACATACTTATGGGGCGTAATAGTGTACGTATATTATCCATTCTAAGTGTATCGGATCGTGGACGTAGGTTGGAGAAGGAATCAAAATGATTATTACAATTATTGGGATTTGCGGAAACGTACCTACTCTCTGAACTAAGTATGAGACACCGGATTCCCAAATGAGCTTTCTATCGAGTTTTACGCCTAGATATTTGACCGTATGATCTTCCGATATGTTGGATAGAAGGTTTCTTAGGTTTTGTTCTTCCGTCTAGTTTGATAGAAGGTTTCTCGTATTTATATATATATTAATTGCTATGCAATTCTTAGGCCCACCCCCAACAATTTTTTATGTAACGTCCGTAACTAAATAACGTCCGAAACGCACGTTCATGCGCATCGTGGGTTCGAATCCCAGCCAGGCTTGAAAATTTTTTTATATCCATTTTTTATATCCATTAAATTAATTAATCGTCGCTAGCATTGATAATATGCAATTAATAAATTGCATAGCAAATTATCCTCGTTTTCTACGCAGTAGAAAGATCCGGGGAGTCCAGGGGGGCGAACCCCCCCAGCGAGGCGCGAAGCGCCGAGTATATATATATATATATATATATATATATATATATATATATATATATATATATATATATATGAGAAGATAAACAGTTATTAGACTTTGAAGGGTTTACGGTCACTGTCCATTTTTACACCAGTCCTAAACGTTGTTAGTAAACCTCAGTCGTTTTTGGTTAGCTTCCACTGAGATTCCTTTCGCTAGGGCTGCCACATCATCCAATGGTAAAAGTTTTAGGTCTGAGTTAACGTTAGATATGTTTACGTAGAATTGGGCCCATAAACTGCTTTGGGGGTCAATTTGTCGCCCCACTAAATTGATTTTCTCTTATCAGTCAAAATGGTTCGAAACGCAAAGGGACCCGTTAAACTAATTTCTTTGTCAATCAATCTGAGGTGCTCAAATTTTACATAGGGGTGAGTCCAATTTGTTTGTTAATGCGCTCCTTTAATTCAAACATTTAATGGATTTCCTTTGGGACATCTAGAATAAAATTACCAAGTATGGAGGGGCTCTGATCATCTGTGGGGCATTCAGAATACAATTACAAAACGTTTGGGCAAATTGATCTGCTGAGGGACCTCAAAGGCTAATTCCTTTTCTGAGCAACCCACAGTGCTGAATTTAAAATAGAACGCCCGTGGCACAAGTAGAATACAATTACAATGAATGGGGGCAAAAATCAGATAATTCTAATGAGCATTCCAATGATACTAATTAACCAGTAATATTAGTCCAATCATTATTCGAATAATTCTATGTTTTATAGTCTAATAATAATTAGTCCAAAGGCGTGTCGCTGACAACTGGTCCAGAGACAACTTACCTAATTTTATAGCACGACGAATCTGCGTAGCGAGTTTAGAGTTGCTCTAATCATCTGGCGAATTTCCAGGAAAACTCATGAAATTGACCTCTAAACTAAAATGATCAGCCAAAATCAATTTTGTATCGTATTCGAAAAGCTCACAAACAATGAACTTGGAAATATATAGTAATATATATAGTAATACATAGTAACTTGGAAATATGTAGTTTTTTCAAAGTTAAATTTCCACATTTCAACCCGGACCCCCCATTTTTTCTGGGGGGGGGGGGGGGGTATTGTGAGGTTGCACCCTTGGTGCCTCCCCCTCCCCCTCCCCTAAATTATATTCTTATCCCACCATTGCAGCTAAAAGCCTCAGAGACTAAATTTCTTTAATTTATTAATGTAAAAAAACAAAAGGTCATTACAAAGTTAAATATGTTTATAGACCAGTGATATGCATAGAGGTGGAGTCTATTACATAAATAATAAACCTTATTGTAATAATTTGCGGCGTTTAATACTTCTTTCCCATCGTAAACCTTAGGATTGTCTTTGTTGACATTATAGTTATGTGTATGAGGTAATATATAATAATTAGGTAGGTATTATAATAATTCGAAATTCCAAGCGCGAGACCAAAGAAAAAGTCTGCAAAGTTGGTTAGGCAGTATAACTTTCTCATATATTGTAACATGGACGTATCGAATTAGTTGAAGAACGATGTAAAAGCCGATATGATTGAATGTAAAAAATAACATTATCTGATACAAGTGTATGTACATGGTAGAATACAAATTTGGGCTATAATTCATATTTTCATTTGCGGAAACTGTATAAAGGTTAACCCACACAATAATTGAAATTTCAACGAAATCGATTCATTATCCTCAGAGTGTGGTCCAATATTGGTTCTTTGCATGCGCAATAGTTACCTATTATTCAAACAAATGCGATAAAAACAAAGGGCGTCATGATCCTGGACCCAACAACCTCTCAAGTCTGAACGAAATCGGACCAATAACTGATAAGAAGTCGAAGTTTGAGCAAATTAACGTTTGCGCATGCGCACTACTTAACCAACTGCGCGAAGATTTATAGGGAGCCGTCTAGGAGCCAAGCCGCACAATCACTGAGCATTCCATAAAAATCGGTCCATTAGTCTCGGAGTTGTGTCTTTGTCGATTACTTTTAGTTTTGCACATGCTCTGTTAATAGCGCTTTTTTTAATATGGAGAAAAAAACTGATAAAATCGTTGAATTTATATTTCTAAGAGGATTATTACTTAAATTAAGTTTATCATCATAGACTAGAACATTAAAAAAATTATGCACACAATTACTATGAAATATGCACTTACATTTAATTAACATGAGTAACAAATTGATAAAATGTAATTAAGCTGAAAATCCCCAGTGTGTTTTTGGATAGTAGACTATCATTTAGAATATGTACCAAGTTAATCGCCATAAAAGTGATCCATCACAGTCATCATTATACTCAAAGTGCTCAAATTTCAAAGCAATTCAATATAAATGTAAAAGATGATTAACGAAATTCAGCTCATAAGATCCATGTGGAAGTAATCAGGATGACGCTCCAGATTTTGGTTTGTTATTTTCAATAACGAACCTTTGTAACTAACCAAGAAAAACAAATTTAACCTCCACTCCGAATTCGTTGGTTTCCGTTTCGAGATGCATAGAATCCAAAAATCGAATAAATGCAATCCGTCTTCCGCCGCGCCGTCCAGAGCTTTTTTCCGAAACTAGTAGATCAAACTTTATGAAACTTCTGTTAAAAATTACATTCGGAAGTCTAAATGATCCAAAACGCTCGACATCACTTTCGACATCACGTGTCTGCCCCCTTATCCCTAAGGGGCAGACACAAAATTCAAGATCTCAAAAACTTTCATGGTAACAGTAATTTTTTTTTTTTTTTTCTTGTCAATGATAAACATTATCCCAAAGAATCGATTAAAACCATCTATAACGTTGTACGTTTAACCTTTCGCTTTCCCTATGTACTAGAACTTCGAAAAAAGGAAAAAATTGCCAGTTATGCAGCACGATCGTATGAGCGAATTTTCGTGAACTATCGTATTGTGTAAATGTGCAATTTTTTTGAAATTTAAGTTTTTTGAGGGCACGGAAAATGCTAACTATTAATTATATGGAGGAAAAAAAGTATTCTAGATAATATTCTGCTCTTCAAAAAAAGATTTTGCATTATTAACTTTTTTGCAGTTTTTATTGATTTTTTAGCTAATTTTAATGAACTTTAAGTACATATTTCAGCATAATTTTTTAGATAAATTTTTTTATGTTCTGTTTCATAGTTAATGTACTTTATTTGAGCAATGTTCTACTAAAAAATATCAATTCAACGATTTTTACCCGTTTTTAGCCATTTTTCAGAACATTTTTTGGAATTCGACCAATTAATGTGCCCATAAAGTGCTGGCCAACGAACTCATCCTTTGCTTGGAATGCTTGATTTTTAGGCGCAACAACGGAACTTTTATATCAATCCCAACGAGAGTTATCGTCTAGAATGACACATACGAGGGTGATTCAAATATAAACAGGCCTTTTGTTACAAAAATGTTATTTTACACGATTAAAAAAACAACATTCAGAATTACTTCCCCACATTATCTTCCTCCTTGGTGATATAGTTTTCCCAACGAATCGGCAGTTTTTTCATACCGTTTTTGAAAAACGACTTCGGGTGTGTCAGCATTCAATTGCGCACAAACTGCTGCACCTGCTTATCGTCTTCAAAACGCTCTCCACCAAGTGCTACTTTGAGGGGTCCAAACATGTGGTAATACTAAATCTGGGCTGTACGGTGGGTGTTCCAACGCGATCCTTTTGCGTCTTTTGTAGCGATATGCTGCCCGAACTTGGTCAAGAAGGTTGCAGTAGTACTCTGAGTTTATTGTTCAACAATCATGGAGAAAATCAATTTAAAAAGAAGCGTCGATCCTCCTCTGTGAGCTCCCGAACTGCTTTAACATTTTTTGGCGAGATGCTGGTGCAGGGACGTCGTGCACGGCTATGGTGCTCGACTTTCTCCCGTCCGTACTGAATTCGGCACACCAAAATTTTATACTGCTCCATGAAATGGTTGATTTTCAAAACTGGGCTTACAAATGATCCCCAATTTCGGCGGGTTGGACACTTTCGTAAGTGAGAAATGTGATTACGACACGTTGCGCAACTGCAGAAAAACCTTTCGGACATCGCGATGCAATTAATGGAAAATGTCTGTGAGGAGCTGGCTGCTGGCTGGGCGTCGAACGCCTTCCAATGACCCTAGTACCTACTTGGACTACCTGCCCTGTAACCCTTCCCGAAGACTTCAATGCCATCCACAACAAAAGGCCTGTTTATATTTGAATGAACCTCGTATATACATACATACTTTTTTGTTTTTGTTTAATAAATCTTCCCTCAAAGGCGGAGGGGGCACACCATTGAAGTTCAAAATGAAAAAAATGGTCGGGTTTACCCGACGCCGGCCCTTGGGATAAGGGAAGTTGCAGGATGAGGAGGAAGAATGGGATGAAAGGAGGTGCCCCTATGAAATTACCACGAGTTTAAATAAGAACACCTCAGTACGCTGGTGGTAATACCACGGAGCACTCCTGCTGAGATGCCCAACTCAAGTAACTCCGTGGCGCTTTTCCCGCACTACACCCCGCGCCATGACACGGTCGCGGCCATGACCTTGATGTTATTGGTTGCCACTCCTTTTAGATCACACACACACACACATTTATATATATATATATATGTATATATATATATATATATATGGAGAAATTTTACAAAACTTTTTATTTCAAACATTCCCGAGCCATTGGCGTTGCTTCATTTACAAAAATTCACTAACACCTTCGGATTCCTAGGCGCGAGAACATGGAGAAATCATTGCTCTGCTAGTAAATTTATTATTAGTCTATCAATCTCTAGATTCCATTACTGATCACTAGAGAGCTGGACTGGAAGACGTAGAAATTGCGACGTAAATATCAGCTTATATTCCAATTTATCTCATAAATATAAATTGCTTCCAAGTCTACCTATAGGTAGCAGAAGCATGTTTTCACTTTTGAGAGATGAAAAAGGTTTGGCCTTCAGAAAACAAATCGATGATTTCTTACAGTGGTAAAATTTCCACTTGCATTTCACGTTTCAGACCATTCTGAACAACTTTCATTCCGTGTCTTTCTGTGTGTGAGTCTGTGTGGGTATGTGTGTCTGTGTGGGCATTTGTGTGTGTCTGTCGTGTATCCACAAATCGCTGTAACAAGCTTGATTTCCACAATTGTCAACAATTTTTGTAAATTGAATTTAATGGATTGATGTGCGGGTTAGGGTGTAGATGGTCTCCTATCAGTTTTGTTGTTCCCAAGTCAATACTCCACTCAGCGCATACACAAAAGTACATTCCATCAAGCGTAAATTGCTCACGCCCCCGTCAACCGATCTCGCTCTAATTTTGAAGATATGTGGAATAGATTAATTTGAGCATTCCCTAGCAATTTCAACATAATCTTATCATTATCTTATCATTAGTAGCTAACGAGCCTGATTAAAAAAATTTTGATCTGATTTCCATAAGTTCCTAGGGAATGTGCGGATTAGGCTGGAAAAGGAAGGCAGGATGCTTTAATAGGATATTAATCCCATGCTTCTCTAATTATTTTCCGAGTATTTCTTCACTTTTAACGCTGACGATAATTATTTTAAGGGTCACCATTAAAATTGCAAATGTATTAAGATATGCTTTTCTAACGCCTCTCATGTAAAATAAGAACAAATAAATTTAATTCGGAGAAATTCTTCAAAAGTACTGGACGGTTTTTTTCTACTTGTTATTTTAAATAAATCCTAGGGAACTATCAGGAAGGGTATTTCGTCTTCCCTGAAAAAGTGCATATACATATAAACTTTCTCTAGATATTTTTCTCCTTTCTAATATGATTGAATGACATATGGTTAAGTGGTACAGTCATCGTGATAGTGGTGGAGTCGAAGGAAGCGGTTTAGTGAAAAAACAACGTATGGACAATCCGGAGTGTACGTTGCAAATCGTTAGGGTCATTTTTCTCAAAAGGCACTTCTGCCAAGTATACCTACCCGTCTTGCATGGACCTCTTCAATTGAGTTACAGATATGAATCTAAGGGGTATGAATAATACTTCATTGCTACACGCACAATGAAAGCGGTTTTACCTTGTTAGAGGTCTAGAAGTTTATGATTATAAATGGAGAGTTGTTCACTCGTTCTCTTGGAACGTTCCGAGTAACATTTCCTTTGTTTGGTCCGGAACTTGTACAGAATTCACAGAAATGTACCAAATTTTATCACCGAATGTTGGCGATTCACTCTCTGCTCTGCATAGGTTCACCGGATTATACTGTCTATGTCTTTAAGAAATGGAAAACGAGACCTCCCATTATAATGAACAATATTCCTATATGAACAGTATTTAAATTCATTTGGGGCATACCACGGGAGGTAAGTATAAAAAATATCCAAAACCAAGAGTTTCCGTTGAAATCTACTATTGGTAGATGATACTGCTTCTCCTTGTAAATACATGATAATAGAAATGGCAAACATATGCAGAAGTAAGATTAGCTGATGTTTCCAGAAGACCGACGACGAATGTAACATTTTGAATGTCAAGTAACTGCAACGCAACTAACCTATGTCTCGAATTTACCTTTTCCTTAATGACTCTCTTTTTCTAGTTTTGATACCAATTCATAATTGACGATACAATTTATGTATTTTATTGAGAGTATTTATAAATAGGCACTAAAATTAAATATTATCTAGCATTTCAAGTATGTCCAGTCAAATCGGGATTCATATAATATGTTTTTACAAGAAACCCTACTTTCGGTTAAGCAGACAGCCAAATGTAAACTATTGGAATATCGTCTGTGTCTCTCCATTCTCCCGATTGGATCAGAGCCGAATTTTTTATTATACATTTATTTCATTTTGTTTCTCAATGAGGGTTAATTTGACAAGTCGGTTGTGAAACGAGCGGATAATGCACTTATTTGAATATCCAATTAAAATGAAACTAGGCTGCCAAGGGTTTACTTGACTTTGTAGGAAAACCCCATTAATTATTTTGTTAATTTCAAAATATTTACATATGAAATGTTTAGTTCTTGCGCAGAGTTAATAAACATTATAGTTGCAGAATTTCCAAAAAATAGTAAGTTCCTCTTTTAGTAAATAATAAGTTCCTCTTAAATTAGCATTACAAAGTGGTGACCCCGACGTGATTTTTTCATTCCAAAATATTGCCTCTATTTGAAAAAAAAAACCAATTTTGGGCTTCCCCAGTCAGAAAGGAGGAAATTTAAATCGAACAACAACTTTTTTAAGAGAACGCTTCCTAATAAGATAGGTAAACACACATATTTGAACTTTGTATTAGAAGCACTTAAGAATGACTTTATGCTGTTGACTATGATATGATTCCAGTTTTTTTTAATCCGATTTTTACATATTTGACGAATTTTTCAATGTTACAAAAATCTCCCAAGCTGGCTAGGCAGACGCGTTCTGGACTCTCTAGGAGTTTACTTTTACGACATCCATACTCCAAAATTAAGTATATTTCCAGTTTAAATCGAGCGTCGCTGACTCATGGACTAGAAGGGCTATCTAATCAATAAATCATAATATTTTGTATAGAAATTCGCAGCGTTTTTTATTTTCTAGTTTATCCCCATTTGATCATCCCATATTTTCCTTGATTTTGTTAGATTCACGAACAAAACTTCATTATTTGTTACGGTGAACAATCAGTCAGTCCTGAGCCCATTCGATCATCTCTCAGTAGCTGGTACCAGACCAACTATCTTTTCCAAAAACTCTTTACGGTTAACGTCTAAATAAACGAGTACGTAATTACCTTATTGTTGACCTCTTGTCTTTCTGTCGGGACCCTGAAACTCTAATTTGGATGCAAATGATGTGCCTGGAGCTACTTCATCCTACATAGTTAGTGCGAACCCCATTTTCTCTCCCTCAGTGTTATCAATTGTTCTCCTATAACGATATGATATTACGCTCTCCCGCCACAAGTTGAACTGAGGGGGACTAACGCCCTCTGTTATTTTCCCCCATCTTTTATTTTATTACGAAAAGGGTGGTCGAAATTTATTTCATTATTTCCACGCCAACTTCTTAATTTGGCTCGAGCATTTGGAGATTCATCGCAGTACCTACCTAAACTTATTTTATTCCTTAATGAGTATTCTCGATTAAAATTAACTTTACTGCTGATCTCATATCCCTCAAGAGTTAGATACATTTTATCATATTTTCGATTCGTTCTGGATTTAGAAAGATTTAAATTATTGCTATACTTCTGGAGAAAAAATATACTTTTATTCGTGGAGGTATTAGAGTCAATAATGCTTTCGATATCACCTCAGTCAGGAACTAAATCACTTTCGACAAAGTTGGAGGAACCCATCTCAATGAAGAAAACGGTTACAATGTTGCAATATTGTGAGATTACAAAACTTACACTGTTAAATCGATTTATACTGATGGGTAAACTCATTAACAGACAATTGTGACTCTTCATTTCTCGCGGAAAAAATCAACGTTCTTCATTAACTTCAGATTTCTTCATGCATCTCAGCCCAAGTCTCACGCAAATAGCAGTTCAATCTATTTTGTGACTTTCGTGCCTACTAAAAAATACAGAAAAGTTCTCCAGACTGATAGACAAATAAATGTGGTTTAATAACGTAATTAAGCAATTATATCATTCTAACGCATGTCTACGGAGTAATGGCTTTTTTTTTTGTGGAATAGGTTAATGATAAATAATCACAAAAATCATCAATCAGAATTTTTTATTCGCCTGGGAAACACCCTGTATACAATGTTTCCAACCTGGTTGGAGGTACTTCAGGTAGATTTGAAGTAGCAGGTAGGTACTTCACGAGATTTGAAATTTCAAAAATTACCTAAGCGAGGAAAATGAACCCCGTGTATAAAAAGAAATCACCACGGGACAGATTGCGTCAATGATCCATTTGTCACCGAATCGCGAGGAAGGAAGCAATGAAAAATGAAGAGGAGGGTCAAAAGGAATCATGGTAGTGTACAAAGTGATTCAAACGTCCTTATCGTCCCTACCCATACGGATACGGTAAGGTCTGGGGTAAAACGGGAGGGTGAGACATGGTTTCTTAACGTTATTGCCGCATATTTCCCCTTTCCCTTTTTTTATTCCCAGCCTTTTGACAAAAAGGGGACTTTTTACGCCAAATATCAACGTTTTGAGATTAGATAGCTCTAACCCCTTATTTATGCGATACGGATGTAAGGGTTCACTTATTCGAACACGCAATTGGTATGGGAGTTATGCAATAGGAAAACAGCTGAACTGTTGTGAAAAACAGTGACCTTAGAAAATTGTGTCCAATATCTTTCTTAGCCAGATTGCACTTTGAAATACCTATTAGGAATAAATCTCGTACCGTTCATGTGTCATGTTCAAAGAAAAAAGTTCCAGTCATGGAGCATGATCGTATGAGCGAATATTTGTAAATTATCGATTTGTATACTGTTGAATTGTTTTGAAATTGAAGCTTTTGAGGAGCGAGGAAATTGTTAACTATCAATCTAATGGCAAAAAACGTATTCTAAATAATAATCTCCTATTCACATGGAGGTTTTGAATGTTTAGCTTTGTTTTAACAAATTTATCGATTATTTAGCAAATTTTAGTGAATTTTAAGTACATTTTTCAGTATAATTTTGTACATACATTTTTTTATGTTCTATTTTATAGTTATTAAACTTTATTAGAGCAATATTCTACCAAAATATATAAATTTATCAGTTTTTAGCTGTACCCAGCCACTTTTAGTGATTGTTTTAGTACATTTTTTGGAATATGACCAATTTAATGTGCTCAAAAAGTTCTGGCCAACAAACTCATCCTTTCGTTTGGAAAGCTTGATTTTTTGGTGAAGGAACGGAATTGTTGTCTCAATCCTAAGGAGAGTTATCTTAATCCAATAGCTCTTATTTTCTACAATAGTTCGCTAAATGCTCTCAACGTCGAGTAGAAAATAATGAGTGCGTACGTTGGTGTGATAGGTATCTTTTTCTAAGTTTGGAATTTTATTTATTAATAAGTTTCATCTGTTATAAGTTTATGTGTCATTTAAACCTAATTAATAATTGAATAGTTCATTGATATTCTTGAATTTATTGCATACATGCATAACTGTTTCCCATCAAACAGCAGAAAAGTGTGAAACCCAATGCAGTCAGTAGTATGATCTGATCGATAACATACGTATTAACATTTCAAGTCGGCACAACAGTTTGTTGTCTATAAAGAAGCTACAGTAATTAATGAGGATCCCCCCCCCCCCCCCTCCCCAATATATCTTACTTCTTTCTAGTGTTCCGATGTGAAGCAGGATTTCGGTCCTTCAATAGATCTGATGCTTGAACCTTCGGTTGTTGAGCAACGGGGTGGGGACGGAGAAAGTACGGTGGGGCATTAGGAAGTGTGGCAGGGGAATCAGGAAGAGGGGAATGGGATTGAGGGGTGAAGCGATTTTCTCCCTCCCTCACACCGCTTTTCATTGTTCTGTGACAAAAGAGGCCCCTTCGTTGAATCGGCTCATTCATACTGTTGAGTTTGAGAACGTGCTCTGCACACTAGGGATTGGGTGAATTGTCCAATGCACTCAACAACAACAATTTTGGTTCATCATTACCTCAACGAACCAAATCGGAACAAAAGCAAGCGAATATATTGAGTCTTGGAATATTAGGCTTATATTGAGGCTGGGAATCGAAATAGTATTATATATTGAGGCTGGGAATCTGCTCCTCTTGGGAATTTCCTCCATAATTGTATGTAAAAGATGATCTCTTTGAAATGCAATTGATAGTGAGGTTTCCATTTGTCTTAGTAAATATTCAATAAGATTGGCACCAAATGTTTAAGAAAAGAATCTCATCATAATTGAAGCTAACCACTTGTAAGAAAAATAATTACTTATCCCTTGTTCAACCTGGAAAGTATAAATTTAATTGGGGGCTTTTCTGTGACATTATAAGATGTATTAAATAACGGGCTAAATCCTGATCATGCACCTGAATGAGATGAATCATTTCCTGTTCACTTTAAGAACAGTTGACATTTGATAGGGAGCCTCTCTTGGAGAACTATTGACGAATTACTGACGAGCTTCATGCTGACCAGCTGAGTGAGCTAATTCCTCACCTTGTCAGGAATTTTATTTAGGCAGCCTCTCTGGGACAACAAGAGGGGAATGAAATAATCCAATCCCCTCCTGATCCTCCCAGAGGGCTGTCCTTAACTGCTGAATGAGCTAAATTTCCTCCATTCACCCTAGAATGTTGAAATTAGGAAAGGAGCCATAAATTGATGAATAATAGACGACTTAATTGATGAGTCCATCCTCATCAGCAGAGTAAGCTAAATTTTGTGCTCCCTATGAAGTTGTAATTTGACTGTGAGCCTTTCTGGGGTAGCAAAAGATATATGCCATGATCTTTCGCAATCAGATATTGAGACCCAGAATGCTCCATGTCTTTAGTCATTAGCTGTTAAATTCTAAGTAGCACCAACAGGGAATAGTAGGGGTCTGAGGTCCATCCCCGGTGAGGAGGGGAGTAGTTGTGAAGTTCAAAATGGAACTAACCACGAGTAGGTACCTAAGTTGATTTATCAGGTTTGTTCCAGCGTGCTTGAGTTCATGTACTAGTACGGCGCACTGCCTCTGCGCAGCTAGAGTGACGTTCCAGCGTGGTTAAGTTCTTGTACTGTGTAGACCCAGCAGTGTTCCAGCGCCCCGAGTTATTGTACTGGGTCATGAACTTCTTGCTCCGAAACCAAGGCATGAAATGAGCAGGAAAAAGATAACCTTGCTGAGACGTATAATGCTCCCTCCTTTCATTAGCTTGTGGTCTCTTCGCCCGTTATCAAGTGCTTCTTCAATAATTTTTATAACACATCCATAGTTTATTCACTATTTTCAGTAATTTCTTCTTGCTTCTTCTCTAGTTCCATTTATAATTTTGTATTTATACTTAAAAGCCTGGGTATTCTGCCGTTTATCGAAGTAAAAAGATGGATCTCGATTTTTTAATTGACGAATTGGCGGGCGATTATTCGGGAGATGGGACACACAGAAATTTCCACTCGCATTTTACATTTAAGACCATTCTGACTCTCATTCCATGCCTTTCAGAGTGTGTGTGTGTGTGTGTGTGTGTGTGTGTGTGTGTGTGTCTGTCGTGTATCCGTAAATCATTGTAAGAAGCCTAATTTCCAGAATATTCAACCGATGAAGCATTGCTTTTCCACGCCCTAGTCGTCCAATCTCGCTCGAATTTGGTGCATAGTTGGGGACCGATGATTTAATTATTCCCAGTAAATTTCAACATGATTGCATCATTATTAGCTCCTGCGCATTCCCGAATGTGTGCTCCCACGAACAAGGTTAATTTTTAGATTTTTTTTTTTTTTTTTCTTTTCCCCCATCAGATTTTGATTACCTACATTTTCTGGGTACGTGCGGGATAGGCTGTAAATAATTGTTCCCCACAAATTTCGTTTTGATCAAATCATTACCTGAACCTTTTTTTTTTTTTTTAAGGTAACTATTTACTTAAATATCATTAGGTATACAGATATCAGGGGGACTAGTAAAATGTAAATGTTTTAAATAAATTGTATTAATTTGTGATGGACTACCAGCGTTCAGGACAACCTCTGGGTGTAGCAGGTTAATCGTATTTCACCTTTGAATGAGGAATTACCCTCTTCCATCACCTCTCCTTGATTCATGTTAACAGAGCTCGGTTTCGAGCCATTCCCTCGCCCCAACCGAGTTCCTCTATTATTGAACGTCCTGCCCCCCCCCCCCCCCCCCCCCCCCCCACCATCAACAGGCAAACATTAAGCTCTTTGAGTAAAAAAACTAATGCAACTCAAACCCCAGCCCGACCTATTTGGAGCCCACCTTACACTCTGCCCCCCCCCCCCCCCCCCCATCCATGCCTATTGAAAGCCCCGGGTGTGTAATGGATAGTACCTAGTTCCTCTTCGATTATTGCAAATGTTATTTCTAAGGGACTACAAGCGTTCAGAACAACCTCTGTGTGTAGCAGGTTAATCGCCTCTCACCTTTGAAGGAGGAATCCTCTTCCATCACCATTCCTTCTTACAAATTTTCCCTCTGCAGGTGCCTTTATCTACGCAGGCATATTCATGTCAGCCTTTCGATCTGCAATTATTTGAAATGAACCTTCTTTGTAATATCAAGAATCCAGTGCACACTCATCAGTTGTGGAGGCTCTGAGCGAAATTCGTTATTTAATTGACTTATGATGCTGAAACCTGAACTATTCGAGTTGCTCCTTTTTGGAGATCTGGAATACAATTTAAAAGTAGGTATGGAGGGACTCTGAGGCTAAGTAAGTTCCCTATTTGGCTCACGGTGTTGTTATTTACATAGAGCTCCTTTAGGACTCCTCGGAAACAATTGCGATGTACGGAGGCGCACTGATCATCTGAGGGGTTTCTGAACCTATATCCTATCAACCTATTTTGCTTCCTCACTACCGAAAGCAGGGAAGCTCCGTGTTCGTGATTGAAGTCGAAAACATTTTTGACCTCCAAAATCAAAATTTCCACTTGCTCTTTGGGTTTCAGAACTTGCTGATCAATTTTGGCTCCGTGGCTGTCCGATGTCTGTCTGTCTGTGGTCAAACGCCCAAAACTACACCAAGTTTCAGTCCGATTCCGATGACATATTCTGGAAATTGTGCGGGTAAGCTCCTTGACGGTCCCCTATAATGTTCTGTATACCGAATCAACAGTTGATTCGGTATACAGAAAATTATAGGGGACCGCGCAATTAGCAATTATAGGGGACGCGCAATTCATGTTTGCGGACGCGAACATGCAACAGTTACTGTTGCATGTTCGCGTCCGCAAACATGAATTTCTCATAACGTCGATTTCTCATCATCTGTTGGTCCGATTTCGTTCAAATTTGGTAGGCAGTCGGGTTCACTCTTTAGAAAATGTCCCATAAACTTATCGCGATTGATAGAGCAATAACCATTGCGCATGCGCGAAACTGATATCGATTGACACAGGCAAAACTCCGAGTCTAATGGAACGATTTTGTTTACATATTCAAAGATTGTGCGGGTTAGCTCCTAGATGGACCCCTATAATTTTCAATGCCGTCGAATCAACAGTAGCTTGTGCGCATGCGCAAACTTAAATTTCTTATAACTTTGATTTCTTATCATCTGTTGGCCCGATTTCCTTCGAATCCGGTAGCTAGCTTTGTCATCAACTCAAAACCGTTCTACAAGACCATCAAGGAGACCAACATTCTTAAACGACTATGTTGTGGGTCATTGTTCTCAAAAAGGGGGATGTTGTAGAAGTTGAATAACCCTGTACTGTATTATTGATCAGTATTATTAATCACCATGTTTACAGTAGTCTTGACGACAACAAATTATGAAGAGAAAATATTGTATTGATCAAGGAGCTCGAGAGTTAACGCTCTTTAAGTTAGTGTTTTATTGAATACAATTTAAATTATTCAATAACTTAATTGATTATTATTTACCCTACGTTTGCTACACACAATAGTATATAAAATGAGGGGTTTAATAAATTAATTATAGACCGATGATCTACGTAGAAGGGCTTTTTAACACAGAAATAATAAACCATTGTGTAATAAGTAGCAGCAGTTTAGATTCTATCCATCTTGTAACGTAAACCAACACATTTTGAGGGGTTTTTTTTTGTAGATTACAAAGGTTTATTATTGAAATTAATAAACCAAAGCTGAATAAAAAAATAAAAAATCTATCTGTCCGCCGTCTGAAGAGTTTTCTCCAAAACTACTGAACCAAATTCTATGAAATTTGGCTCAAAAATCAATCATTGAACGAGGATGTACCAGTAACATCGACGCCAATTTCTATCGAAACCAAAGGGTAGCAAAAAAAGGCCGACATATCCAACAATCAGGATCTCGAAAAATATCAAAGTAACCCTGATGATTTTCTAGGGAAAAGAAGAGAGAATCTAGCTCACTTGATTGTTTTTAACATGGATTTAACCTTCCGTTAGTGGTACCCTTTTCCCTCTCATTCATAGTCGACTTTACCAGTGAGGTGTTTTCGAAAAATTTTCAATGTGAAAAAACTCTGGGGGACCCTCGTCTGAAGTAAGAAACAATAAAGTGCCCGTAAATAATAAACTTTATTGCATTCGAAAATGTAAAAACGCCTACGTAGTAATTTACTAAGAATAGGTAAGTATACTTAGTTCAGTTTTAATTTCGCTTACGTAATTTTCACAATGAAATCAAAGGCAATAACTAATGGCCAAATTCGAATTATGATATAATGGAATGATGGAATGAAAACAACCAGATACAATTTTTAGAAATTCTCCATCATCACAATATATATATATATATATATATATATATATATATATATATATATATATATATATATATTTCTATCACGAAATATAGGCATACCTAAACTGAAATTTGATCTAAATTCCTCGGATAATTGGAAATTTGAGAGTAATGTAAGTATTTATCGTTTCAAATTAAGATAAATTAAGAGAAACGTTCTTGGTCTACATCCACATTCTGATCATTTTTTGGGGCTAAAGTGACAGCCTTTGCTTTTTGGAATTATGTGGCCTAAACACAAGCACCTACTTTGCTAAAATAGGACCAAAATATTTGGTGTTTTGTCATTGCTCGTAGAGCTGACAGGAGTCAAGCCATTTTCTATATCTATTGGTGTCTTCTTCTGCGTTAGTATTGAAGAGGTGCGTTCTAAAGGCTGCTTTTTTACTTACTAAAGTCTTCAGTTGCAATACCTGAATAGTCCCGTTGGGCCTGTGAGGTGATTAGGTCTGTGACGTCTCTGATATGGTAGAGACGCAGCCGTATTAGCACTGCCAAGGAGGTTGCAATAAGGAGGCTGTTAGGGGAGCAAAATACTGCGCATGACTAAAGCGCCAAAAATAAGAATATCATCCACCTGTGAAGTGCGCACGACTGGCGGAAGGTTAATATGTAGATTGGGCCGAGATTTAGGTGAAAGTAATTTGCCTCATACTAATATGACCAAACAACTGATACATATTTTGAAGTTACTAACTACCGAGTAACAGGCGTTTTAGAGAAGTTTAAATGCAGTAGCCCAAACAAAAACATATCAATCTTCAATCAATCAATCAATCAGATTCAATATTTTCTCGTAATTGTCGATTTTTCCGTATTTTCATCTAGCCCAAATTTGGCTTTTTCCGACTCGGTCCAACTGTTACACGAAAGTTCCCATGGTGCCAAAGTGAAAACATGCTTAAAATGACCAAAACCCTAGTGAAGATTTCCGTCAAGAATTCAATGGACATGGTATCCTAAATCAAAGCAGTTAGGTACCGATGGTATTATTGTCAGTGTATTTCAAGTATTAAGTATCAAGGAAGCTTGGGCATTATGTTATTTTGAATATTTTCTAACTTTGATAGGTATATATATATATATACCTTTACATATATGTAAATTTGCCAGATGCATACTTACTTAATTGATTCGCTACTTTGATGAACATGGAGATATTTTTGTTTCGTTTACGGGTCTGTGAGGTCAATTTCTTACATACACGGGCTACAAAGCACTCATGGTATAATAATACTTACAGCTGTTCAGTAAATAGGGGTGTAGGTGAGAAGGGCCGTCCTATTCAAAACAAACTTCTCATGTTATGTTGCCTCAGGTTATGCTAGGTATAGCATACTAAGAGTTTGATTCAAATAGAAGAGAATCCACTAGATGAGCTCTGAAAAGAGACAGTTTGGCTAATCCATTACCTGATACTTCAGGAGAATATAGGTTACAGTTGCACTGAATTAAATGCAATTACCTCCGAGATCCTCGCATACTAATATGAACAATCTAATGATTAATGAGGTGGTAAATAGGATTCATTACTGCACTGTAATTCTACTCTCCTGAACCTGAAAATGTGGGATCAATTTCCACGTGGGAACTTTTTTCATCAGCATTAATTCGATTTCTTCATATCCTCATCTCAATTCTGGCTCTGAAAATTTCAATTTTAATTTAAAAATTTTATAAACAATCCAAATTTTCTTGACCTTTACGAATCTGTTTCTTTGCGTGAGTTCTTCGAATAATAAAGATGCTCAATCCCCAATAATGTATTTAGTTCAGAGTGTTTTATACCACATTTAGTTCCAGTGAAATTTATCCTTGAATCAACAACTGACGTAGTCTGCTAAGTACCTATCCGAGGAACCCCCCCCCCCCCCCCCCCACTATTCAAACATACTCAACGAACCGAAAACCACCTTTTCATTGTAAGAGCAGCATTTCAAGTGAAAACAAAGACCGGAAAATGGATCAGGATTATTTACAACGGGTCTGATGAGGCTGCGGGCGAATCCCCAACTCTTCTCAGTCGTGTAAAAGGGGAAGGGGTGAGAGAGGGAGAGGGGCTGAGCAGGACAATATACGCGCTGCCAGGATTAGCTCTTGAGTTTCTCAAACTCATTCCAGGGCCGAGGGGAAGAAGCTCTTACCCAAATTGCAAAGCCGGTGGCCTCCATTGGGTTACTCGTGCAGGTTACCCCTCTACTACTTACCCTCACCGTTTACCCTTCCCATCTCACCCAGGTTTCACTCACCGGAGTTACTCCCTTTGCCCGAACCCCTAGGCTTTTTCTTTTCCCCTCAATTTCCCCTGGTGGTTTTACCAGTGATCGTGGGTACACGGGGTTTCACTCCCGTTGTATTTTTGCCTAAAAAAGGGATAAGAAGCACACGTAAGGCGTTCGCGATTTTATTCATACTCGTCTGGAAGCAACGGTAAAAAAGGATAAAAGTTCGTTCAATATTATGCTGATATCGAAAGCGGCTAAGTACGATTTTATTTAAAAGAGTACGCTATAACACATTCCAAGTTGACTTCACTCTGTCTGCACCCTAAAGATTTTTAAAGAAGGTTGATCCAAAACTACAAATCATTATTATTACTACGCAATGATTTATACAATGTCTATGTTAGCCTTCTACGCAGATCATTGGTATATAGCTAGTAATCAAATGAAGTCTATGGTAAATTATCTAATAAATATAACCATTTTGCTCCAACAATATTGCAAATATTACCATGTAGAGTATTCCTAAACAAATAGCAACTTCACAAACACTAAAAAAATAGCAGTTGGCTTGGCCCCACGCAATCCTGAAACGGTCTTAACTTGCAGGAGCAAGTTGAGCATCTTCCAAGCTTGTCACAGATACCCTATGCACTCTACCGAGCCTTGAGTTCTGAGGTGACCCTGCTCACTCTACCCTCCACGGATTCTCGACTTCAGGGGTGTTCTCCCATCCACTTTAATAAATGAAGTTTAAAGGAAAATTTTCATAGGGAGTTCAAAAGCTAAATACGCGAGTGCTGATCAAACTACGACACTGATGACCCACGACGTTCTTGTTATTCTGTATACTCTGCCGTACCCCTATATTCATTGACATATCGGACGCCGCTTTCAATAATGACTACCCAGCCCCTCAACCCGAGTTGTCCTTTACTCCTCCTACAACAGAAGCTCTCTCCACATCCAGCTCGACTCCACTAACAATTGGAACCCTGATATTCTCAATTGGCCTCGTGTGATGCCAGTTCAGCCTACACTGCAACGGTCTCATTACACCACTGTGGCCTCCGTATCCATCGCCCTCACTTTACCCCCATTCTATCTGATCCATGTATCTGGTTTCTCCAACACGACAAGCAGGCCCCGATTCTGATCTAGAGGTGAAGATCACCTCACAATGGGTAAAATTGACCAAAACTCTTCCCCCCCCCTCCTCCTCCTCATCTTCCTCGCCCCTATGAAGCAGCTCTCCAGATGACGGACCTCTTGCCCCGGACATTTAATGGCTTCATGCACTGAGCTCAAAGAGAGGAGATCTACCTCTAGCTCTACCTAGCAGCTCTTTCGGACCCCTAACAGCTCAGTGACCTTTGTCCCTCACACCCCCTCCACAAGATCTTACACAATATGGGGGACATTCTCAATACCAAAATGGTGGAGATCTTTTGGTTCCACGCCCTATTGCTAGAGGTCCAAACTACTCCAGCCCCAAGGATAGAACACGAGATGGGACAGATACTACTATTTCCGGCCTTCGAGCCCAAAGTTCAGTCTTAGCAGTCACCAGCCCAAAGGATACACTGAACCGGGCCGGGTGTAGGGCTTATCAGGCCCAAGACGAACTACTCGATGATCTTCCTGCCGGTATCCACCTCTTTCTCCCAGCCGGAATAGACCTTCCTCTCCTCATCCATCTTCACTCTCAACATCGATCTCAAGAATCTAATAATCTACAATCCCACCCAATCCACCCCATTTTACGATTTATCGAGGCTACCTCATTGAGATTTTAAAATGAACAAACGGGAACCCTCCGACTTCATACAAATCTGCCCAAACACCCTATTCACACAGATCGACAGTTTTCCACTATTTGGTTCGAAAATACCACCAGTTCGTGCGAAAGCACAACGGCTCCAACCTTTTTTTTTTTTTTTTTTTTTTTTTTAAGTGACATAATCAATTTAATTTGTCCAGTACGAATCATAAGTATCAAATTTCACCATCAGTTAATCAGAAACAAATATGGCAGCGTTCTTTTGTGCCTTGTCAATTTCTATTCAGCTCTGAAGGATAACTAAGAAATAAAGAGAGAGAAAAAACACTTTATTGAACACTAGCCGCTCCGGCTCGCTACGCTCGCCTCCACGTCCAGCCGGGGGGCAAGCCCCCCGGACCCCCCATTCAATTGCTCGCTTCGCTCGCAAAGTGTGGCATGTAGGGAATATTGCTCGCTTCGCTCGCAAAGTGTGGCATGTAGGGAATGTTGCTCGCTTCGCTCGCAAACGATAGATCCCTAAGGGTAGGTTTAACTTCTGTAAGGGATGCTGCTTGCTTCGCTCGCTTGAGGAAGTTATACTGCCCACCCAACTTGGCAGACGTTTTTTTCTG
The DNA here is from genome assembly GCA_030762985.1 of Adelphocoris suturalis. Lineage (NCBI taxonomy): Eukaryota > Metazoa > Arthropoda > Insecta > Hemiptera > Miridae > Adelphocoris > Adelphocoris suturalis. Next base: position 38,611,386 of record CM061040.1, read on the forward strand.
TTGGAAATTCTTACAAACAAATTAAATCTTATGAAACTACGTGGAACCACAAAAAGTTTATTCGGGGATGTTGCTCGCTTCGCTCGCAAGGTATTGCTGTATATTTGTAGGAAAAAATCCGAATTTATTCTGTTGACATGGCTCTCGCTTCGCTCGCAAGGTATACCTGTATACCCTTCAAGACGTAAGTGCGTGTACCTGCTCGCAACCCGTTCCCTTCAGGTGCAAGCCCCGCCTCATCGAACCCCTGACTTCGTAGAGCCTTCTCGCGAACACGGCAAAATTAATTTCTGATGTTAAACGCTTCTTCTCGCTTCCGCTCGCGATTTGACCGACTTAACGTCACTTTTTTCGATATCCGATTTCGGATTCAGATTCGGCAGACCCAAAGCTGTATTTCGCCCGCGAAAACCGTTCCGAAAAACGTACCTTTATGGGGTATATTTTAATAGGAAAAAACCAAGTTTTTCGGCGGACTTTTCGAGAAAACGGGTCCGTACTCTCGCATTTTTTTAACGCATTTCCCGATACTTTTTTCGCGATCCGATCGCGCCGTCGTCTTCCTCGTTCAAAAACCTACGAAACCCGTATTTTTCTGGAATTGTCAACGGCCGTTTAGAGGGGTAGGGGAAGCGGGGAAGTCCAAAAAGCGCACATTAATTATTACTTCGACCCCCCTCCCGCCCTACGGCCCATGGTTCGGGTGGGATTAAACAATTTTAAATTCGCTCGCTCCCACTTTTGGAAAATCTCAAGAAGATCCCACCACTCGTAGACACCCCCCACTCAGCCGTTTGGCCGTGCATAGACACGACAGACAGATAGACAGACAAACAGACGGAGTTTCATTCTTATTAATAACTAGCCGCTCCGGCTCGCTACGCTCGCCTCCACGTCCAGCCGGGGGGCAAGCCCCCCGGACCCCCCATTAAGTTGCTCGCTTCGCTCGCAACGTGTGGCATGTAGGGAATATTGCTCGCTTCGCTCGCAAAGTCTGGCATGTAGGATATGTTGCTCGCTTCGCTCGCAAAGTCTGGAATGTAGAAAATGTTGCTCGCTTCGCTCGCAAAGTATGGCATTTAGGGGATGTTGCTCGGTTCGCTCGCAAACGGTAGATCTCTAAGGGTAGGTTTAACTTCTGTAGGGGATGCTGCTCGCTTCGCTCGCAAACGGTAGATCTCTAAGGGTAGGTTCAACTTCTGTAGGGGATGCTGCTCGCTTCGCTCGTTGAGGAAGTTATACTGCCCACCCAACTTGGCAGACGTGTTTTTCAGTTGGGAATTATTACAAACAATTTAAATCTTATAAAACTACGTGGAACCACGAAAAGTTTATTCAGGGATGTTGCTCGCTTCGCTCGCAAGGTATACCTGTATATGTGTAGGACAAAGTCCGTATTTATTATTTGAAATGGCTCTCGCTTCGCTCGCAAGGTAGGTACCTATGTAGGCATACCTGCTCGCCTCGCAACGTTGTGACATCGAACCTTTCACGTCAATTCTTGAGCCTTCTCTCGTCCACGGCAGAATCATTTTAATCGCTTTGCTCGCTTCTGCTCGCAATTTGACCGAGTTCTCGTCACTTTTTTCGATATCCGATTTCGGATTCAGATTCGGCGGACCCAAAGCTGTATTTCGCCCGCGAAAACCGTTCCGAAAAACGTACCTTTATGGGGTATATTTTAATAGGAAAAAACGTAGTTTTTGTCGGACTTTTCGAGAAAACACGGTCCGTACTTTCGCATTTTTTTGACACATTTCCCGATACTTTTTTCGCGATCCGATCGCGCCGTCGTCTTTCTCGTTTCAAAACCTACGAAACCAGTATTTTTCCGGAATTTTCGACGGCCGTTTAGAGGGGTTGGGGAAGCGGGGAAGTCCAAGAAGCGCACATTAACAGTTACTTCGACCCCCCTCCCGCCCTACGGCCCATGGTTCGGGTGGGATTAGAAAATTTTAAATTCGCTTATACACCCTATCGGAAAATCCCAAGAAGATCCCCCCACTCGTAGATCCGGCCCACTCAGCCGTTTGGCCGTGCATAGACACGACAGACAGACAGACAGACGGAGTTTCATTCTTATTAATAGTATAGATAGAGATTGTAGAAGGAATGAAGGTGGAAAAGGACTCCAGTAGTTGCCGAAACGTAGGTAATGGATTTGCCGAAAGTTCAAATTGAGTTGCCAAAAGTTCAAATTGGTATGCCAAAAGTTTGCCAAAAATTAAAATTGATTTATGCCAAAAGATTTTTTTTTTTTTTTTTTTTGCGTGCGTGCGAGCGTGCGAGCAAGCGAGCGTAAATGTGTGAGGAGTTAGTCTTGTGGGAGCCAAATTGCTGCTCCGTCCTCCAGTCCGAGTCCTCGGACTTGTTTCCTTGGGCCTCTTAGCCTCATGGACACCGCTCGATGGACGGAGAATTGAGTTTTCACTCGCGTCCACATCATCACTTGAGCGTAGGATTTGGACCATTTGTTGGCAAGGCGTAGGGAGGCATTCTTGAGAAAAGCGTCATACTCTTTTTTGCAATGCTCCATCGCATGAAATTACGAGTGGCGTGAAAGACCCTCTCAGATCTTCGGCTATTCTGTCGTATTTTGCATGCTTGGCTTGGGCAGCATGGCGAGAGATGGTTGGCCAGTCCATGGAAGTGTAAGAGACTGCGTCAGCGTTTATAACGCGGGTATCAAAAAACGCAGGTCGCTCCAACCTGACCAATAAAACAAACAAAACAACATCTCGACCCTCTCGTACACGAAAGCTTATTTCGTCCGTCGAAATCCAAATGGTACTCACCTCTCCACATAGTACTCAAACCAAATGGTATGATTCGAACATGGGGCAATTATCTCGCTTGAAATGCTCGCACGACATCTGTCAGGTATGCCGTCCCACACCTATAAGACATCAGTTCCTACCTGTACGGATGTAGTATTTTCTAAAAAAAAGGATGTCACCATATCGATGTGCGTTCGGACGACATATGCGAGGCAGCGATCATTACGCCTTTTGGTCTGTATAACTCCACGAGAAAGAAATTTGAACTTCGTAATGCTACTCACTCCTGGCAACAATACAAAGAGCCTATCGTGAGATGACTCCCAAATACAAATCTTCAGGTAAAAATCCAACAAATTAGGTACAAAAGCTTAGTTTACTAATAGAATGAATGTTTCTCAGGTTTTAATTGAACTCTACCACACACAGAGAGGTCCTGTTCCAGCGTTCAGCATTTCAAAATGGGTTGGAACAAAATTAGATACAACAATCACTCAACTTATTAGAATAAATGGAAGTTCTAATATACCTCCATCACACTCAGAGAAGACCCTTTTCAAAGTTCAAAATCTCAAGCTGAATAGGCAAAAAAAAGCTACAGAGTCCACTGTGAGTGAGCCCACTCTAATTTGGTGAGCTGTGTGCCAAATTATGTTCCTAACTAATTTGAGATGTTGAAATTTGGTACGGGGCTTTGCTGGGTGTGGTAAAGTATAATATCACATCTTGATATTCTCTCTCCATGTTGTAATATGCTACATTCTAATATCTATGCTCTATGCTCCATTTGGATTGTTACAAAAGCAGCCCATTCAGCCGGTTAGAGCTATTCTTCTGTTTCCTAAATCGTACTTGTTAATACTCACCTCACCCTGAGGGGTACCGTTCAAAAGTTCAATATCTTGAACTGAATAAGACTAAAATAAGCTATAGAGCCCACTAAGCGGGTTAAAGTAGTTTAACAAGTTGTAATATTGTATTCTACAACACCCAGGGAAGCCCGGTTCCAAATTACAGCATCTTAATTTGGATAGGAAAAAAATTACAGAGCCCAATCAGGGGTGGAGGGGTTGGTTATCAATTCATTCAAACGCTGCTCAAGCTGCAATCTTCCACCGATTTTTTTGTCCCCATACAAGAATTTGGTATGGTTTTGGAATATAAGACAGGATGTCAGGAAGTTCAAATTTTATTACGAAAGGTGGTAATGAATAGTAATGCTGATAAATCTTAACTCTTTCACTATTCTCATATGATTTTCGTGATTCTTCCGGTGTTCAATTAAGAATTCGGTCTAGTTTTGGAATATATCTCAGGAGTTTCAAATTTTAGAATGGAAAAGCGTGAATGTAGGTGGCAATTGTAACAAACCTTTACGTTTCAATTATTTTCGTATGATTTCCGTCTTTTTTTCCCTATCCAGATTTTAGTCTAGTTGTTCGAAAAAACTCAGGAACGTACAAATTTACTGAGAGTGGGGGCAAACGGAGGGGTGATTCCGATTAATCATGATATATTCGTGTTCTTGCCCATTTATTTATAAACATATATATATTTAAATTAATTAATTTAGGTATGCTAAAAACCGAATATTTCATTTTGATGACAGATTTTAATGAAAAAGTGTGAGAGATGAGGAAGTGAAACCTATTATTCATGCTTTTCTCAACCCATCCAGTTTGTACCAACCCACATATTCCGACGAGCAACGTCCCCTCAAACAAGATAGTCTGTAGTGATGTCAATTATATTTGACTTGCGGGGAAGCAAAGTGCAGTATAGTCCTCTCCTATACTTTCACATGCTCTGACGTCCCCTCGCATCAACAGCTGAGTTGTCAACACCAAGTGGGAGACGTCCGTTAGGATATTCGTCCCCCAGGTCATCATTGCAGCCCTCTCAGTCACCTCTAATGAACATACTCCTCTCCCTACTCCAATATGAAGATCTTTGTGAGAATGAATCATCAAAATCTACAGCTACCAACCTCACAACTTGCCATCATATTCATCGATTTATCACCGTGATGCAATAATATCTTGAATAACGTGCATTCAATATTTTATCAAGTCATTAAACGCATAGCTTAGATAGTTAATACCTATCCATGGAGAAGTTTACATTTATGTCTTTTGATTTAAAAATATTACGTAACGATTTTAACGCAAATGACCTAAGGCATGGGGCTCTACTTTTTCAACAAAGCTAAAATAAATACGCATAATTGAGATTTTAAAGTGCTAGTACTCAACTCAAGATTCATCCAGCGAAATGAAAGTACATAATTTACCCCAATTTTACAGCAATACTACATTAATTTGTGAACATAAATTGTTTGCAGCAGGAGACCGTACTCACACTTCACGAGAATAGCAGATAAAATTACGTTGAACACAACTAGAATGAATATTCATAACGAGTAGGTACCAAGGAGCTACCAAGGTGCAATTTTGTTTAATTCATTGCCATCTTCTCAGTTACCTGTGGCGGTTACTATTGGAGAGTTCTCGCTATTACTAAAAACCGACAATCATGAAGAAGTAGAGTACCAACTAAACTACCAGAAATTGATTTATCTAGTGTATTTTTATAGCCTACCAAGTTATGAGGACTTATAGATATTCTTTAAACCGAGATAGAAATTTATGTTTGTAATCATTGGGTTTAATTTTCTGGTAATTTCTTAGATTTTTCAGATAAACTATTATATGATACCAGTAATTAGAAGGTAAATCACCATGTTTTAGCGAATTTTTGAAGAAAATTAAGCTATTGCTCTTGCCTCAAAATTTGTAGAATGTGAATTTTTGAAAAAATTGTATGCAGAAATCCGTATCAGGCTATTCTGAATCATATTCTGAAGTTTAACGCATTTTTTATGTATGTATGTATATATTTATGTACGTATATATATATGTATGTATGTATGTATGTATGTATGTATGTATGTATGTGTCATTCCAGACGATAACTGTCCGTAGAATTGTGCTAGAAACTTCAAACAAATTTTAAAATGTTAAGGACACAAAACGAAAGTTCAAGTTCGTTGGCCAGCATGATCGGATTACATCTTCGGGTTGAAATTTTCAAAAATGTAGTCAAAAATTTCAAAATAGCCTGTTTTTTGCGATTTGTTGTGCGAAATAATTTTTTCAACATACTAACATGTGGTATATTCGGAATCAGCCTAAAATTTCCTATAAGAATATGTATCAAGTTTTCAAAAATTTCAAAGTTGAAAAATCAGTCAAAAATCGAAATAATGCCGTTCGCTAGTTGTAAAAATCGGTAATATTTGCATGAAACATTGTCCAAATTCAGATTGAACTACTCTTATGGAAGTATCCCTGTATAACCAATCCTAGAACCATGCTGTTTAAAACGTAGGTAGTAGGTGCTTAAAAAAAAAAAAAAAAAAAAAAAAAAAAAAAAAAAAAAAATGTAATCACAACTGATGAGTTTACTCTGTGCATGTGTTAATAATTTGATTCCATGTTTGTCTATCAAAATCATAAACTAAAACTTCTCAACATGATCAATGGCGACTGAAATGTCGAAGATGTCTTCAAAAATTCGCTCATGGGGTCATGCTGCATGACTGGACTTTTTTTAGTTGGGTTTTGAGGCTTAAACTTCCAGCACAAGATTTCTTAAAGGAAGTAGAATCATATTGTATGTAATTCGCATTGTGCTTTCGTTCATTAAATAAATGTAAATACATTATTAAAAGAAATCAAATTTATTAAACAAATAAGTGATGAAAATAACAAATAAGAAACTCATTCATGTTGAAGTTAACAGGCGAAGCGAACAAGCAATTACATCTTTAGCATAGGGCCTAACAATATTCCTGATATTTTAGTGATGCATTTGGTAATACAGAAGCTTCCAGTCAGCATGAACGTTTTAGATGGGAAAACTGAAATAAAACCGAGCTTAATCTGAGGAGGCTCATACTAATTTTTGCATCTGAAAACCACTCCCTAATTAAAGCTCGTGTTGATAATTTTGTTACACCGAGAGAAAAATAGACTGACCCTACTCGATAGGAAGGCGTCAATTAGAGTTCCTGCTAGAAATCCAAGCGGGTGTCCATCGATCCAAGCGGGTAGTGTGGTTCTCCTAGCAGGCAGTGTCGTTCCCCAAGAAGGTAGTTGCAAAATCCAAGCGGGTATCGAGCGTTTTTTTATCGGGTGGACCAATTCCAAGCGGGCCTTTTTAAATGCCCGCTTGATAATCAAAAGGGTGGGCCTTTAAAATTTATCGGGACGCGAGATTAGTGACTCCAAACGGGTACAGTGCTGTGTCCGATCCATCGGGCCTTCTGGAAACTAATCGGGTCATGCAAATTCCAAACGGGTAAAAGTTAAAATCAGTCGGGTTACCACTTCAAATATTATAGGGTACTCTAGTATTTTATCGGCTTTTCCTTGATCGGATAGGAAATCAAACGGGTCTCTCGAATCACATTTGTCACCCCATCAGAAATCTAGCGGGTGTTCAAATACAGAATAAAAACCCGGCACCATTTTATCGGCTTTTCCTTGACCCGATAGTTAATCAAACGGGTCTCTCGAATCACATTTATCATCCGATCAGAAATCTAGCGGGTGTTTTAAACATCCGTTTATTGGGTTATCAGAAATCTAGCGAGTGTTCAAATATATATATTAAACACCTGCTACCATTATATCTGCTTTTTCTTTATCCAATGGGAAATCAAACGGGGCTTGAATCACGTTTATTAACCGATCATAAATCTAGCCTGTGTTCAAATATAGAAATTAAACACCCGCTACCATTTTATCGGCTCTTTCTTGACGAGATAGGAAATCAAACGGGTCTAAAATCACGTTTATCACTCGATCAGAAATCTTGTGAGTGTTTAAATACATAAATTAAACACCCCCTACCATTTGATCGGCTGCTATTTGATTTACATCACCCGATAGGGAATCAAATGAGTCTCTCAAAAGCACGTTTATCGGGTGATCAGAAATCTAGCAGGTGTTCTTATATTGAAAATTTAACACCTGCTCTCATTTTATTGGCTGCTATATTTGATGTAGATCACCCGCTAGGATATTAAGCTGGTGACATAGTTCGTAACTATTTACCGTTCAGTTTCAGGCCATTCTCTGATTAAGTTGTCAGAAAAATAGGTAGGTAATACCTATTAGTATTAGTATTAGGTGCCTATTAGTATTAGGTCGTTCACCACGATTGTCAGTGAAAGGCTTATTCCTGAATCCCGTTATGTACCTCCCTTAACAGATATTCTAATGTGAATAAGCGGATTAACCTTCCCTATTTCGATGCTAAAAGGCCCTTTTGGAGAATGACGGAGCAACGGAATTTAAGTTCAATGATCCAGTTGAGCTGGTCGTGTTATGATTGAAAGTTGAGGATATGAAATGAAGTTTTAAGGTAAGTACATCTTTGTTTTGTAATTGGGTTTTGTAATCCGCTGCCTTCACTGATGTAGGTATCAAAAGAAACAGGCACTTCGACCTGAGGAAGAACGAGCAGGACGATCTCATGAGCGAATCCACACCCCCACCCCCCCCCCCCCCCCCCCCCCTTCCTTAATTAAATTATCGATTCCTGACATGCGCGATCCAAAACAAATAAGAATCATGAAAATCGGTTCAAAAATTTAGCTAGAAATTTGACACAAAAAAGTGTTCATGTTATATTTATAACCTACACAATACACATACACAAACACACACACACACACACACACACACACCCACATACTCACACACGCACCCTACCGTTCCCTACAAGAAGTACTGTGAGTTCTTCAATTCCGTTCAACCTGTTTCGTTGAGAGCAGTAGTCAATCCCTTAGTAAAAATGCAGATTAGTGGACATGTAGGTCAGAATAAAGTGTAACATAGTTTGGTGGTGGTTGGCTACACCTATGGTATTTTTCACGGGTTTGGTCTTAGAATGGTTTGAAACGGATTTGTATGTGGATATTTTTTTAGCATGCTTGGGTCGTCCCCTACCCCCTCCACCCATGGATTCAAGGGATTAAAATGTGGTTAAAAAAGGAAGTAATCAAGACAATTGTGTAATGTTACACACTTACTAGTCCTGTTGGCTATTTTATAATAGAAAAAGTTGTTCAGAACGATCTAGGACTAACAATATCTATATGAGTCGAAATTTTTATTCTGAAGAACAAAAAATTTTGTTGTCATCCCGAGAGAGAAAATTTGTTCCACACCTTAGTAGACTCAGACTTGGTATAAGCAAAATTACGATGATTGAAACTTATCTCTTCTTTTGCGACACTTTTGATAAAATCTAGATTCTCTTTGGTATTGGCTGGAATGCCAAACATACAAATGACTTATTATATGCTCGAAGAAGCCCCCCTTAGCATAGTTCTCCGCAACCAGATGTAGTTCAGTAGACGTTTTAATTCATAGATCACTGAAATTATATTACCTACCGATTTCCATGAACCGTTTTTTGACAAATAGATTTTCTAAATTGTTAGAGCGATTGCAATAGGTAGTTTAATTTTCTTGAAAAACGGTGGCAAGCGAGTAGTTCAGAGCATTCACTAATGATCGATGTACGAGTATCTTTAACGAGACCTTCTCGAACGATCAAGTTTGTCCCCCACCCCGGCAACTACTTGGAGCCGTTCCCTACAAGAAGAGCTGTGAGTTCTTCAATTCGATTCAACGCGGAGCAGCTCATGAGTCACATGAAAAGTCACATTTACGTTTCTAAACTGTTATGTGATCGTGTTATGAGACGACCAAACAGACCACCAAACTATACACTTCATTCTGATCTACATATCCAACTAATCTGCATTTTTACTAAGGGATTGACTACTTGATGTTATGTATTTTTGAGATGCGAGCTTGCGAGCATCCAGACCACCAAACTATACACTTTATTCTGACCTACATGTCCACTAATCTGTATTTTTACTAAGGGATTGACTACTGCTCTCAACGAAACAGGTTGAACGGAATTGAAGAACTCACAGTTCTTCTTGTAGGGAACGGTTCCAAGTAGTTGCCGGGGTGGGGGACAAACTTGATCGTTCGAGGAGGTCTCGTGTATCTTTACAACGTCTCAAAGGAAACTTCTCATTAGGCTTCTTAATAAGTACTTGAGAAGTTTCTCCTAGAATAAAGAGACGTAATTGAAAGCATGCCGTGTCACTCGGAAAATTTGGCGAAACGTTTTCAGTTAGTGAATGATAGAATTCTTTAAACCGCTATGCCATCACAATGAACGTCACCCGTGGGCGTGAAAAAGGTAATTATCCTGATGCTTCCTTACTACCGAAGAAAGTAAGGAAGCAATACTTTACCACTTCGTGATTGAAGTGGAAAAAATTTTTTGTCCTTCAAAATCAAAATTTCCACTTGCTTTTTGCGTTTTCAGAGCTTGCTGATCGATTTTGGTTTCGTGTCTATCTGTCTGATGTTTGCCAGCCTGTTTGATACCAAGTTTCAGTCTGATTCCGATGAAATTTTCAGGGAATGTGCGGAGTAGCTCCAAAACAGTATCCTATAATTTTCAACGCCGTCGAATCAACTGTAGCCTGTGCGCATTAGCAAACGTGAGTTTATTATAACGCCGATTTTACATCACCAGTTGGTTGGTACATTGGGTATGATGGGTATGGGCCCTATAAATTCTATCGCATTTGGTAGAGTAATAAAGGAATAACGCTTCTCGAGGTGTGGTGGAGTATACTAATCAATGGAGTTTGAGAAGCCTCTCGTTTTAGGAGTCTCCGCTCTTTTCACGCACATTGCTCTTGATCAGCATTACCTACCGCTTCCAACTTGGCGGAGTTTTAGGACTACCTATATTATATTGTTTGCATTCGATGGAGCCCACCAGAACACTCATCGTTCTTTTTAAACACATTTATGAGCTATTCTATTAGCTCTATGCTAGCGTATAGCTAATTCTGGAGTATACCCCCGAGACGGAGCCAGTTCTATAAGTACCATATCAACCAACTGGAAAGAGTACAAAATATGTTTCTCCGTTATGCAGCTATTAAGCTCCACATTTTTCAGGTCACTATGTGTTTCAATACTTTCAATGATCACTGTTTCTCCCAGCCAGAGATTCCTCTCGAACGTTTCATTCCTCCCAAAGCTGATGATGAGCAGTACAAATTGTCCATCACCCCTAGCACAGTCGAAACTCCGTACATCCCAAGCCGCTGAACAAACGATTTGTTTTGGACCCCGTACTCTCCAACCAACTAGGTATATGTACCACTGCCCATTATATATTGAGTTCCGATATTGATTTATTCAATAGCTCTCTGCCTATGTTGCGTCGAAAAACTGCACACCACATTACGCCACTACATACATTTTTAGCCTTTCATTATGATTTATTTTCGGAGTATCCCTGCTATGTACACGTTGACTGCCAGCTAGACCCAAAGTGGGCTTATCCGAACTTTCCCGCCAGGCCGTAAGGCCTGAAGTGGGTCTAGATAGGTACCTTTCCCTTTTATGCGACTTTAACACTCCTAGTAGCAATTTCAAGTAACAATGCAAATGTAACATTTGTTGAGATATTTGGCTTCCATTGCTACCCTTAGCTACGTGATTGGTGTGTTGCGGGTTCATGTACGAAAACTTCCCTTTGGGCTTTGTTATTAATGGCCTTGTTGATAGTTTTCACTTCACATTGGTTTTTTCTATGTTATTTTACCCGAAATGAATGACCAGCGGATCGAAAAATACTCGTATTTGCTGCCCAAGATTGAAAAACTCCTTTTTTTTTTTTTTTTTTTTTTTTGTTTTTAGTTTTGTTATTTCTCTCCTCTTTTCCTCACTAGGCCCATTCTGGGTCTCATGACGCTGAGAAAGATAGCCCTTCCCTCAGGATAGCTTTTGGCCCGAAAATGGCCTAACGTGTAGTTTTATCTAAAATGAATGGCCAGCAGATAGAACATTATTTGCTAGAGTTGGAATGTTTTGAAGAAAACCATTGGTTTTGAAGAAGTTACGTTATTTCTCACTACATTTCCTTATAAGGCCAATTCTGGGTTTTGTGACCCTGGGCGAGAAATTCTTTTCCCCAGGCCAACGACCCAAAATGGGTCAAGCCTAAAAAAGTGCCAGTCGTGCAGCATAGTCTTATGAGCGAATTTTCGTAAATTATCGTATAGTATAATGTTGAATTGTTTCGAAATTTGAGCTTTTTGAGTGCAAGGAAATTGTAAACCATTAATTTCATGGCAAAAAATCTAAATAATAATCTCCTATCCAAATAGGGGTTTTGAATTTTTAGATATTTTTCAGTTTTTATCAATTTTTTGGCATATTTTAATGAATTTTAAGTATATTTACAGCATAATTTTGCACATAAATTTTTGAATGTTCTATTTTACAGTTAATAAACTTTATTTGAGCAATATTCTGCCGTTATATATATTTTACTAGATGTACCCTGCCACGCTTCGCTGTGGCACATTATGGTCGTATGGATGAGAAATGAGAATCAAAACAAAGATCAACATTTGACATAAAAAGGTCGACCCGTGTCCGGTTTTCCCTTAATTACGACGTTGTTTACGTTCGACGTAGGTAGGGAAGTCCAAGGTTACGACGAAGGAGTAAATCTAGAGGATTGAGATATAGCCTAAAACCATCTCTGAAACTTTCTCGTCAACTTTACCCACCAGAATGGGAATCTATATACGAAAAAGGTTAAACTCGAGGATTCGTTTCAGGAAGCCTCCGAGTCAAATTTTCCGAGAAATTGCGATAGGTAGTTCATTTTCAATAAAAATTTACTAAAACTCAATTTTTGGCAAAAATATGAACAAATAAAAAAGTAGTCGCCTAATTCTTTCTTCTAATTGCTCGCTTGAAACTTTGAGTGAGAAAGAATATAAATTTGGCCTGGTGGAAGGATTTGCCATTTTTATAATGGCAGTCAACGTGGTAATGTTATTTCTTTGTTGAATTATTTTGCAACTATTTACCAAGCACAACGTATTACGTAGATATTCGATGCTTGTTTTCTTTTTTTTATGAAGCTGTTACTTTCTTTTTCCTGTTTACTATTATTATATTCATACTTCAGTACATAATTATTTACAAACTAGAGGCCTGTTAGGGCTTGGAAAGCCCTAATCTAGTCCGTATAACAGTAGTACCTAACAGGAACTCAGCACATTATAGTAGCGATATAAGTCCTACCTACGTGCGGAGTTATGTGTCCTGGTTCAAAGCTAAGGCGATGTTATTAAATGATTAAAAAAGAGGAAATACCGATCAAAATTTAAGTAATGTAATAAAATAAATATCACCAGTTGAGGTGGTCCTCGCCACCATGAGACTAAACAAAAAGTTGACAGATCGGAATTTGGACCGTTCGGAATTATATATGAAGTCCCCCAAGTTCTTCAGTTTCAATTTCTTCGTTCAGAAATAACTCTCCTAGATGTTAGTAACTTAGGGTTGGCCAGTTAGGGCTTGGAAAGCCCTAATCTAGTCCGTATAACAGTAGTACCTAACAGGAACCCAGCACATTATAGTAACGATATAAGTCCTACCTATTTGCAGCGTTATGTGACCTGGTGCAAAGCTAAGGCGATGTTAATAAATGATTAAAAAAGAGGAAATAACGATCAAAATGTTAGTAATGCAATAAAATAAATACCACCAGTTGAGGTGGTCCTCGCCACTCAGCTGATCAGAAAAGATCCCATCACTTCACTCGTCTCCCTATCAAATTTCAACTTCCTACAGTGAACAGGAAATTATTTAGCTCACTCAGCTAATCAGAAAAGACCCCATCACTACGTTTCTTACTTACCGACACTTTTGCAACAAACTTAGGGCCGTGCTGATTCGGAATTATATATAAAAACCGTTCGGAATTATATATTTATAAAGTCTCAGAAATAACTCTCCTAGATGTTAGTAACTACACTACGTTTCTTACTGACCGTGAATTGATGGCAACTGTTGTTACCCCCACAGCCTAATAAACAACTCTCGTTGATAAGGACCGCCTAGAACACGATCAAGGCGGGTATAGAGACGAACGGCGACACTTTTGCAACAAACTTGGGGCCGTGCTGATTCGAACGAGCAGTCTAACACTAAAATCGGATCGCGAAGTTCTTCACAATTTCAAAGACCGTTCGGAATTATATATAAAGATAATTCAATTTATTGGGCTTGCTCATTATTGAAAATGCACAAATAGAATGAACCTACCAACTGAGGCAACTAGATTGTTTACCATCGTCAACATCAATATATTATTTCACTCCTCCATGGACTCGGGATATCTGATAATAGCAACGTCACAATTTTTAATTATAAATTAATTATTCACAAGTTCGTCGAAATTAGGTACCTACGTTATTCTAGATAGATTTGATCTATTATGTTCCTCCTCGTCCACTTTTGAGAAAAAGGGAAATCCGTTTGCGATCACGCGTAGTTTCACTGAGCTGTTCGCACCTACTTCAATCGCGATTTGGCTCATCCCAAATGACCGAAAATAATGAACCAAACGATCCGGACTTTGCACCTCAGCGGCGAAAAAGGGAAGGGACTCTATGGCAATTTTGGCTTTTGTTGTTTTTTCTCTTGGGATTTACGGCCAAAAACGCCATCGCTGCTTATAGGACACTGACAGTGTTTAGAAAATCTCACGGCCAACCTGAACCACACAGTCACCACCAGCTGGAAATACATAGACTGCTTCTTCAAATTTGGAACGGGAATTTGACGGAATATCTGATAGGCTGGATGCAATCGCCTTTGAGTTGAAACTCCCGAGAGTTACTCAAACGATCTACCGTGCGACGCATGAAATGGTTAGATTTGTTGAGTTCAGATAAATCAGTTAGCCCCAAAATATATATGTGATCTGAAATAGATCTGTGTTTGCTTCATCATACATTGTGTTCGCATGATGTCATCCATCAAAGTTATTTTTTAATTAATTTTTTTCTATAATTTTTTCAGATAACTTATATGAGGTATTACAGGTAAAAAAAAAAAAAAAAGTCATGCTGCTCATTGTCATCCAGAAATATCATCCATATATTTGTTATATTGGTTTTAAATTTGAGCACATTGAGGGCAAGGAAATCTTTAACTATTATTTTAACGCAAAAAAAAGAAAGTATTCAATATGAGAAGCTTTCAGAATCAAAAGTGGATGACTCCAAAAAGTCAAGTCTTGCAGGAGAGGCCAAAACACGTTTCGAGTTCTCAGTTCACGTAGTATCGTGTTTGAAATTTCGTTAGCACACGTTGCTGGGGTAGGTCCTTTTATATACCCTGAAAAGTTCTTCAATATAACTTACCATCACAGAGATATCAAAAATCCAAATTTTTTATCCTGTTTTGATATTGAACTGGCATTTATCCGTTTCGGTACTCACCATGAACAGAATGTATATTTCTCTCCGGCTCTTCCCCTTAAAAAACCTGTATTAATTCTCAATAGTATTGCACACAATTGACAGACTTTTTTTCCAACTCTTTGGGTTAAGGAATTCAGCTAATGAAATAACCAACATTAAGTAAAACCCTTATACAAATTTGAAAGATCACGAGTATTAAATATCAAAAAAGTACCAACATGCTTGATAGATACTGACATAATAACTTATTGAAATACATCCAATAAAAAAATTCAATGTTTAGTAACATTTTAAAAGTATGTATCATCTAACACTTCAGCTTTTATTGGTGATCATTGAAGTAAAAATAAGAGATGAACGCATAAAAGCGAGCATTTCCATGACAACTACAATTTTTACTAACTCTTTAGTTGAGTAATTTTAACTTTTATTGGTAATCATTTAAGCAAAACAATTACATCTACATTCACCCATTCCCAATGAAACCTATTGCTAAAATCAAACTCTAAGGAAATGAGCAAACTGATGTGCGTCGAATGAGACCGCCACCAGCTCTGGAGGTGTGATGATTGATTTTTAGCGATTTTTCAACTAGGTACCGAAAAGCTTGTTTTTCGGAAATATACTGAGAAAAAATAAGTTGTCGAAAAACAGACAAGAATCACGTCTTACGGTAGTTGAAAAATCAGAATTTATTATGACACCTCCAGAGCTGGTGGTGGTCTCATTTGAGGCAGAAATATCTCATGTAATAGTAAAACTTTAACAGGTCGTCAAGTGGTGTAATTTGAACAATTACTACAAAAAACTGTAGAAAAATCGTCAAAAATTGGTGGAAAACCACGTTTTTTTGGGCAGTTTTTTTGGCAAAATACACCCTAAGGAGACATTTTAGACCCATCATATGAGGTATATGCGTGTTCAGCGTTAAATTTCCAACACGAATATCATCTTTTAATTGAACATAAATTAACCTGAAATGAAAGTTTTTTTTTTTTTTTTTTTTTTTTTTCAAAATGCAGTTGCCGTTACTCAAAAATTAAGCACGTCTGCGTGAAAAACAGGCTTCGAATTCGGATTCAGCATCACCTCGAAAACCCCCAGGACCAATACCAGTTTTGTGAGGGACGACATTGTTTTCTTAAGTTAACCTCTAGCAAGTTGACCTCCTGAGTTTTAAAGTTGGTTATTTAAGAAAAGATTGAAATGTTTAATTTAAGATTCATTATAATTGTCAGTAATTTTATTTTCTTACTAGCCTTGTTTTCTATGGCTGTTTTTGTATGGCTGTATAGATCCGATGGTGATTGGAAACGGTGAATCACTAAGGATGATTTGAAATGTGTAGGGGATGTTGCTCGCTTCACTCGCTCTCTGTGGGAAGTATAGATGAGATGAGATATAAATAGTCCATCCCGAGTTCGTAGGAAAAATCCCGTTGAAATCCGACGTGTGTAAGGGATGCTTCTCGCAATAGGTGGGTTTTCTCGCTCGCTCAGTGTGGGACGTATGTATTCGACTGGATATACTCCCCATACCATCAAGACCGACAGCCCATGATTCGAGTGGGGGTGGACAATTTGAAAATCTCTTACAATATCTTTCTACAGGCAATCCCAAGGGAATGACCAAAAAATAAAATAATAGATAACAATAATAATAAATATAAAATAAATCTTATAAAAGCGGCAAAACAAAAGTAATAAACTGCTATGTAATAATTTGCTACGTTTTCTATGTGAGGAAGTTCTACTGCCCACCCAACTTGGCAGACGCTTTCTTCTGTTGGAAATGACTATCAAAGGCGGCACCTTACTTGAAACCACGAAAAGTTCAGTTTTAAGAACATTTCAGTACTAACTAACAGAACTGTCGGGTGTTAAATCTTCGTACGTATGTGTACGTTTTCATGTCTATTGTTCTGTTGATGTGTCTTTCAAACGCGAGAGGTTCCTTCCTTCAAGAAGTTCGAAGGCAAAGTTCAGACCTACAAAAGTTTCGACAGAATAGGTAGACGTTTCCTCTACGTTTTCGTCTACATTTTTGTTCACTACAATCGGAAAACACAATTCCATGTCTCAAAACTCGCATGGGACCAAATTGAAACTCCAACGAACGTTTGAAGACCAACCTGAGCACAAACTGTAGACATTTACGTGGTCTAAAGCGAAAAAAAAAAAAAAAACAGCGGGGAACGAATTTTTTTTATTAATTTCCCGCATATTCTCTCTGATTTCATCGCAAACCCAGAATCTTTCGGCACCATCGTGTTCTACGGGTCCAGAAACGTAACATTGTCGCTGATATATGAAGAGCTCTCGATCAAATTTTAATGTGGTAGCGGATTGAAGATCGAGCGCTCGGTGAAGAAAAGCGCATTAAAAGGGCTCCGACCCCCCTCCCGCCATGGTTCGGGTGGGAGTAGAAAATATTAAAATCGCTTATGCCCACTTTCTGAAAAATCCAAGAAGATCCCCACACACATAGACTCCTACTACTCAGCTGTTTGGCCTTGCCTTGAGTCAGCAGACAGACTGACGGAGTTTCATTCTTATAAAATAGTACAGATTATGTTTGTTATAATAGGTTTCTAACATTATTTGATAACTTGAGCACATGTCCGAGTGCAAATAAATAAAAAACAAACAAACTATAGAATAATCGGCTCAATGCCCCTCGTATCCTCCACATCTCTATTATTAATAAGAATGAAACTCCGTCTGTCGCTCTGTCGCTCTGTCTGTCGTGTCTATGCACGGCCAAACGGCTGAGTGGGCCGGATCTACGAGTGGGGATCTTTTTGGGATTTTCCGATAGGGTGTATAAGCGAATTTAAAATTTTCTAATCCCACCCGAACCATGGGCCGTAGGGCGGGAGGGGGGTCGAAGTAATAATTAATGTGCGCTTTTTCCACTTCCCCGCTTCCCCTACCCCTCTAAACGGCCGTTGACAATTCCGGAAAAATACGGGTTTCGTAGGTTTTCCTACGAGGAAGACGACGGCGCGATCGGATCGCGAAAAAAGTATCGGGAAATGCGTTAAAAAAATGCGAGAGTACGGACCCGTTTTCTCGAAAAGTCCGCCGAAAAACTTGGTTTTTTCCCATTAAAATATACCCCATAAAGGTACGTTTTTCGGAACGGTTTTCGCGGGCGAAATACAGCTTTGATCCCGCCGAATCTGAATCCGAAGTCGGATATCGAAAAAAGTGACGGAAAGTAGGTCAAATTGGGAGGGGAATTGCGAGGGAACCGTTTAACATCAGAAATTAATTTTGCCGTGTTCGCGAGAAGGCTCTGGGAAGACAGAGGTCTTTGGGGTTCGATAACTCAGGTACAGGTTTCGGTGTTTGGGTGTTGCGAGCAGGTACCTTGCGAGCGAAGCGAGAGCCATTTCAACGGAATAAATTCGGATTTTTTCCTACAAATATACAGCAATACCTTGCGAGCGAAGCGAGCAACATCCCCGAATAAACCTTTCGTGGTTCCACGTAGTTTTATAAGATTTGATTTGTTTGTAAGAATTCCCAACTGAAAAAAACGTCTGCCAAGTTGGGTGGGCAGTATAACTTCCTCAAGGATATACAGGTATACCTTGCGAGCGAAGCGAGCAACATCCCCTAATAAAATTTTCGTGGTTCCACGTAGTTATATAAGATTTAATTTGTTTGTAAGAATTTCCAACAGAAAAAAACGTCTGCCAAGTTGGGTGGGCAGTATAACTTCCTCAAGCGAGAGGAGCGAGCAACATCCCCTACAGAAGTTAAAACTACCCTTAGAGATCTACCGTTTGCGAGCAACATCCCCTACACGTTTCAATTGTAATACATCGCATGTATACAGCCACACTTTGCGAGCGAAGCGAGGAACATCCCCAAATGAACTTTTTTTGTGGTTCCAGGTAGTTTTATAAGATTTAATTTGTTTGTAAGAATTCCCAACTGAAAAAAACGTCTGCCAAGTTGGGTGGGCAGTATAACTTCTTCAAGCGAGCGAAGCGAGCAGCATCCCCTACAGAAGTAAAACCTACCCTTAGGGATCTACCATTTGCGAGCGAAGCGAGCAACATCCCCTACATGTTTCAATTGTAATACATCGCATGTATACAGCCACACTTTGCGAGCGAAGCGAGCAACATTCCCTACATACCACACTAAACTTTTCGTGGTTCCACGTAGTTTTATGATTTAATTTGTTTGTAAGAATTTCCAACAGAAAAAAACGTCTGCCAAGTTGGGTGGGCAGTATAACTTCCTCAAGCGAGCGAAGCGAGCAGCATCCCTTACAGAAGTTAAACCTACCCTTAGGGATCTATCGTTTGCGAGCGAAGCGAGCAACATTCCCTACATGCCACACTTTGCGAGCGAAGCGATCAATATTCCCTACATGCCACACTTTGCGAGCGAAGCGAGCAATTGAATGGGGGGTCCGGGGGGCTTGCCCCCCGGCTGGACGTGGAGGCGAGCGTAGCGAGCCGGAGCGGCTAGTTATTAATAAGAATGAAACTCCGTCTGTTTGTCTGTCTGTTTGTCTGTCTGTCGTGTCTATGCACGGCCAAACGGCTGAGTGGGGGGAGTGTACGAGTGGAGGGATCTTCTTGGGATTTTCCAAAAGTGGGAGCGAGCGAATTTAAAATTGTTTAATCCCACCCGAACCATGGGCCGTAGGGCGGGAGGGGGGTCGAAGTAAGAATTAATGTGCGCTTTTTGGACTTCCCCTCTTCCCCTACCCCTCTAAACGGCCGTTGACAATTCCGGAAAAATACGGGTTTCGTAGGTTTTTGAACGAGGAAGACGACGGCGCGATCGGATCGCGAAAAAAGTATCGGGAAATGCGTTAAAAAAATGCGAGAATACGGACCCGTTTTCTCGAAAAGTCCGCCGAAAAACTTGGTTTTTTCCGATTAAAATATACCCCATAAAGGTACGTTTTTCGGAACGGTTTTTGCGGGCGAAATACAGCTTTGGGTCCGCCGAATCTGAATCCGAAATCGGATATCGAAAAAAGTGACGTTAAGTCGGTCAAATCGCGAGCGGAAGCGAGAAGAAGCGTTTAACATCAGAAATTAATTTTGCCGTGTTCGCGAGAAGGCTCTACGAAGACGTCAAGGGGTTTGTCAGGTATTTCACAATGTTACCTGCAGGCCTATTTCAAAAGAATAAATACGGGGTTTTTCCTATCTATATACAGGTATACCTTGCGAGCGAAGCGAGCAACATCCCCGAATAATCTTTTTGTGGTTCCACGTAGTTTTATAAGATTTAATTTGTTTGTAAGAATTTCCAACAGAAAAAAACGTCTGCCAAGTTGGGTGGGCAGTATAACTTCCTCAAGCGAGCGAAGCGAGCAGCATCCCTTACAGAAGTTAAACCTACCCTTAGGGATCTATCGTTTGCGAGCGAAGCGAGCAACATCCCCTACACACGTTAAACCTACCCTTAGGGATCTACCGTTTGCGAGCAAAGCGAGCAACATGTCCTACATGCCACACTTTGCGAGCGAAGCGAGAGCCATGTCAACAGAATAAATTCGGATTTTTTTATAAAGAATCGTGGAAGTGACTGCTTCTCCATCCTTTCGTGCCTCGGGTGCAAGCAAATGTCTCAATTTGACATACTGGCTGCCGAGTCCGGGCCCCGTGTGTTAGTCCTCTCTGATTCCACTTGCCAGTGATAACCTGTACCTTTCTGCTTCACATTTTAGCATGAACGGTCGAGTTTAACGAGTTACCGAAGGGTGTAAACAGGACAGATATGAACAAAATTTTAATGGACTTCGTCCTCAGAGTGATGGCTGCTCAGCTCGGATGTCCACCAACCTTGCGTTAAATAAAAAAAATAAATAAAAAAAATGAGACCTAGTAAAACGAGGTCATAGTATAAGTCGCAACAGAGAGGAATTTATCTTCAATCTTGCATGGAATGGAGTCTCCGTAGAGCCAGCCATGAGAGGAGCAGGTGATGATTTAGTTTATATTACGAGATTAGTTTATATACGAGCATAGGGGATCTGGGCAAGTACAAGGGTGGTATTTTTCGACATTCGTATAATCAACACTTCGTATGTATCCTGACCGTTTCATATTGCGGATGAAACAGCACGTGACAAACTGTAAATATGATGCTGCTACAGAGGACCTCAGAGGGTCCGCATCCTTTACCCTATTGGTTTGCTCTAGTGACATAGTCTTACAGAGACATTTTGCCATATTCCATGAACAAATCACTGATGCGTAGGCAATAAATTAACGAACAACGCTCAAGAAAGAAATGCTGCCTAGGTAAAATTGAGAAATAATTATTCGATTTATTTCTCCGCGAATAAGAGGAAGTTGGAGGCAGAAGACCTGTAATGCCACGGAGGGCATGGAAGAGTGACTGGCATGAAGAATGAAGCTCAGCAATCACTTTACTGGAGGACTAGAAAAATAAAGAGGAAGACACAAGAAGCATTAATATATTTGTCGAACATAAGCCTTGCTCAAATTTAGTCAACTATAAAATCGTTAAAAAAAAAAATGTAATACTGAATCCCCAACACTCTGGGACTCTTAAACGGTAAGAATTAGGTTTCTTATTGTGAGTGTCAATTCTGTTGGCGTTTAACGGTTTCGCATTTCAAATTCAGTCCTTCTACACTTACCTATGCCTTTTTTATTTCTACGCAATACTTCAACAAGCAAACCCTGATCTAGGGGGAACAGTGTTGTATTTCATAAATAACTTTAAATTACAATTTTTCGAAACTGTTCCGTTAATTTACAAGTTAATAGCTATTCACGTTTTTGATGGATTCAGAATTTTCTTTTAAACTAAAATCCTTTGGCCGGATTGTAATATATCTGTTAGGATTCTTTTTCTTTTTTTTTTTTGGAGGGGGGGGGGGGGGGGGGGGGGTTCAGGTGGCTTTCTGAAATTTTGAAATCGATACATAACTACTGGTAATGGTAAACTGCAAATTGTAGCTATACATATTTTTGAAGAAATTATATGTACTACGTATATACTGCAAAACGGAAAGAAAGCTGCAGGTAACGTCAGTGGGTATGTAGAATGGATCGAGGAATGAAGTGCTGGTTGTCTGGTTTGCGGAGAAGAAGCGGGGAGATTACATGGCTGGAAGGGGGTAGAAGGTCGGCCATGATGCAGGTCGATACGCCCCTCCCACAACCCTGCGTGTGTAAGGCTACTGTTGTAGATTCTGTGGCCTTACCCCTCTTCCACTCCTCCCAGATTCCTTCTAGACCTTCAGTCCCCTTATCAGCTACCCCTCCTTATCACCCTTCACCAACTTTCTCATTCCCATTTTCACGTCACCATCTTCAGTCCTTGAACATTTTCTTTGCAGGCCTCCACAGTTTATGCCTTATCAGGTTTGCACTGTAGGGCTGCAATTGCCCACTGATCTACTAAACATTATTCGACGATGTAACAATAGGTAAATTTAAATAAATACATTAATTTAGACATTAGAAACTATGAAGGTTGCACGACAATATGAATACATTCTTTCAATTCGCATCAACGAAAAAAAACTGTCAATTTGGGTGGGCAGTTTGGTATCCTCACCTATTTAATATGAACAATTGAACACCTCAAATCAGGTGGTGATAAAATGAAATGAAATTATAGAAAAGTAATGGTAACCACTGATTAATAACCTTACGTATTCCATACCCTAAATAACAATTCAGATCATCAGGCATTTCGTCTCCGAGATCATTTACTGTTTGCACGTGCTCTGCCGGAGCTGTATCAATCACGATTCTAAACAATCCTCCAACTACTCTACAATATGTCCTGAGGAATACCTCGCTATTGACAAATGCTCTTATGTTCGACGATGATGATCGCATAATCCATCTCCTAATATGTAGTTACCTTTAACAAACCTTTAAAATGTCACAAAAAACTGGTAGATGGTCGTTTCGTTACTGGCATTACATTTCATGTTTGCCCACACTGAATGGTTTCATGATAATAGTCAACAACCAAGGCTCAGGGGCCCAGGGGTTGGGTTTTGGTTTGGGACCATCCTCCAACTACTCCCAAGTTTTGAGCGTGTTTGGTCTGTGTTACCGCAAAAAAGCGTATTTCATGATATCAGGTTTCGCTCATGCGTTCACGGTATTCCATTGTCAGAAAAAAAACTCAAACAATCCCCTAAATGACATTCATTTGGCCGAATATAGTGTCAGCATTTATTTTACATTTGTACCAGTGCAAGTCACAATCTAATTTTTGGGCACTGACTCAGCCCACCCTCTAACTACTCTTCAGTTTAGTGATTTTGGGAACTGGATCTAGAGATATAGACGTTTAATATAATTCACGTTAGCACGCTACTAATCGTCCAATGGTTATAAAACATAGGTATAGGGGAGGTTTTAGGCCTTTGTCACGCGTTTATGAACGTCAGGTTATCACCGTTTAGATCATCGTTTGCCATCTTTGGATTCACATTGTTATGGATGTTACATTTCCATAATTGTTAAAATGACGATTTTTCTCATTCCTGAATAAAATCGTGCGACGCCCCAATTTAAAAGTAGCGGAATCACAGCATCCAAAACGGTTCGGAAGAAACCGAAGAAAAAAAAAAAAAGGGAATAAGAAGGTTTAGATTTCAGCGTTTAAACTTCGGCTTCATGTGCTCTTTCAGATTGCTGCAGCAGTCGATCATTAGATGCATCAGGCAATTTTCTCAAGACTTTCACCTCGAAGCATTCGTCAAACGATGCACTATATGATCTGGCATGTTCCTTCACAGAGAGTGGTCGGGTTCGGTGATCCGATGCTCTTTGGTTGCTCATACGTAAGTTGAGAGTGGTTGCTTTACCATCAAATAGTACATCTTCAGAGACGAGGAACTGCTATGGGGACCCGTATGGGACCGTCTTACGTTAATTTGATCATTGCTGACCTGGAAAACAGTTTTCCTGTCAACCAGGGAGAAATCTCCACTCTTATGGAAGCGTTTTACACACGATATACCTATTCATGATTTGACCTCATGGGTAGGAGCGCTACAGCAGTTCCTATATGAAGATAATTTCCTTTTTTTAGTGAGGTTCACTTGGTCGTATTCGAGATCATGTGCAACATTCCTCGATGTGGATATCACGCTAACGGACGGGGTATTCTCGACAACAGTGCATGTGAAGCCCACGAACAGGCGGCCGTATCTGCACTGAGAGAGCTGCTACCCCACACATACAAAACGTTCGATCCCAAGATCCTTGTCTATTAGAGGTCATCGAATTTGCAATGATCAGGAAAAGCTCGCTGGCTATCTATCTGCGTTACAACAAAAATTAGTTGATAGGGGTTACCCCAGAAGATTTGCCAAGAAGAGGATTGTACCGGCCCATGTAAATTACCAACATAGACAACTAGTTCCTACTACTAATCAAGTTTCGTTGGTCACAACATTTTTCTTTGGCATCCAGAAGCTCAACGGTATCTTTCGAGGATTACAAACTGTTCTGCCGTCCAGCCCTCTAACTCACGATTTTTTTTTCTCCGAAAAACCTCGAGTTACATACAGGCAGGGAATGAATATTGGAGAAATATTGCCTCATCGGCACCAAAGGATGCAGTCTTCAGACTCAAACACACAAGGTTTACATCCTTGTAAGCGAGCTAGGTGCAAGCTATGCTACTTGGTGTAAGAAAGTTCGAACTTCACTTCAGCTAATACCAGTCAAAAATATAAATGCCGAGGCTCAGCAGACAGTCAATCCAAAAAGTGCGTATACCAATTAATCTCCAAAAAGTGTGCAGAACAATGATGCAAGCATGAAAAGAATTGAACCCATGGGATTCGTTGATGCGTTTCAGAAAGCCTCAAAAGGAAAGTATTCAAGAAATTTGAATTCAATATTGCCGAAGCCATTGCAACATACCTCCATTTCCTACGTCGTAGGAAATGGAGGTATATTGCAATGGCTCGGAAAATTTTGAATTCAAATTTCTTGAATACTTTCCTTCAATGAAATCCCTTTTGAGGCTTTCTGAAACGCATCAACGAATCCCATGGGTTCAATTCTTTTCATATATATATATATATATATATATATATATTTATTTATTTATTTATATATATATTTATGGCCACTTTTCAACACGGCGGACAAATCCAGTCACTGCGCGATAACGCTGGTACTAATGCTCGAATTCACAAAATTTTTATTTTTATTTAACACCCCGAAAATTCTTTATTTCGCTCCGATATGATCTTTTTCAAAGCTCTCAAAATTTTCGAGTTATTCAGTGATGAAGGGCCGGATCGTCAGTTCTGTCACTGTCCCCAGGACACAAAGGTGAACTGTACTTTAAAATATTTACTTTGAGCACTGAACTTCTGAATGTTTCTGATATACCGATAATATATTACATATGCCCTCTCTTAAATACAACAGAAAGTGGGCGAGGACTATTTTTTCCCCAATTTATATTAGGCTCGGAAGTGTTGTCACCCAAACGTTGAATTCAGGGGCAGCCCCTTTTTGGCGGCGCGTGTGGCGGTTCGGGAAATATCCGGAAGAGCCCCCTGCTGCTATCAACATCTTCAGTTGAATTTGAAGTTCCATCGAAAAATGCCGTAGGTAAGTCCAACAGCAGATTTTTCTCGTAATCAGGGTATAATAAACGCAAAACCGTTGCGTACCTTTATTGTTCATCATTCCTGTCACTTGTTTTTTCCATATTTAAGCATTACAAATAAACGTTTTAAGCAGGGGAGGTAGTATTTCCATGGAGCACGAATTCAACCAGCGACTCAGAACAGTTGTAAAAACCAATATGGCTGCCAACTGAACAGTAATGTGCGAAAACGTCATTCCTGTCACGGTCAGTTCTGTCACGTGACAGGACCTGACAGTGTGTGACAGGAATGACGATTTTTATTCAGTTCTCTCGTTCATTCTTTTTGCTCCTTTTAACAAACATTATGAGCTTCGCAACTTTTAAATCCTCTGTAGAATTCATATTTCCAATACAAAATTAATTTCAAAGTGGGGTTTCCGTTTTTTAGCCTTTTTTTTACGGGTTATTGAAATCAATAACGACTGTTCGGAAACGTGCTTTTAGCAAATTTTCTTAGAAAATGATGCTATTGGAATGACTCCGAAAATTTTAAAATAAAAATGTTCTTCATCAAAATCTGTTTTGAGGCATTTGAAATGATTCCTGAATTTCAACACTTTTTTATTTTTATATAAATGTACATATGTGTCATTCCAGACGATAAGTCTAGATGGGATTGAGATAAAAACCTCGTTCTTCCACCAAAAATTAAGCATTCCAAAAGAAAGGATGAATTTGTTGGACAACACTTTTTGAAAACAGTAAATTGGTCAAATTTCAAAAAATGTACTAAAAAATCACAAAAATTACAGAACCGGCTAAAAATGGTTAAATTTATATTTTTTTAGCAGAATATTACTCAAAAAAAGTTTATCAACCATGACCAAGGTCATTTAAAAATTGAAGCTCAAACTTTTGCTGAAAATTGTACTCAAATTTCATCATAAAGTGTGCTAAAAAGTCGATAAAAATTTTTAAAAAATCTAAAAACTCAAAATCTTTGTATAGAAGATTATTTTTTACAACAAGTTTTTTCACAATAAAATTAATTGGTAACAATTTCTTTGCGCACAAACTTCTCAAATTACAGCTTAATTTAACTGAGGTGTATACGATAGTTGTGGGAAATTCGCTCATATGATCATGCTGGAAGACTGGAACTTTTTTTTCTGTTAGTAACCCATGTTCTATTTCAGTTCTTTGATATTATGTATGGATATATAATTGGGCATTACATATTTTCCAGGTTTTCCTTTTTCTGCGCATCTTAATTCTCGTTTTTACAATTTTCAGTCTTCAGAATGGCCCCTCAGAAGAAGAAAGAAACAGCAGAAAAAATAAGAAGAAGAAGCGAAAAAAGATGTTTCCCCTTTGTTTTACTGGACAATGACACATTTTTGTTGGTTCTTTATACTCAGTAAAGTGTTCTATTTTTGATCTACCTATTAGGTGAGAATTTTTAAATGTTAAACAAATTTGCTATCCTGTAATTTTTCTTGTCTATTTTTGATATTTTTGCGTTTTGTTCCTTTTTATAGTTCAGTTTCCTACATATTTCTCAGTAAATCTCTTTATAAATCTTGTTCCTAGGTAACTTATTTATATTTCTGCAAGAGAATAGATTCAGACTGATCTCTACAGTTGGTCGCATCTACTGTCCTTCCTATATGACTGAACTTCTCTTCGTCGTCAATAGTTGAAATATTTCAAGTGTTCTAAAGAATTTTGTAATAAATAAAATATTTTCTACGAACCTCCCGTGTACTTTGATCTCCTTTCAGGTCTTATTGTATGTGAATGCATACATTAAATTATGCTGGACACCCTCTTTAGTTCAGATCCGGTCATTTCTGTCACATGTTAGTCAGTTCTGTCACGCTGCATAAAACACTCATAAGTATTCTATAAAATGAAATTTCAAATGATCCCCTATCACATCTTCTTCCAAAAGATCTTCTTTTGTAGCTACCGTCTTTGAATGAAATGTCATCTTCTTTAATTGTACTCTATATGTAATATAAGATATGCGAGAATGAAATTGACCATCGAAACCGTAAAAAACTGAAAAATTCTTTAATTGAAAAACTATGCTCAGCAGACATTGCCGCAAGTAATACCAGACTTAAGCGAAAAACCAACAACGAGAACTTCAGAGTGACTTCATCATCAAATACAGGCGTGACAGGACTGACACTTCGCAACAACTTTTAGAGCTTCTACTTGGAGAAAAAAATTGAAAAACTCAAAATTCAGCTCGGCCGTTTTAGGGATGGGTTCCCAAACGTTTTCTTGAACGAAAAAAAGTTTTTCCAGCGGATTTTAATTACATCGGTTTGAAAAAATTTTCTTGAGTCAATTTGTCCGCCGTGTTGAAAAGTATATATATATATATATATATATATATATATATATATATATATATATATATATATATATATATATATATATATATATATAGGTATATATACAAAAGGTAGCCCTCCTTAGAATTGAGATATAAATCCCGTAGTTCCGTCATAAAATCAGGCTTTCCAATTGCAAGGAATTGTATATTGACCAGCATTTTTTTGACCGCAATAATTAGGTCATCTGTAAAAAAATTTCTAAATAATCACTAAAACGGCTAAAAATTGATATATAGGTATTTATTTTTTAGCCGAATGTTAGTCAAAAAAGATTTTCTATAGCGAAATAGAACATAAAAAAATTTTTGTACTGAATTATACTAAAACATTTACCTACTTAAACTTAACATTTGCTATTAAAAAAAAAAAAAATAAAAAAAAAAATCGATAAAAATGCACAATACAAATATTATTTGGATCACAAAATCTTTTGAGAACGAGTTCTTTTGCCATAAATTTGGTAGTTACCAATGTCTTTGCGCTCAAAGTGCTCAAATATCAAAACATTTTGACTTAATAGGAATAATGCGATAATTTTCGGAAATAAAACTGAGAAACCATCCCACACCAAACCCATCTCCCATCCTTTATTCCTTTCATGATTGTAGTTACCATAAATGTGCTAAATTCATTCGTCTTCTGTATAAATTTGTTCATATTTCTGTCATATTTCTATATTTGTATTCAGTCTAGTCATGTGAGACCTGGCTGGTTCGGAATTCAGAAAAGTTCTCTTCTTTTCTTCCACTTTTCTTAAGCAAGTTGAGTGAGTTCTCTTTTATGTACTCGTTTTGTGTGAAGCTTGGTATTCAATGGGCTCTTACCAATAAACAAATTCAAAAATGCGCTTTCTTGTGAGAAAATCGCAGTTTAGCGATCAAAATCAAGAAACTGTTTTGTAAAATTGCTTAATCATCATTAATACTCAAGACATCATTCTGCATGAAAACACACTAATTTCTATGTTATCAAAATCAGGTAATTTATTTGGCTCCTATACTAAGAAACTTTGTTTCCTTAGTAGCACTGTTGATAGAAGCTGAAAATTAATGTTTCTAGAATAAGTGAAGCAGCTTTAGAAAGTATACAATTCATGAAATTAAGGTGACAGAGTCTCTCTTTCTGTGAAGAGGATAAACAATTCCTTTTTTATGTAAAAATTTCTTACCTCTGGGGGGTCATACAAAATTTTGTTAAAAAAAAAAAATAATAATAATGATAATAAAATAACTACTTATTCAGCAACTATGTAGCAGCACTCTTCGGTTGCAGTGTGAAACAACACACTAGTTTTCTTACACATTGCTAAGCAATTAGAAATATTCTCAATGACGCATTGGAAAAATAAAATAAAAATCTTTAATAGTCACACAGAAATTAGAAATCACTCAATGAACTTTATATAAGTACAGGAAGTACATTTATTCAGAAATAAAATATCAATGAAGGTAGGTAGCTACCAAGAACGATTGGAAGAAAGGTAGTTATTTTCTCTGCTGTTACCCCTAGGAAGTGGAAATTTGATAGAGAGAGTCCCTGGGACATCCGGAGATGATTGACATTATTGGGTCACTCTTAATCAGCTCAGTGAGCTAAATTCTCTCTCGTTCATCCTAGAAAATTTGATAGGAAGACACTCCGGTACTTTGATCGAGTCATTCCTAATCAGCTGATTGAGGTAAATTGTATCCAGTCGTTCCAGGAAGTAGAAATTTGATAGGGAGACTTCCTGGGACATTGGAAGACGATTGAAACTATGGGCTCTTTCCCAACCAGCTGTATGAGCGAAATTCGTTCTTGTTCGTTCTAGGAATAAGTTCAGTGAAGCGAGTAGGTAGTAACGCGGGTAGGTAGTTAATAACACGTAGACGAGAAATTATCGAATCTGTATTAATAAAATCGTAAGTATGTTTGTCTGTACATTGATTAAAATCATGAAATTTTGCGTTTATTTTCCGTTTCATGCTATTTGTAGACGATCGGTACCATTTTCTCAACTTATGTTCGGCCGCTTTTCACGGTTACATGGGTCATTTGGACAATTGATACGAGTAGGTCATCAGTCCAACTTAAATTATAGGCCAGAGGGGGTGTTTTAGGAGAGGGGGAGGGGGTGAAATTGGGTATCTTGGACACCATTGAACGAACTGGGGATTTGATTGGTTGAATATGTTTGGATTATTCTATCCTAAATCACAGGCTACTTGAAATTTTTCAAATTGCCCCATAGGGTGTGTTTCATGAGGGGGGGGGGGGGGATGGGGTATCTTTGTCATCATTGAACAAAGTGGGAGGGGGGGGGGGGGGTATCTTTGTCATCATTGAACAAAGTGGCGATTTGATTGCCGAATATGTTTGGATTACTGTAATTCAAGTCAAGGACTACATTTTTCAAATTTTTCAAATCTGACCCACAATGGACGAGAAAGGGGTGTGGGAGTTGAAGCGTTTCGAAGATCACTGAACCAGCTGGAGATCTGAGTTGTCGAAAATGTTATTCTAACTTAACTCACAGGCTACTTGAAATTTTTCAAATCTAACCCACAGAAGGGGGTGTTTTAGGGGAAGGGGGGAGGGGGCAAATGGGTATCTTTGTCATCACTGAACAAACTGGGGATTTGATTGTCGAATATGTTTGGATTACTCTAATTCAAGTCAAGCGCTATTTTTTCAAATTTTTCAAATCTGACCCACAGAAGGGGGTGTTTTACCCCGGCTTGGGGTGGGGGAGTTAAAGCGTTTCGAACGACACCGAACCAACTGGGGACCTGAGTTGTCGAATATGTTTGGAGTATGCCAACTTAATTAACGGGCTACTTGAAATTTTTCAAATCTAACCCACAGAAGGGGGTGTTTTAATGGAAAGGGGGGATTGGGGTATCTTTGTCATCACTGAACTAACTGGGGATTTGATTGTCGAATATTTGGATTACTCTAACTCAAGTCAAAAACTCCTTTTTTCAAATTTTTCAAATTGACCCCGAGTGGGGAGGGGGGGAGGACGCTAAAGTGTCTTGAACGTCACTGAACCAACTTTAAGTAAGTACTTTCAAGTAATGACTTTTTTTAATCAGATCTATAGGGGTGTCCCAAAATGTGATAGGAGAGAGTAGGGAGGGGGGGGGGGGGGTCTTGCGTATATTCAAGTCAACCTGTGCAACGCACGGGTGAACCAGCTAGTAATTACCTAATTTGAAATAATTGAAGTTTCCATTATCCTCTGAGTGAGCTCCGGGGCGAATTTCTTTGCTATTCAACCTATGAAGCTGAAATTTTGAAAGCATGAAACACGATCTGGTTTTTTAAGATCCGAACCGCAAATTTGAAAATAATTTATCTCTTCGATTGAGGGACTCTAAATTTATAATTACCGTCACCAGCAAACTAGGTAAACACGAAAAAAACCTAATAATAATGAGAACAATAATAATATTTTCTCTAAAGTAGGTTTGATGCAAAGAAGAGAAGTTTTTTTCGTAATAATAAATTCATTTATTTAAAGTATCAAAACATTTGAAAATACATAGTTATAAATATCATTGCAACTCCTCGCTTGAAGAAAAACTTGTGATGTAGGGAGGAGTTGGAATTTTCATATACCTAAACAAAATAATGAACATCTTTTCTGTTCGCACTTATTTGCATATCCAGTCGTGAGAAAAAATACATCAATATTATTGATGGCTCATTAACGTATTTTGTGATTTGACCTACACACATTTTCATTTTGTATCTATTACACATGAGTTTAATATGTATAAATGAATAGATATTTTAATAGATTGTGTTTATATAAGTAACATATTATTATTATCCCCTAATGATCATTAAACCACTTCTTTACTTTTTCTTCTAAATCTACTTATAACCTGAAATGCTCTAATTTCGAGTAGCAACTGATTATATAAGTTTGCGCCTTTAAAATCATTGCACATTTTTGTCCGTGCGTTGTTTTGCGGTATGGAATCTCAACTAGGTATTTTTGTAAAGTTCTTGTAAAGCCCTTATCTTCAAATTTCATGTTGTCATTATCGATATCTTTATGAACCTTCATAATCATTACTCTATTTATCAGCTTTTTAATTGTCAATACACCGAATTCTACAAACACTTCATTTGTTGGATATTTTAAATATTTATTGGTGATGATTTTTTTTATCCATTCTTTTTGTGTTATGAAAACTGCGTTCGAAAGAGTTGCACTACAACAGCCCCAACCCAATTATACTCCATACGTCATCACAGACTGAATTATGGCATGGTGCAACAACTTACAAACTTCTAAGTTCAAATAGCTCCTAATTTATCTGCAAATAACAATCAATTTATGTAATCTGTTAATCACCTTATTTGAATGAAAATCCCATTTTAAACATGAGTGAGCAATGCAATATCAGAAAAATAAAAAGAACAGAGAAAGGAATTAGAAAAAAAGGGCGGAGAAAAAACCGGAATAATGGAAACGTCGGGGCCTATTCATCGGGGATTCAAGTCACGAAGTAACATACTCCAGCGCACTTCCCATTTTTTCCTGCAACCAGCGAGGTCCCATGACTTTATTTTGTCCCAATACCTTCACAACTTTCACATACACGTTTACATTCATCTGTGTTCAAGGATCTAGTCGGTCATGAGTCAGCAAACTTTGGTGGCTGGGGGGGGGGGGGGGGGGGGGGGGGGGGTGTCCAACTAATCTGAATTTTTTCTAAGGGATTGACTACTTAATCTTATTTGTGTAAATAATTGATGTATCCAGACCACCGATTTTTGTTACTGGTCAAAGCTAGTCTCAAACTACCTCAAAAATATATAGCATTAAGTGGTCAATGGCTCAGTAAATATTTCAGATTGGTTGGACGCGGCAGGTGGCCGGGAGGCCTGGCGGGACGATAACGGAAAATTATCATTTACATATTTTTCGGAGGAGTCCACCGTCAAGTCGAGCACGTCGAGTACCGGAGGAGAGCGGTTTCGATATAAAGACATCATCATCAGGCCGTCGAAGCAGTGCTGTTGCCTTGAGGTGTGTTTCAACGTCCTGTTGATGATGTCCTTACATCGAAAGCGCCCGCTCTCAATACTTGACTTGCTAGTGACGGCAGAATTCTCCGAAAGGTATGTAAATGATTATTTTACAGTTACTACCAGCGGAAATAACCCCTTATTTTTAATACCAGATAGCGTATTAAAGGTCCATAGTAGGAGAGCCCGTCCAAAGTTTGCTGACACATAACCGACTAGATCCTGATTCACTCCCGAGTTGATGTATTTCCCTCTCTCTATCTCTCTTTTATTTCTTGCCAATGTTTTAGCCCTTAGGGAGAGCAAATTGATAGTATTGGTTGGTAAACAACCGTACCGAAACTCGTAAACGAGTTCTTCTATCTGCTTTATAAGCAGATACCATGTTACATGGATATGTCTTCGTTGGGGGATTTCATAACGGTCGTCCTCGAGAGTTGTAAACAAATCCTTTAACTTTGGACTGTAGGCGACGAAATGTAGGATAAAGAATTTATTTTATCATTCTTGGAGGCACTAAAAGCATACTATGAATTAAAGTTATTTCTCCAATACAGACGCAATGAGTTGTTGTTAACAGTCGACTGTTGTCAGGGGATGAAAATGTCTCCTATGGAGTGGAGTAAATGATGCTATTGCTTTACGTTAAGAATATTGTAACCGGCTTATTAAAATTGTTTATAGTCCAATCAACTTAGTTTAGGAATGTAGCCAGGTACGTGAGGAGGGGGAAATTGGTAGCTTGAGATGTGAACATTTATCACATAAATCAAGCGCTTTCCAACTACTGGCGAACGATTTTTGTGCGATGAAAACTGCGGAAGTTCCATTCCCCTAGCAACGGCTGGGTTGTACGTGAAAAACACTGAAATTGTGACATTAATTTTGCGTGACGGAAATTTTTGGTTGGCCCCAGAGCAAAGACATATCCATGTCAAAAGTTGAACGTACCATGACTCTAATAGTTTCGGTCGACTCTTTGGGAGAATATCTAAAACTGGAAACCCCCCCCCCAAAAACACATTATTGTCACCTTGAAAGTTTTCGAGATCCCAATTTTTGATATTTCAGCCTTTGGACGCTACTAGCCTTTAGGGTTGATTGAACGTGATGGCCATATTACTGGCACTTCCCCGGCCAAAGTAGGATTTTTGAGCCAAATTTTATAAAGTTTGGTCCAGTAGTTTCTGAGAAAATCTTCGGACGGCGGTCGGACGGATTTTCCAAATGCGATTCTTGGATTCTACGCAACATGGAACGTAAAGCAACTAATTTTGATTAGGTGGAGTGGTGGAGGGGGGAGGGGATTTATATTATACAGCTTGCTCCAAGAGGTAGTAGAAAGCTTACATTAGTTTCGACTAATTACACAGGTCTGAATACATCAAATAGTAATAAACTGGCCCGGAACTAGAGGAGGCAAAGGGGACACGTGCCCCGGGCTGCAGATTTCAGGGGGCGGCAAAATTTAAAAACTTATTCAAAAATGCTGCAAATTATTACACAAAGTTTTATTATGTACTAGATAGTCCTTCTAAGCAGATCAATGGTCTATAATTATTATTAAGCCCCATGTATATATCTAGTAAATGGTCACAACTTGGCGCATCATGCTTCCCAAAAGGGTACACATCTTTACAGCTCAGGACCCCACAATTTTACAGTTTATTGTTGGTGAATGTTGAGAAATTTTCTAAAAATGTTAAAACAACAAAACTAAAAACTTAGTAAAATGTCAGGTTGAAAAGGAAAGAAATTAGCCTCAGAGGCCCCATCAGCTATTCAGTGCTACTCCGAGCCTCGTAATTGTTTTTGAAGTGTTCCGAACGAACTCCATTAAATTTCAGCAAGGTGAGTCCATTAGGAAAGAAATTAGCCTCGGAATTTCCGAAACTGATCAGTTTAACATGAGAACTGAGAATATTACAGCAATATAAAATAATCAGAACTCAGAAAGAGTTCAACGACCCTCTGTTTGCGCGCAAATTGGAAAGAACCAGAACTTTTTGATCAAACTCTTACATACACATATTAAAAAAGCGTTAAACTTAAGGAATTTCAAATCAAATTTCCATGAAGGAAATTTTTGATTCATTGCAATAGCTTAACTTTCTTAGAAAATTGGCTTAAACGTTCCGACCTTGGTAGAATCGGAAGTAATTAACCTTCTGTTGTTGCTATAGAAATAATAATTGAATTAAGAGTAATTCCTAAGTGTTTACTAATCAATAATTTAATAAATTGATATAAGTGAAGTAGGTGTTTATCTAACAACTACGTTTCACAATACCAATAGGATACAGAAGTTATAATAAACTTGATTTCGGGAAGTCAGAATTCCATTGGAATTATATTTTCAGCTGACACTATTATTTTCATAGTTTTCAAGGCTATTTTTGATTTGTTTTACTGGTTACGATTCACTCCCGTGTAGATGTATTTTTTTCTTGTCGACGCTTTAGCCCTTAAGGAAAGCAAACGAATAAACGCATAGCGACCGGGGTGGTTTCGTTCGATTCTTTGGGCGGATACCTATAAAAAAGATTTCAAGATCTCGATTTTTTAATATTTCAGCCCTTAGGTTCTACCCTTTAGGGTTGATCAAACGCGATGCCGATGTTACTGGCACATCCCCGGCCGATAAATGATTTTTAAGCCAAATTTCTTAAAGTTTGCTCTAACACTTTTTGAGAAAAGCTTCGGACCGTGGACGGCGTCATGGAATAGTATCTTACTTGAATTACACTAATCCATACATATTCATAAATCAAATGCCCAGTTTTTCCAGTGATGACAAAGATACACCCCTCCCCCCTCCACCCCAAAAACACCCCCTTTGGGGCTGATT
The DNA here is from genome assembly GCA_030762985.1 of Adelphocoris suturalis. Lineage (NCBI taxonomy): Eukaryota > Metazoa > Arthropoda > Insecta > Hemiptera > Miridae > Adelphocoris > Adelphocoris suturalis. The sequence continues at coordinate 38,647,427 of CM061040.1, forward strand.
TGAAAAATGTCAAGTAGCCTGTGATTCAAGTTAATATAATCCAAATACATTCTCCGCAGATCCAAAGTTCGTTCAATGGTGTCCAAGATACCCCATTTTACTCCCTCCCCCACCACCTCTGGATCAAATTTTAAAAACTTCAAATACCCTATAATTTTAGTTGGACTGATACCAAAGACTTACAACTACTGGACTGCTCGCGCCCATGAGTTGCGGTGACCGAGTTTCGGTCCGGCTGCGTTCAACGTCGCGTCTCAAATGGTGGGCTAGCGCGGCAGCGCTTAGCATGGGCGAGATAGGGAAAAACGCGACGCCCGGTCACTCGAACTAGATTTGCAGCAAGGGAAAATTTTTTTTTACTGAATGGCCTTCTGATCCATATTTCTGAATAGATTCTCGAACTTTTGATACTAAAATTAACTACTTTTAACCAGGGGGTTTGCTGTAAAAAGAATAGTTAGTTGAGAGTTTCGTTAAAAAAACCTCATCGCTCGCTATATTTCTTAGATTTCTAGGACTGAACATTTATTTTCGACCCAGTAGGCTTTTTGTTGGTGTACAACAGTAATGTTTAGATATTTTCAGACTAAAAAGAATTATTTATGAGCGGTATTTTTGTCTTAAGTTAAAGTAAAAAATTTGAATCTTAGAACTTAAACATTGACGTTCGCTTAAAAATGTTGGATTTCTAGGCAAGAATGTTAACTAATGGGCCAACATCATACAATTATCTTGATACATTAATACCGCACAAGAAAAATACTTTTTTATTCATATAATAGAACATATATGTATGGAATTACCAACATTAGAGCAGGTAATATAACGTTTGGCCTTAGGATAACAAAGCAGTGTCTTCTCTGTTTTACAATGCATGGTGATAATTAATTCCGATTGATCCGAAAGACTATACGTTTATGCCAAATGAAATGATTTATCCATAGAAAATAAAAATAAACCGTTTCAGAGGTAATAAAACGAAAACCAATTTCTGCAATCGAATAAGAGTATCTAAATATACAACAAGTTGTGAAACTTTTTGTATTTTCTCTTAGAACTAGATTGACGTTGTAACACAGCATCATTGGGTCGAACGGCAGCGCGGCGCGCGACTTGGTTTTGGCGCGGCGAACATTGTCCAGCTTCTTTCGAGACGGATTATGGGAAAACCAAACACTTTATAAAATAATTTTTGGAATAAAAGTTGTAGATCAACTAATTAGCTACAACTTTCTCGCTGGAAGTTTGTTTCTGTCCTAAAAATAAAAAAAGTTTACGCTTAGTAACTTTTTCATGTCCCGCTTTAACAACACTTATATGTTTTACATTATTAAAAATTCATATGCGTGATAAAATAAAAAGTATTTATACTGTCAGATTCCGTAGTTCATGCAGATGAATAATATATAAATTTTAGTAAGATTCAACCACGGTAGTGAGGTCCAGGAGTGTGTAAACGACAGCGCGTTCAACGCCAGAAACCGCCCGGCGGTCTCAGTAGCCCACCATTTGAACCCACACTGGTCCCGTTCGGACCGTTTTTCGCTCACCTGGCGATCACTCCAGTAGTTTTACCTCGCTGACTGATACAGACATTTCTCCCCACTCATATCAGTTGTCCAATGACCCCTGTAACCGTGAAAAGCGGACAAACATACGGACAAACAGACAGAGAAAATTTGAGAAAATAGTATACCTACCAATTGTCTACAAATGGCATGAAACGGAAAAGAATCTCAAAATTTCATGATTCTAATCAGTGTGCAGACAGACATACTCACGATTTTATTAACATAGATATGGAGAAACGCCTTCCGTGAAGAGGGGCGAGGGGCTGGGAGTCAGTTACGGTGAAGGGCAGAAGGCAATCTGTGAAATTCGGGAAGTCAGGATTCCAGACTCTGGAATCGCTCGCTAATCCTTCGCCTCTGCCCCTGCTGTGTGCGCCTAGACTACACCGCAACGAGTAGTTTGGGAGACCTACGGCGCCCGCTTAGGTCTAACATATTCAGAAATCGAGATTTCAAAAACTTTAAGGAAACAGTAATGATTGTTTGCTTGTCAATGACATATCAATGAATTATAAGCCAAAAGAATCTATTAAAACCGCAACGGTCTACGTTGATCCGTTCGCTTTTCCTAGGCTAGAACTTCGAAAAAATACCTTCTGATTTCTAAGAGCTAGAACATAAAGAAATCATGCGCTGGTAGCGAATCTATGGATTAGCCAATCAATCTCTACATTCCATCAACGATCGCTAGATAGCGGGACTGGAAGAAGAAATTGCCTTGTTGATATTTCATATCATTAATAATTGCTTCCGAGTCTACCTATAGGTAGCGAAAGCATTGTTTTCTCCATTGAAAGTTAATAAGTCTTTAGTCTCCAAAATTAAACTTTTTTTTTTTTTTTTTTTTGCAGTGGTAAACTTTTACTAGTTTAATACGTTTTAGACCATTCTGGACAACTTTTCTTACGTGTTTTTCTGTGTATGTGTGTGTGTGTGTGTGTGTGTGTCTGTGGTGTATCCGCAAATCCTTGTAACTACCTTAATTTCCACAATTTCCTACCGATTTTTATGAAATGATCATGGAATGTTCCCCCTTCAAAGGAAGAGGCGATTAACCTGCTACACCTAGAGGATATCCTGAACCAGTCTCTATCGGGAACTGAGGCCCCTGGCTTCGGCTCCTCACGAAAGGTACCCACCGAACATTGCAGATGCTGCTACGTCTTCCCGGTTTGTTTATTTCTCTTGTCATTTCATTTATTATGTCTCTCGCAAGCTCGCATCTCAAAGAAACATAACATCAAATTATCAATCCCTTAGTGAAAATTTAGTTTAGTTTGACATGAAGGTCAGAATAGCGTTTAAAAATATGTTTCGAAGGTTGAAGTAGGAAACAAAAAAAATTTATAGCTGCACCTCAACTACACTCCAAAGCTGTTGAAGACATCTGTACTATCTTTATGTAATCCCGTGAGACACATATTTAATCTAAGTGCAAAAAATTTCAGTATTTCCTAATGCTTTCATCCGCTTTACAAAAGGGGAAAAATGGATGAAGTAGGAAATTAACGCACAAAATCACTTTAAGCGTTATTTCCAAAGTCCTTGAAAAATGGGTAAATCTCTGTTTATATAACTACTTAGAATCAAAAAACCTAATACCAGAGAAGCCATTTGGATTAAGAAAAGGCCGAGGCTTGGACGGTGCTTTGTGTGAAGCAGTTAATGAGTTGTACCAGATAAGGGGGCGAAGTAAAAATAAGTTTCTAATTAATTTTTCTCGACATGACGAAATGTTACAATTCAATTGAAAGAAAGATTTTAATTGAAAACGCTGCAAACTATTACACAATGGTTTATTATTTCTGTGATAGAGAGACCTTCTACGCAGATAATTGGTCTATAATTATTAAACGTATGTAACATATGATCAGAACGTGGCGCATCTTGAATCCAAGAAGGATACACACTTCTACAGTTCCAAGAGCCCGCAATTTTACGCTTCACAGTAAAGATGTTAAAAAAACGGGCAAATGAAGCTTGCAGTAATATAACGATAGCGCGTGCACAGAAAGGAGTAATGATTTGAGAAAAATGAATTTGGTAGGGTACAATCTACAGCCTAACCCACAAATTCCCAGAAAATGTTATCAAAACCTGATGAAAAATAAACCTTGTTCCTCGGAGTAAACTCGGAGCTAATAATTGTGCAATAAGGTTGAAATTAACATGGAACAATTAAACTACCTATTGTCTCCCAACCATGCACCAAATTTGAGCGGTATTGAAAGACTAGGGCGTAAAAAATGATGCTTGAATGAATTTACATTTAAACATGCGCAAAACGGAGTAATGATTTCAGAAGTATGGAATTTATTGTAGACCATTTACAGCCTAACCCACACATTCCTGAAAATTTCATCAAACAAATTACTGTTGAAATTAGGCTCGTTTAAAAAGGAATACATATTTGCGCATGCGCAAAAGCTACTAATGAGACGATTATGTTGACATTTCTGGGGAATGCTCAAATTAACCTCTTCCACCTATCATCCAAATTTGAGCAAGATCAGACAACGGGGGCGTGAGAAAATGCTGGTTGATGGAATTTACGTTTGCGCCAAGTGAAGTATTGAGAGACTTTAGCATTTAGGTACCAATAGTTCACTAGTAGGTACATCGCAAGTACAATAGTTAATAAACTCGATTTCGCAACGTTATAATAAATTCCATTGGAACTATATCACCTGATAATTCCAATATTGGCATTATATCAGCTGATATTTACGCGGCAATTCTTATGTGTTCCAGTTTTACATTCTAGCGATTTCTTATTGCATTTCGAGCTTGATCGTCTATCCTCTATCCAATAGAGCCGCTCGCAGCGTGTGATTTCTCTATTTTTTCATGCTTAGAAATTCGAAGGTTTTATTTTTACATGTTCAGGCCCTTAGGGAAAGCGAACTATTCAAAGTATAGCGTTCCGAGTTGTTTTAATCGATTCTTTGGGATTTAATTTATTATTCACAAGCAAAAAATTATAACTGTTACTTGGAAAGTTTTCGAGATCTCGATTTTTTTTAATGTTTAGCCCTTTAATACAACCCTTTAGGTATGATAAAAATTGATCCCGAGCTTCTAGGTCCATCTAGATCCCAAATCGCTACTTCGTAGTGATACTGGTATAAGTCCAAAAACATGAATTCTGGGAAATCGCATTTAAAGATTTTTTGTGACTTTGTAGGCGTACTACAGACACACCATTCATATTTTCTCGGTTCTTTTTGGTCTGTGTCATGCATATACCATCTACCTATACTGCCCTACTTCTAATTAGCTTCTCCACTTTTCTGTTTTTGATTAACATAATTATAATTATAAAAATCTTATGATGTACCACTAACACGGTAAAACACAACAAACCTTGATTTTTTCCTTCGTACAATATTGGTACATCGCGAGTTAATCACCAGGTTGCCTCAGTACGACTACTAATCTTTTGGGCGAATAGTGGTGCATTGCAAAATATGTACCGATACAACAGTGAAAAACACGAAGAAACTTGATATTCCATGGTTCAATAGCGGTACTTCTTGAAATAGACCAGTATTGCTATAAAAATAAAGGATAAGTACCTGGTTTGTCGCATCGATAGTGATTTATGTCGGGATGAACCACTATAAAAACCGAATTTTCTGTAGTAGCCTCTAGTCGAATAATCACTTGATCAGTTGTTGATTTCGTTGGCATGGTTGCGCCGTTATTATCATGTATTCAATTCCAATTTTGTACTAGTTCAATATAGCACCTTGTGTGTAATTTAGTGTTTTATTTATATATAAATGAAGTATGTAGAATCTACTTTATTTTCCATCTTCGTTCGTTGACAGCTGGAACATGACTGACATAGACCGACCTTTCCCCGACGCTAAATTAAGACTTTGACCAGAATCATACTGGTTTATCCTGCTCTCAACCGGTCACTTTTTGTCCTATGATTAAACCGATACTAGCCGCATGTAGAGCTCGTCAAAATGTACACAGTAGTATATATAACTCAAAACTGCCATTTTTGGACTTATACCAGTATCACTCCCAGGGTGCGAAATGTGGTTTTTAACACAAATTTCATATAATTAAGTCTAGTATTTTCGGAGAAAAGCCTTGGACGACGTACGGACGGTTTTTAACATGGAATCATGTTTTAGCGATGGATCCCCCGCCGAAAAGTGAGACTATAAAGTCAGATGAGTACCTAGCGCCAATAATTGTGATGATTTCCGCTTACAACCGAGTCGTTGCTAGGGATATGATACTTCGTCGTTTTTCATCCCACAAAATTCGTTGACCATTCGTTCGAAAGCTCTCGATTTATCCAACCATACTATATTAACTACTGCGAAGTGCGTTGCCAACAAGCTGAGTTATGAGCATGGTTATATGAATAATTGTTTACACACAGGTGATCATTCTCAATTATTGATATTGTGAACATGATTGCAACCGCATGTTAATTTCTGATGATTTCATTGAGCTGGTGTTTCGATTATGTGATTCACATAGCAGGTGATCCGAATATTGCGAGAACGGTTTGATTTGTGAAGCGGTGGTTGAATCATTTTAATAGGTAATTTCTATACTTTACACTATAGGAAGCTGTAATTTCGTATGTAGCCTCTTTGGCCTATTTCTATAATAAAGTGAATGTTTACTCGCGAGTTTCTATTAGGAGATCATCATCTCACAAAAGCTCAATCGTCGTGATCATTTCTATAATAAAGTGAGAGCGAGGAGCTAAAACATGATTCCATGTTTTTTACATTTTAGCAGTCAGGCTCAAAGTAATAACATCCGGGTGGGTCCAGGGGGGCGAAGCCCCCCTGGCGGGGTCAAGGGGCGGAGCCCCTTGCGAGGCCCGAAGGGCCGAGTTTTTCTTTTTTTTTGGATCCAACGCATCTTGAAACGTGAACCAAAAAATTTTCAGGGGGTGTTAATTTTTTGTTTGTTTTTTTCTTGGTCAATAACAAAGGTTAGGTAAGTGTACCATCTATCACCACCTTAAGAGTACTTCGCCAGTATATCTTTAATAACTTGCTTAATTTTCAATCAATCTTTGATCTCCTTGGATTTCTAGATCCGCAAACATCTGACAAACAAAATCCGCCTCTGTTTTTTTGAAAATGATGAATTTACGTCCATAAACGGAAAAAACTGGAAAGAGCTCTTGTTCCAGTTTTCACCAGGGGTGTGCTAGTTATCACCAGGGCATTTTCCCACTTATAGCCACCATTTGTTGAACCAATAAAGACACTCTAGCTAATTTCAAAACATTGCCGCTAGTTTATATATTGGAAAAGAGAGCAATTTGGGATGTGTATAATTATCTTATAATTTTGTATCAAGATTGTCACATATTAGATATAATTCTGGGGTCGGGTTTTATAATCGATAACCGTAGACGTATCAATTATTAAACGCCATATATTATACGATCAGAACATTGCGCATATGGAATCCCAAGGTCTCGTGAGGGGGACCATTCCATAAAATTCACCCGTTATGGAAAAATTCTTATTTCTGACCACAATTAGTCTTTCAAGGACCCATAATGTATAAATAAGCGGAAAATATGAAAATTAAAATCGCATAGGAGTTAAAGGAATCGGAGCGTTAGGAGCCTTTCCCTGATTTAGATAGAGCGTTTTTCATTAGTTTCGGTTTATTATTTTCAATAGTAAAAGTTTATAACCGACCAAGGAAATTTTTTTCAAACCCCTCCCTCTCTTATGCCATCCCTCAAAATTAGTCAATTTTTGATGCGTGAAATCCAAAAAAAGACCAATTAACAAATCAGGAACCAGGACACCGTTTCGTTCCACCTATAGTCCTACAGCCTTACAGCAAAACATCGAAGAACGCGGATTAAATGTTTACCTCGGGTTTCGGTAGTCTGGTATATCTGATCGTTAATTCTCTGAATCTAGTATTTGGTTTTGGGACTGCTTTCATATCGTTTCAGGACTGAATTGCTCATTACTCATGAGCCATTCAGATATTTTTTCTCATAACAATTGAATGTATTGATAACTCCAACAGACAAAAGTGGTGAAGAGTGTTTATCTACCTGGCAACTGGCATTCATGGATACGTCATTTTACTGCTTCCGTAATTTGGTATGAACTTTTTCATATTGCTGAGAGCATTGAGCAGAACGTTGATGCCCACGATGAAATGGTATGAACCATAAAATTATGATATCATGGTCATCGATGATTAAGTTTCGCTGGTACAAGTAAATATCTGATTTTTGCTGCCCTATACATCACTATCAACGCCAAAACTGCTGAGACATAAATAAATATAGCATTCACAAGAAGTTAAGTGTCTGAATATTGCGACCTACATACCATGCGTACCTTTGTGAGGAGGATTGTCATCACTCCTCAATATGAGCATGTATAGAAATGCTATCTCATATATTATAAGGTTAGCTATCTCATATTACGAGGGTCGGCTTAAAATGAGAAACTGGGGAATATTATTCCCATATTTGCTGGAAAATTTACTATCTCAACAGCGTTCTAATTCCTAGAGAGCCAAAGAGGGTTGTAAATCATTAAGTTGGCTTCATCAAAACTTGGGAGAAAATTTAGTTTTAGATAATCAGAAAGGGTTCTGCTCACAGGGAATGGGGTTGGTCCATAGCATACAACAATACGGGATAGTGGGCATATCAGCAAAACGTTTCACATAAAGTGAAACCGTCTCAGAAGTGATTATTATGGAAAAGCAGAAGAACCTCCCAGCTTCGACTGTTCAATACATGCGGCCTTCAAGCACTTAGCCGCTGTAAGACGCTCTAAAAACTTATATGAACGGCCTTATACTTAATATTCATTTTGATATGTAATTTAGATATTCAAATAGACTTTGTTTGTTAACGTGAACCAGTGATGAACTGAGCCCAGCTATCAAATACAGAACTAATCAAGTTTTGTGTAACAATTTGCTACGTTTTAAAGTCGTTTGTTTGAATTCTACGCAAAGTGGAAAATAAACCAAGAAATTATATAGATATACAGAGGAGGGGGCGGTTAAACTCTTTTTTTTTTTTTTTTTACCATAATGAATTGAAAATAGTTGACCAAATTCGGTCCGTCCGCCGTACACTGAAACTTACAAAAAGGGGTGAAAAAAATGAACGATATCAACCAGCAGAGTGATTTTTATAGAAGCATCACTTTCAGGCTGCTCCGCTAGAAGAGGAAATTCTGAAAAAATTAAAATGTAAAAAAAAAGTTACATTACAAAAATGAGACCACCCAGAGCACTGTAACGACACAAGCACTGTTGGCACTACATGTGGGTGTGGGCTCATTTATCTTGCGATACTGATCAGGCCTGACAAGCCAAATTTCACCATACTATAGATGATAATGATATTAATATTGACAGATGACATTGCTTATTTAGTGGATTTGCACTATGTCCTTATAAGTTCTCATTCAAAGTAAATTAATTTGGTTTTCCGTGATGAGAGGAGAGAACAGATGAGCGTACAGCGATTCGCATGGTTCATGATTCATCAAATGTGATGTCGAGACTACAGGATCATCCCCGAGCGATATGTAGATTTTGGGCCATTTTCTAAAAAAGTCTTGTTCGAGAGCTCGAAGAGTCATAATTGGTTCGTCCTCTCGTGAAAAAGATATGAACAGGTGCCAATTCGTTCCGTGTTCGGTAATGTCTACGCAGCAAAATGTCTAACCAGGACGACGGACGGCAACGGCTAGCCGACAATCGAGGTTGTTATTCCCAATACAAGAGTTATTGCATCTTCGTGAGGCCACAAGGCCGTTGCGGAGTGCGGATCCAAACGTACCTAAGTGCTGCATTTTACCAATTGTATAGTAGGTATTGTGGCTTCTTTATGTGACTATCAAACTCAAGCCAATGATCTTGTTTTAGCATTGAATAAAAATATAAAGGGTGAAAATCGCGTTTGGGGTCTAGATGGTCATAGAAGCTCGGCATCAATTTGTGTCAACCCTAAAGGGATGCATTAAAGGGCTAAACATTCAAAAATCGAGATCTCAAAAACTTTCAAGGTAACAGTAGAGTTTTTTTGCTTGTCAATGATAAATATGATCCCAAAGAATCGATTAAAAACATCTTCAAATTTCTAATCGCAATTTCTAATGCGCGGCTAGTGGATCTATTGATTATCCGATCAAGCTCTAAATTCCACCGAAAATCGCTAGATAGTGACTGTGGAATACATAAAAATTGCCTTGTAAATATCAGCTAATGTAAAGCCAATATTGGAATTGTCAGGTGATATAGTTTCCAATGGAATTTAATCTAACGTTGCGAAATTGAGTTTATTACAGAGGTCCTGGTTACACCGGTGTTCTAATAAGGCGAACGTGAATCTAGGAAAAATCAAAATGTTGCTAACACGCTGGCTGTTACTACGGCGCAAGCTCGGTGTTTCACGTCGTATCTTTATCAAATGTTTTGTAGGTAACCTGACGTTGATTCCGACACCTTGTATTTCTCCGACTCTGTTTTTCCTTCAACATGATCCCAGTGTCCATCATCCATCATCGTGTTTTATTTTGTATTCAATTCGTAGTGATATTTATAAAGCGAACCTGTGTAATCGGCCGAAAATTTTTTTATCCGCTCTCTCAAAATGTGTTTGTTACGTTTCAAGATAAATACTTAGATTTCAATTTTCTAATCCCACCCGAACCATGGGCCGTAGGGCGGGAGGGGGGTCGAAGTAAGAATTAATGTGCGCTTTTTGGACTTCCCCGCTTCCCCTACCCCTCTAAACGGGCGTTGAAAATTCCGGAAAAATACCGGTTTCGTAGGTTTTTGAACGAGGAAGACGACGGCGCGATCGGATCGCGAAAAAAGTATCGGGAAATGCGTCAAAAAAATGCGAGAGTACGGACCCGTTTTCTCGAAAAGTCCGCCGAGCGAAGCGAGCAACTTAATGGGGGGGGGGGGGGGGTCCAGGGTTATTCCTACACATATACCTAGAGCCGTACCGAGCGAGCGAAGCGAGCAACATCCCCTACACACGTTGAACCTACCTTTAGGGATCTACCGTTTGCGAGCAAAGCGAGCAAAATTCCCTATATCCCACACTTTGCGAGCGAAGCGAGCTACATTCCCTACATGCCACACTTTGCGAGCGAAGCGAGCTACATTCCCTACATGCCACACTATGCGAGCGAAGCGAGCAATTTAATGGGGGGTTGTGGAGGCGAGCGTAGCGAGCCGGAGCGGCTAGTTATTTATAAGAATGAAACTCCGTCTGTCTGTCTGTTTGTTTGTCGTGTCTATGCACGCCCCCCGGCTGGACGTGGAAGCGAGCGAAGCGAGCCGGAGCAGCTAGTGATTTATAAGTTATACACTAATATTGTAAACACAGGATTAAATAATAATACACTCTTTATTTTTTCAATTTACTTTAGAAGTAAAAAAACCATTCAATTAACACTCACCATGAAATTAAATGAATAAAGTACATTTTCGATTGAAGATGAAAACACAAATAAAATATTACCTTGTTAAACATTTTCTGTTTTTTTCTGGTAAGTGTACAGTGAATAATTCACTCCAATCGAAAAACACTGGTTGCAATCAGTTAAGAAAACACGATTCGTTTCTTTCTTCGTCGAAACAGTAGGTAGGTTAATTATGTATTATGGCTATTGATTATGTATTGTTACAGTTACCTACCAAAAGCGGTAAACGAGAGACAAATACAGTAAGTTCCTACCGTAACTTGTTAAATAAACTGATGAACACAAACTTATCCCTATTAATTAAAATTGTATTCCTTGCCTGCTGCTTAATGTTTTTTAAAGAAGAAAGATGTTATCTTCCAAGCTCGTTTCTTGACGGAGCTAAACTTAAACACTAAATAAAACTTCAGTTCGCATTTAACATGAAGTTTGGTTTCTGCTGCTCTTCTACTCGCAAAAGGGCGACGATGGACGACAGCACGACACGGACTCAACACCACCGTTGCCAACCAACGAGAATAGAAGATACTAGAGTGGCCATGTGCGTTTGCACGATGTGTCACGCTTCCCCCACCCTCTGGTTCCCCAACTTTCTTGGGCCTCCCTGCCTACTACGCAGTATCCGCCACTTTGCCACAGTTTTCGTGCTGTTTTTAGCCTCATTTTCTTTGGTTCTCGTTAGTGTCATTTCTTTTTCTTTTTCTCCACGAGAATGAGGAGGGGTTTAGCTCGTCTCCATTACTACATTGTTAATTTTTGGAAATTAATGGGAAATTGGGAAAATGTAAACTGACGCACATGAGGATCGCTTTATACAAAAGGTCATACAGTATACTAACACTGTATAGTATACTGTATAGTATACTAACACTCAAAATGTATTGCAAAACATTAAATAAATGAAAAAAATTAAATAAAGGTGTCACTTGTGTGATAATCTTTTTTTTTTTCTTTCAAATTTGTGAAAATTCATAGAAAATTGAGAACATGTCAAGGGGTGTATAGAGCACAAAAGCGAATAATCACGTTTTGTATTAGTACCATAAAATTGGGACAAAAATTAAGAAAAAACTATGGTTTAGGGCTTCATTCGCGTGATATTGGAAAACTGTGTTTCGAATTTTGAAAATTTATGTAAAGTTGAAAAATGGTCTAACTCGCAAACCGTCAGATTATCACTCTAGGATACTTATATTACGCATACATATAGATTCCATGAACTTGAGTTTTCCATGTTTTATTCTTTTAGACCACAAAAAATACATTTATATGATAATGACCCAGTTAACAATTTCTATGCACTCAAAGTGCACACATTTTCAATTAAAAATCATTCAAATCAATATTGAAATTAATTTCATATTCATTCATTCATTCGTTTTTATTTATTTTTTAATTTTTTTAATTCGATAATGTACAAAAATTCGCTCCTACGATCATGCGGGAACTTTTTTCTAATTTGCCTGATGGAAGATTTTGCTCAAACTGACCCTCCATGGAATCTTTAAAGATTATTTGAAACAATGCAATGTTCTAACCTGCATTCATGTCGCGAAAACGAGGAAGCCAAGTGTCACATCTAACTTGACAGACTTTTTTTGACTATAGACTATGCAGATATTTTTTTGACTTCCACGAATCATCCAAAACTCGGCCCTTCGGGCCTCGCAGGGGGGCTAACTTTCCGCCTTGAGCCTGCGGCTAGAATGCTAAAACATGGAACAAGCTTTCTTCCCGCTGATTCGTAAATGTAAATAAATTTAAAACTACGACATAAATGTTTTACTAATCGAAATTAGAACAGAGTACCTAAGTAGGTAATTTTCTGTTATGGTGTGCGTCTACAATTACTAACTATAACCAAGATTAACTTCTCAACCAAGTGACAACAAAGCAAGCGGCATTGTTTACTTTATCAATTTATAACATAAATAAATATAAAACTACGACATGAATAGAAGAACAAGTACGAAAGAAATGCGTGATAAATCGAGAGCTTTCCAACGAGTGGAGAACGATTTTCGTGGGATGAAAACTAACGGCGATACATTTCCCTAGAAACGGGTCGGTTGTAAGGTGGTAACGCTCCGCAGGGCGGGGTTGGGGAACCAAGGGGTTGGGGGGGCAGAGCACACTTTCGGCTCGGCGGCTTGCACGGAAAGGGCCGCTCTAGTATCTTCTATTCTCGTTGTTGCCAACCTGCTTCGATGATTTTTCCCTCCAGCACTTTTGGAAATCTCAGAGTTTACCGACGAAAATTCTGACGCTACCCACGTAAATCTCCGATCAATACCCCGTGGCACCTACGCAGTTTGTGGGCCTACTAAAATTCAAACGAACAAATTAGTAATCATCTATACTCGTATTTTTGTCAACCTAAAAGCGCGAAAGCGCGACGGCTGATTCTATTCTGACGTTCCCTCGCAAGAATACTTTTTTTCTTCTGCCTCTCGGGGGGGGGGCCCACCCTCCCCCCTTAATACGTCCCTGTTCTGGATAATTTCTCATCTCCGAAGAAATCGATGGCACTTGGTTCTCCAGCCAGAAGAAAATGTAGCGAGGGAAAAGAAAGAAAGAAAGTGGGGATGCCAAGCAGAATGGGCCATCCAGTTCAAGCAAAGAAAGCTGAATTGGAGACGAGGGTGGGCAATGGTAAACTGCAAGAAGAAGCCAAAGAAATACGAGGCCACCGGAGAGATATTCAAATCAATGAAATGACTTTCCATAGAAAGGGGGATGTTGTGTTGGACTCACCAGAATTATTATTTAATTAAACCCTTATATTAATAACAGCTGTAGTAACCTAGGTAGCTGGTGAGTTTGATAATTCATAATAAATCGTTGTAGGGGTCGTATTTCATTGTCGTTCGACTCAAACATGTACAACTTATTCATATTCGTTACAGTACTTTTTTTATTAAGGTTTAAGCCGCATCTCAACCAGAAGGTTCATTAGCGGCATTGAACAAGGTGTCCAAAGGGACACTAGAAGTGGCACGATTCTAAGGGTAGCCATGTTGTCATCCTTGACTAAAAAGGAGCGCCATCATGGACTCCACTGGCAACTCGGAGGGGGGGGGGGGGGGAATGAGGGGCACAGTGATGACCACTGTTTACCCCCCAAAGTGGATTTTAAAAAATCCAAAAATATAATAATACAACTAACACTAGATGTAAAATAGTGAAACTATTTACATGCTATTTACAATGAGCAAAGTGAAATTAAACTACGACTAGATGTATACATAAATATATCACAGATCAGATACCACAGTTCGTAGTAGAGCTCAGCGGCTCTGAGGTTCAACAGGGAGTCGTTACAGTACTTACGGTAGGTATAAAAAAGGTGAAGTTGTGAACAACTTTTGATTCAAAATTCGCACATGGATTGAGGTAATGCATCGCACAGGAAAATTCGCACAGGAATTTTGGCATCAATTTTAATCGATCCACAAAAGGTAAAATATTCATAAATGAATATTTATTTCGAAAACATTCAAATTGAAATAATGACTTTCTGTAGGTTTATTTTTTCTGTTTTCTATTGTTATTGTTTTTTAATCTAATTTTGTATTTTTATTCATTTAATTTTTTATCCATTTATTTTTTTATTTTTTCAAAAAATGAGTCGCAAAGCAGCAATTGGATGAACTTGAGCATTTAAATTAATTTTCTCTTTCAAAAAATAAATGAATTGGGAAGAACAGTGATATATGCGAAAGGTCCATCTACAAAAATATGAAATGGGTAAACTCGGTGTAATTGGAAGAAGTGTGTTAATTAGTGTTAATAGGAAGAAGTGGGACTGTTGGTATAATCATTAATCCGCATTCAGCTCGCTAACAAAATCAAAGTCTAGAATATAATTATGAAGAATGATTATATTAAACCTAGGTGTACCGTGATATTTTTATTTCTTCAATGCTCGATTACCTGCAACAGACAAAAACATATTAGTACCACATTGATTATCATCAGTTATCATTAAATACAAATTATGATTATTATATATTGCAAATTAAAGTAGAGGTGGGTGGAGTTTGTGTCTCCATGACTGGAAGCGATTACAAAATTAAGTTTTAAGGTTAAGTTCAATATTTTCAGTATTTTGCCGAAAATACAAAGTCCAATTTATTATTAAAATTAGCTGGTTTACCGGTCGTTGCTCAGGTTAATGGCAATAAAATAGGTAAGGGGTTCATATACCTAACACTGGATGCCCTTACCTTACCATTATTACCCAAAAATCCTACAGAGGCTCAGTATTTGAAATGTCAGTATCGTTATGTTATGTCTCGTTACCCGTGGTTTGTCCTGTAATCCACCGTTTTTCCCGTTACCCCGGTTTGTTCCGTCAATTCTGAATCATATAAATGTGAATACTGGTGGTAGCTACTGTTATGTTCCCGCTAACGTGAAACTAAAATAAGCAATCTTCCTGCTCGAGGAAGAGGAAAATAAACTCTTCCCGTTTTGTGGCGTGTATAACCAACTACCATACCTCAATGATCAGATGTTTGTGTTGCCTTACTCGCCTCTGTTTCATTGTCAATAAGTGAATACAAAAATTTGGCTCCAAAAAATGGCTCCATTTCAATTTTAAGTATTGCTATCAATAGGAAAAACTTAACCTCACAGGTCATTGAGCAGATCAAGAGTCGTCAGTACGATATCATTGTAAACAAGCAGTCTAGCAAAGGCTCCATTTCTAATTTCGGTATTGCAAATTCAATAGGAAAGAAATTATTCTCAGAACTCACTTAGCATCTCAGGGTAGAAGATTTTACCCGAGCCTAAAACCATCTCAGGAACTCGGCGAGAACCGCATTAAAATCCGTTGAACCGTTTGACCAGCAACTTGGGATAAACATTTATATAATAGACTATCTTCGACCACACGTCCAAAACATACCTTTATGTCACATAAAGTGTTTCTTCAGATAAATTTCCAATCAATTCACCCCTCAGATCAGGGGTCTTCCATAAGACGTCATTGTAACCCAGAAGTTATTTATTTATTTATTTATTTATTTATTTATTTATTTTATTTTAATCATACAAATTCATTTTATAGATATGGTACAAATTGAACAACTTAAGCTACTCACTTCGATTTCTTTCCCAACGATAGGCTTGGCCCGTGTTGTTGGGGAAGGTCTTGGTGATTCGCTCATGTCTTACAATCTATCTATTCTATGATACAAACGGTACTTAAAAATATAATGTTATGTATATAATGTTCTTATAATAATTTTCTAAAATAATCACTGTACATAAATACTGCTTAAAACAGTTTCACATCCCGCTTCCCCCTTTTCTACAAGCCAGGTTAAAATATGTTTTTTGTAGTTTTGTCTTGTGAAACTTTGAGCATTTTTCATATGGCCCTCTAGCGCTCTGTGGATAATGTAAATAATGAATTTCGGATTGTGAGTTGACAACGTTAGTCTTGGTCTGGGTGCAATTACATTTCCTGCGGCTACGTACCTTGTTGTATACATTGGGTTACGTTGTGAACCTATTATTTGTGGATCCTTATGGAATTGCAGAAGTAAATTTTTAACATATAATTGCCTTATAGTAAATAGCTTAGCGATATTAAATACATTGTCAGATGGAGTCCTAATCGGTAAAGACAGCATAATTTTTACAATGATTTTTTGGCGTACATGTAATTTATTAATATGGGTTGAGAAAGTCCCACCCCAAGCAATTATGCCATATTGAAGTACAGATTGTAGCATACTGTAATAAATTAGTTTTATCGTATTTCTAGGGAGTGTGTGTCGAATATTATAGAATATATACATGTATTTATTAATTTTATTGTAAGTATAGTCAATATGAGGTTTCCAGTTTAGCTCTTCGTCCAAGACTAACCCAAGATACTTATGCTCAGCTACACGTTCTATTTTCCCACAGGAACAGTTATTATTTGATCTACATGTATGTAGTATGATGCTTAAATTTTTATCGTAAACATATGATTTCATTCCTCCATAAATAATTAATTTTGACTTTTTAGTGTTCAATGTAAGATACACCTTCAACTAACACGGCAGTGTCATCCGCAAATAAATACATTTTGGTATTGGGTAGTTCTAGAGATGCGACTTCGTTTATATACACCAAAAACAATAGTGGACCCAATGTACTTCCTTGAACTACACCAAAATCATTATTGCTTTCTTCACTAGAGCACTCGCCGATTGCCACTCGTTGGGTTCGGTTTCTCAAGTAGCTCTTAAACCATTCTAAGCTGGGGCCTATGATTCCTAATTTAACTAACTTGTACATAAGTTGTTCTCTATCGATTGCATCGAATGCTTTAGCGATATCGAGTAGTATGAAAGCACCTTTCTTGTTCTCGTCCCTAATGTCGTAAAGGTCCGTGGTTACTGCAAATACCGCATCATTTACCCCTTTATTTTTGCGGAAACCAAATTGGTTCATGTTTATTGAATTTTTTCCTTCATGATATGAGTACAGCAGATTTTTCACGAATTTCTCCAGTATTTTGGACAGCGTGATTAACATAGAGATTGGTCTATAATTTCCGAGTTCACCCACCGTCCCGCCTTTGAAAATTGAGATGACCTTTGCAGCTTTGAATGCTTCAGGGAATGTTGCTGTTGTGCGGCTAAGATTGTATATGTGAAGAAGAGGTTTTTTCAGACTCGTTATATGGTTTTTTATAAGATGTACCTGGATGCCGTCTATACCTGGTGACGAGGATCCCTTCATAGTTTGTAGTAGTTTGTCGAGATCTGTCTCCGTCATCATTCTAAGAGAAAAGATTGTGTCCGCCACCTCATTTGAAGGCGGAGAATCTGGGGGCTTCTGAATATTTGAGAATTTCGCAGCGAGCTTTTCTCCTACTTGGGAAAAATATGAGTTTAGTGAATCGCAAGCTTTTTTACGCGCTACATTTTCCGGGACGTGATCATTTTTCATTATTTCTTTGATCAGGAAGTCTCACAATGCCTCCATTTAAAATTTCAATATCTCGGGTTCAATCTATAGTAATAAAATTGTAAGTATGTCTGTCTGAACATTGATTAGAATCATAAAACTTTGCGTTTCTTTTCCGTTTTATGCAATTTGTAGACGATCGTTACCGTTTCTCAACTTTTCTCTGTCTGTCTGTCTGTCCGTATGTTTGTCTGCTTTTCACGATTACAGGGGTCATAGGACAACTGATTTAAGTGAGGAGAAATGTCTGTATCAGTCCAACTCAAATTATAGGCTATTTAAAGTTTTTTAAATTTGAGCCAGAGGGGGTGATTTTCGGAGAGGAGGAGGGAGTGAAATGGGGTATTTTGAACACCATTGAACGAATTGGGGATGCGATTGGACGAATATGTTTAGATTATTCTAACTTAAATCACAGCCTACTTGAAAATTTTCAAATCTAATCCATAGGGGGTGTTTTAGGAGAGGAGGGAGGGGTGGGGTATCTTTGTCATCACTGAATAAACTGAGGACCTGACTGATACAGTATGTTCGGATAACACTAAAAAAATAAAGTCAACTTAAGAATTATCAATTCCGACCCATAACGGTGTTTTTGGGGAAGGGGATTTGGATAAGGGTATCTTTGACATCACTGAACAAACTGGAGATCTGATTGAGCGCTATGTTTAGATCACGTCAACCTCAATCACAGGCTATTAAAATTTTTTCTAGCTTCATCCATTGAGAGGTGTTTGCAGAAAGGAGAAAAAAGGGAGGAGGGGGGGGGGGGGGGGGTTAAATGGAATAATTTGGTCATCACCGAACGAACAGGTGATCTGCCGTTCGGAGGAATGAAATCGAATTAGTCTGAACGTCGTTTTGGGTTTCCTATCAAGAATATTTTCAAGCTGAAAAATAGGGGATGTTTGTGGAGAGGGAGTGATCTCAGTAGTTTAGTCCTAATAGGTAATTTATAAGTAAGTACGATCAATTAAGGACTTTTATGAATCAGATCCATAAAGGTGCCCCAAAATGTGAGGGGTGGGGGGGGGGGGGGGGGGGTTCGTATATTCAAGTCAACCTGTGCAACGCACAGCTGAACGAGCTAGTAGGGAATAAATCAGCCTCAGACCCAGCAAATCAAGGGTCCTCAGAACGGTATCATAGAAAACTCAGCAGTCCCGAAAAGGCTCCATTTCAAATTTCAGTACCGCAGGTTCATTCGGAAACAACGCTGCAAATTATTACATAAATGTTTATTATTTCTGAATTAGGTTGCCCTTCTACGCAGATCATTGGTCTTTAATTATTATTGAGCCCTATATATATATATATATATATATATATATATATATATATATATATATATATATATATATATATATGTGTGTGTGTGTGTGTGTGTGTAAATGATCAAGACTTGGAACATCGTGTCTCCCAAAAGGGTTCACACCTCTACAGCTCAGGACCCCACAATTTTACAGTTTATAGTTGGTGAATGTAGGGAAATCTTCTGAAAATGTCAAAAAACAAAACAAAAAACTTTGTAAAACGGCAGGTTGAAAATGGAAGAAAGTAGCCTTACAGACCCCATCAGCTATTCAGTGATTCTCCGAACCTCGTAATGGTTTTTGAGGTGTCCTGAACGAGCTCCATCAAATTTCAGCAACGTGAGTCCATTAGGAAAGAAATAAGTCTCGAAAGTTCCGAAACTGATCAGAATAACACGATAAATGAAAATATTACAGCAATATAAAATAACCAGGTGACTCAGAAAGAGTCCTCCGAGAAGTTTCAACGACCCACTGCGCGCAAATTGAAGAGAACCAGAACTTTTTGATCAATCTCTACATACATGTATCAAAAAGCGTTAAACTCAAGGAATTTCAAAACGAATTTCCATGAAGGAAATTTTGGATCCATTGCAATATCTTAATTTTCTTAGAAAATTGGCTAAAACGTTCCGACCTTGGTAGAATCGGAAGTAATTAATCTTCTATTGTTGGAATAGAAGTAATACTCGTGATTTAATTAAGAGTAATTCCTAAGTATTTAATGATGAATAATTTAATAAATTAATATAATTCAACCTACCTACGCTTCACGAGTCCAATAGGATACAGAAGTTATATTAAACGTTCTTTTGAAAGCAGTCCTTTTTCGTCATCAGTCATTGTTTTGGTTACTGAAGCATTGCATGTGCATAGTCTCGTTTTACACTTCTAGACACGCCGTTTTCACTCTGTTGTTTCTATGTTTACTCTTGTACTCACACACACAGATCCTTTTGAAGGTTACTTCATTATGGAGTTAATTTATTGTATCATCATGAATCCCCATGAATTTTGAAATTTTGTTCCAATGTATGACCAACCTGTCATTAGCTTATTAATGTCTTCATACTTCAATTATTTGTATCTACAAAATTATAAATTTATTTGTGCATGCACATTTTTTGGTGAGTGGAAAAATTAAAGTGAAATGAAGTAGATCTACCAGGATTCTGGTGACAGTTGTGATCATCTGTTGATACCACCCGCAGCACCACCGTCGTCTGTTCGCCATTCTTGCCATCGCCGTCGTTTTGCCATTCTGTTCTCTCTGTTATCTGCTACTTCGCAAGTGCGCAATTTTAGAATTATAACTTATAAGTTATTCAACCACCTTCCATTTATAAGTACTGGATTCTTTAAGATACACATACTCTTTACTATCGTAGGGGAGTGCACAGCCGCGATCAGTGGTCCGTATTCCAGCAGGAATTGGTGGTTTGACGGCCGGCGTTGAAACCTGTACAGTGCTTTAAACTGTTGCACCCGTCCTCCAAGAAATCATCTGTGAAGAATCGCCAAACTCGTCCATTATCGATCCAGACCTAATCCTCGTCATCAGCCTATCTGTGTACTTATGGATATAACCATTATACTCTTTGAATTTCGCACTCGTTTATGTACAAGTCATGTATTGCGGCACCCACCTTATCATTTAACTAGTTTGCATCAATTATCTTCTTATTATCTAATTGGGTCCTTCGAGTTATGATTGATTCATTTTGGGGTTGACTGGATAATTTTCGTTTATCTAGGACAACCGAAAAGCTAGCTTTAATTGGTCCCTGATTACCTTTGGGATTCGGCCCCTAAGTAGCCTAAACAACTTCATATTGTCTTGTGTTTAGCATCGAAAGACAAAAGTCACTTTTTGTATTGTGGAGACACGCATAGCCATTATCATTCAGAATATCTTCTGTTGAGTCACTTTTCATTTTAACATTGTCAGTTACAGTCGAATAATCCAGTTAAGTATTGTTGAGTCAATATTGATTTGAATTAACGTCATTAGAGTCATCTTTTCTGGTCAGAGTCATGAAGTAACCCTCAATACTTCGTCATTTTTGAAGACTAATAAACGTACATAACCAAGTCATTTTACGTTCATTGAAGACTACCTTGACTGCCTCTTACAGTAGCCACGCAGTAAGCTTGCATAGTCATTCGTGTCTGGTGAGGGACATGACCAGGCTCTATCATGTAATATATAGGCAAGTTACCTTCTGTAACTTGTGAGGTGACAGTAATACAAGTTATGAGTCTTCAACTCGCGGCTCACTCGGAATAACGCATAAAGACACTTTTTCAGATAATATGCACAAAGATCTTCTGAAACGTCTGTGGAGTCTACCAGAACCATCACGGTAAGTGCAGACATTATTTCCGTTTTATACATTGTGACCTATCCTTGTATCTACATTGTTCCTCAGCCACTATTGTCTTTAGCTACCAGAGCCACAGAACTACACTAATTTCGTGTCTCCCATTAACCTCATGTCGTAACCTCCCTCAAATCTCCAAAATTTCTTGTTTGGTGGGGACTGTTAATAAGACGTTTTTAATATCGAATTTTGAAGATCTATCTTTACGAATAAAAACTAATTGGCTCAACCGACCAAAATCGTTTTGGCATCTTTGAATTTTTTATTGAAAAATGTTTACGCCTGATGAGCAAATT
The DNA here is from genome assembly GCA_030762985.1 of Adelphocoris suturalis. Taxonomy (NCBI): domain Eukaryota; kingdom Metazoa; phylum Arthropoda; class Insecta; order Hemiptera; family Miridae; genus Adelphocoris; species Adelphocoris suturalis. The sequence goes on from CM061040.1 coordinate 38,669,439, forward strand.
TCCATCCAAATTTGACGTGAACAGTTCGACGCATATCCGGTTTTTCCTTAATTACAAAGTTGATCACCCAGGTGACGTCGTTTGGGAAAACCGATTCTTCGATGAAAGAGAAAACCTAGAGGATTATGTTATAGCCTAAAACCATCCTTGAAACCTGCTGATAATTTCGGAAATCACCGCATTAAAATCTGTTGAGCCGTTCGGCCAGCGACTTGAAAGAAGCAGAATAACTAACATTATAATTTATATTGATAGAATCTGACAAAGATGAAGGTAGGAAACTTGGTTCTTACTTCTTATTCACGCAGTTCATTTATTGTATATAATTCTGATAAGTTGTGAATCCACCAGTATTTTCAATCGATTGGCCTAATGCGACGTCAACACGCGATTCCTAATTTACGGTAAATAACGGCCTAACGTAGGACTGAATCAAAATTATATTATGTACCTACATACTCATGCCACTATAGTGAATTTCCGTCTTCTTCTTTTTCGGGATGTGTCCTTAGGTTGGGTAATCAGATAGAAGTTCAGTATTTTCGCTTCTTGATGAATGAACCTCTTTTATCGTTGAAGATGAAAAGTTATTATTATCAATTTTATTGCTTTATTTATTTGATTTTCATCCGAATCTACCTACAGGTAGCAGAAGCAAAAGTTTGCTTTCTGGAGACGAACTATATATATATGTATATATTTTTTTCGTCATTACAATTTCTATCACATTTTAGATCTTAGGCCGTTCTGGACAACTTTGGTTCCGTGTCTTCCCCTTTGTCCGCAAATCCTTGCAACACGCATAGGTAGGTACCTAACTTCTACAGTTTTCATCCGCTCTTAATTAAATTCTCAGGAAATGTGTAGTTTAGGATGTACCTAGATGGCTTTTCAATTTCGTTGTTCACAAATCAATATGTCACCATACACATGCGCAAACGTAAATTCCATTAGGCATAATTTTCTTACGTTCCAAACGTCTGATCTCACTCAAATTTAGAAAGTTATTAGAAAAAGACGATTACTTCATCACAAATCAATTTCACCTCGATTTTTGTCTCTAGTAGCTGCATATGTGATTGTGAAATCCTTGCAACAAGCATAACTTCTATAGTTTTTATCGAATACGATTAAATGTTTTGAGAATGAGCGGATTAGACTGTGCTCAAGTAGCGCAATGAACTCCATTACTTCTGAATCACTGGTAGTAGGTAGTAGTTTTTGTACATGCGCAAAGGTAACATCAATCATCAAACACCATTCTAATATTTACTGATTTTTCTCAAACTCCAATGGAACCCTCCAAGGAATCCTTCAAGATTCATGAAACATTTCAATAATTTATGCATTCAAGTAACGGAATTGAGGAAGCTATGTGCCATACCTAACTGGGTAGACTTTTTAAAATACTTTTACAGATGCTCAGTTCGTATTCCCTGCATTTTTGTAACATTCTAACACAGCAGTGTTATTTTCACATACAGGGACAAGTTCGGAACTTGTTCATTGTTCAATAGAAAATCAACCATAAGCAATCTGTGCGGCGCACTGTGTTCCCCTAATATTTTTAAAGTGGAAAAAAGTTAAAATGAACAATTTTTGAAGATTAAAAAATCAGTAACCAGGGTGGAAGATAAAGGTCTGACAAAGATAATACATATTTACATGGGATACCTCTCTCGCTAACTCCCCAAACTTGAACGTCCCGAAAGAAAACTGCATGATGTGCGGAACCCCTAAGGACATTATTCCTAAGAAATCCAATACTTAATTTTTTCCCCCTTCTTCTGATCAACTTGGCTCGGACTGGGATGATTCTCGTGAACGTTTTAACGGAAAATATTGTAAAATTTCCAGATTTCGTTTTTGAAGAACTATGTCCACGTTTTGTAAGTTTTTTCCTAGACAAAAATGCATGTCCCACATTTCAAGAGAAGGTGCTGTGAATGTAGATATGATCGTTACAAGTTGTCGTAATGATAAGGGTTTCGAGATCAAATAGAAAAATGTTTGTTGCAGTAAAACATAACTTTCTGATCATGATTACAGTACTCCTGGATAGAAAGAATGGTTTGTGAAAAACGCTGAAAATTATTGAACAAAGGTTTATTATTTCTGAATTATATCGCCCTTCAACGCAGATCATTGGTCTATAATTATTACTAAACCTCGTGCATAGTAAATTATCAAATCTTGGTGCAACGTGTCTCCCAAAAGGGTTCACACCTTTCAGCACCAGGACCTCATGAGTTACTCTTTATGGTAAGTCAAAAAATTAATTTAAAAAAAAAAAAGTTAAAAAAAAAAAAGGCAGTTTGAAAAGGCAAAGAATTAACCTCAAAGGTCTCTCAGCTAATCAGTGTGCCTGATATTACAAAAGAGCTCCATTTCAAATTGCAGATCCGTAGGTTGCCATCAATATACATGCGTAGATATAGGCACCTGCAGCGGGAAAATAATTTAATTATATAAAACAACAACACTTTACTAGTCCCCGTAACCCAACTGAAATAATATTTAGCCCTTCGTCCCAATGGTGGGGTGATCGCGAGCCCCACCGCCATTTTTTCGCAAGCATGCATGCAATCGCAAACGAACATCTTTGGACGTTCAGTACCTTTTTCCTCAGTGTTTCCCGAGCTGTCTTCGTGAGAAGATGCCTGTCAAAGGTGAGTAAACCCAGTTTCCATTGAAAATACGACGTGATGTCCATGTTGAGGTACCCTCGAACACCACAGGTAGTGTTAGGTATTTTCTTTTCATATCGTGATTTTTTCATCTGAATATAATCGAAATGTGTGCGTGTGGGTACATATTAAGTACCGACTACTTATGTTATTCTGAACCAAGAATCAAAAAACTTTGTTCCAGATTGTCGTATTTTAATACCGGTGTAGAAATGAGAGGTGAAGAGGGTTGGCAGAGAAGAGATATTGAGTTATGGGGATTATAATGAAAAATAAATGAGGTAAGGGATGATAGATGACGGCATTTTGATACGCGAAGGCTGCAGTGAGGATGAATACAGCATAATTATTAGAAAAAAATGAAAACCAAAGCGAAAAGTTCGAAGTTTTAGTAAATGATGATGTCCCACAACCTGATGTTGATTCTCATGAGGTTGATAGAAATGTTATTCTTGGTAAAGAGGAAGAAACCATCTGGGCAGATACTTCTCTGTTGCCTAATAGATATGGAGTTCCAGAAAGAATTCGAAAGTTCCGGAAAGTTTGCAGAAAGTGAGCTGGACTTTTTCATGCTGTTCCTGACTGATGAAATGATCAAGAAACTAGTGCTTCCCACAAACGAGAAGATGGGAGATATGACAAGAAAATGTGCAATTCCGCAGTCATTCACAGCGACTACATACGACAGAGAAATAATAACATCATTCATGCTTGCCTCAAATGTAACGTAAGATTTGAGGACTAGCAATCTGTTTGTTCCTAGGTAGGTACCTAAATTGTATTTTTATAGACAACAAATGTGCATTCACGATAAAGTGACTCAACTTCTTTTTTTTTCGAAGTTTTAATAATCACCTGTATTTTCTATGTAGGGGTGCCAATTCATTACCTGTTTCTAGTTTATTATACAGAAAGAGTATGTTTCTGTTAAGAAAAGTGACGTATAGTAAAAAGGAGACTGATTATTATAAATAGGTACATTTCCAAGTATACAATGTTTTTTCTTTTTTTCTTTTATTAAGTTTTAATTTCTTTGGCGCTGTTTCTTGTGATTTTGTCAAGGGGGTATTCTGCTTCACCATGCCCTCCACATTTTCAAATTCTTGTTTCCATGGTTTTTCTCAATCAGTTTTTTGTGTAGCTTGCATTTATGCTATCATTTTTTGGAAATAATCAAAGATAACATGTGAAAATGCAAATGTCAATTACTAGTTCCCAAACTGATGCTCCCCTCAGTGATTGACAGTGCTGTCAATATGGATCTCTATTCGTTCTTGTCATTTGTTCTTTGTTCTTTATATTAAATAGATAGCAACTCACAAGATGCTAGTTTGCCATTAGAATCGTATTGTGCCTATGGTATCAAGAAAACACTACCTATTTTGTGATGAAACATCTGGTGATATTTTCAACTTTGTCTTTATAGATACTCATATTAATTTTATTCTAAGATTTATAAAACTAAGTTAAAATGCTCAATTTGTTTATACAATTTTGAAATAAATTGTGTGTTGATACATGGGATCATTCATTGCAGAATAATTACTGTGTCAATTATAGGTGGTCAATCACAGGTGCAACAAAAAATTTGGGTGTCAAGTACTGGGTCCAAAAATTGATTTTGAAAAAGCGACTTTATGATGTTTTGATTCTTGAATTAGTGATATTTCAATACCGAGCAGTTTGAGGACATCCTGATGCAGCAATATATGTAAGATTCAAGTTTGAACAAACGAAAAAACAACTTAATTGCTTGTCAAAGTCGAAATGCCTGTTAAGTATGCGCAGAATGGAGTGATTATTTGACAAAAATGAAATTGGATGAAAACCCAGGACATTCCCAGAAAATTCATCAATATCGGAAATTAAGCATTTTCCTGGGTATACACTTCCGAGCTTGCGTAGGAGCTACTAATGATGCAATCATGTTTGAATTGATATGGACTGATTTAATCATCGTTCTCTAACTATTCAAAAACATTTGAGCGAGATTGGACGACAAGGACGTGGAAAAATTGTGCTTGAAGTGATTTACGTTTGCGCATGCATAATGAGTTGAGAGAGACAAATTATTAGAGGACCTTCTACTGCCTGCACATTCCCAGAAGATTTCATCAAAATCGGATCTTATGGAAATTAAGCTCGTTGAAAGGATTACACATTCGCGCATCACTGCAGCTACTAATCGTACATTCATGTTGAAATTTATATCGGATGATAAAATCGTCTTCAGCTAATCTCCAAATTTGATGAAGATCGGGCGACTTGGACGTCAGAAAATGATGCTTGAGGGAATTTAAATTTGTGAGTGCGCTGAAGAAAGTATTGATTTAGAAACAATGGACCTGACAGGGAGGGATGATCGTATGAGCGAATTTTCGTAAATTATCTTATCTTAATGTTACGTTGTTTCGAAATTAAAGGACTTTGAGAGCAAAAAAATTGTTGACTACCAATTTTATGACGAAAAACTAGTTCTACGTGATACCTATTCTGCGAGTTAGAAAATAAATCTGGATTTTTTAATCTTTTTTGTAGTTTCATCGATTTTTCAGCAATCATTAATGGAATTTAAGTACATTTTTCAGAAGAATTTTGTGCAGATTTTTTAATATGTTTTAGTTCATTGTTTATGAACTTATTCAGAGTAAAATTACGTTTAACGTTTTTCAGCCGTTTTTACCCATTTTTAGTGATTCTTTTCAGCCTAATATTTTGAAATTGGACCAATTCAGCTCGAAACGTGTTTGCCAGCGAACTAATCCTTGCATTTGGAAAGATTAAGTTTTTTGTGCAAGAACGGAATTTTTATCTCAATCCTTAGGAGAGTTATAATATGTAATGACACACACACACACACACACACACACAAACACATTTATATGTAATTAAGATCGTTTAACTCTAGAATTCGTTTCAGAATGTCCCACAACGGATTTCAATGAAGAAATTATTCGAAAATTTTCATTTTCGGGACCAAATATTTGTCATCTCTCAAAAATGAAAACAATGCTTCCGCAACCTATATGTAGAATCGAAAGCAATTATATTTTTATGAGATAAAATAAAGCTTCAGATGATGAAGATATATATCAAATAATTCTAAGGAAAATTATAATGCAGTTATAATTATAATCAGTTGAAAATTATAATGCAAGTTCTATGTCTTCCAGTCCCACTGTCTAGCGATAATTATCAATTACAGCCAGGATTAATTAAAAGCTGAGGACGGTGGACGGCGCTCAGTGGGCCAAAATGCGATTCTGGATGGACAAAAATTATATTTTGACCCTATCACATTTCCAGTCATTGCAATAGCTTCATTTTTTTATGAAAATTTGCTAATTATGGGATTTTTTTAATCAGTAACTTCGTCGGTTATCTACATCTATCTATTTCTTTACGAATGAATTTGAATCTTGAAGTAGCTTATCTACTGTCTCAACTTCTGCTTATTGGACCATTAAAACGGAAGCTTGCAGAGACATGCTTAAAATTGGTAGGTATGTAGAACTCTCAGGTTACCTGCATGTAAACTGGCAATTTATTGAAACAACAGTGCCTGCCACTTTCCGAAAAACTGAGTCAGCAATTAATTTTGATTTATTAATTTCAATAAAGAATCTTTGTAATCGACTAAGAAAAAAAATTTTACCCCTCCCACCCCTGAATTTTTTGGTTTGCGTTTGAAGATCCGTAGAATCCAAAAATCGAATTAAAAATAAATAAATAAATAAATAAAAAATTTTAATAAATAAAAATAAATAAAATAAATAAAAAAAAAATAAATTTCCGTCCGTCCGCCGCGCCGTCTGCGGCTTTTCTCCGAACATTATAGACCAAACTTCATGAAACTTGTTTTAAAAAATTGCATTTGGGGTCTAGATGGTCCTTGAACCTCGGCATCAATTTTCGTCAACCCTAAAGGGTAGCAACAAAGGGTTAAACATTCAAAAATCGAGACCTCAAAAACTTTCGAGGTAACAGTAATGATTTTTAGATTGTCGACGACAAATATAATCCCAAAAAATCTATTAAAACCACCCGCAACGCTGTACGGTTGAACGGTTTGTTTTCCCTAAGGGCTCGAACAACAAAAAACACCTTCGGATTTCTAAGCGCGATTATAAAGCTCTATATTCCATCAATAATTGCTAGATAGTGATACTGGTATACATACAAACTGCCTAGTAAACATCCGCTGATATAATGCCAATAATGGAATTTTCAGGTGATATGGTTCCAAAGGAATTTGTTCAAACGTTGCGAAATCGAGTTTATCAACTATTGTCCGTGGATGTATAGTTGGTCCGAAAAGAGAATGCCTAATTGGCCACCGTGCCCATCGAAGAAAGACTGGTGCGGGAATGCTCCCTCCACTACCCCTCACCACGCACTGCTCCGCCTTCGCCGATCATTTTCTGAAATACTCTCACCTGACTGTTCAGCCAAAATCAGCTGTTCGTGCCTTGCTCTTGATAAATATTATTCTACTGCACTTTTTCTACTAAATTTGCGAAATCGTACAGCTGAGTGGGAAGACAGGGCAGAAGGTGGTGCAGGGGTAGTGGAGGGAGCATTCCCAGCTCCTTTCTGTCATCGACGAGCGTGGTGGTCAATTAGGTAAGCCCAATTAGGTCTTTTCGGACCAACTATACCTACTAGTGAATTTTTGGTACCTAAATGCTAAATTGCATCTCTTAAATTGATTCCAGGTCTACCTATAGGTAGCGGAAGCAGTTTTCACATTTGAGAGATGGAAAAGTAGTAGTCCGGGCTAAAATCAAATTGCTTTTTTTTCCTGTGGTAAAATTTCCCCTCGCATTTTACGTTTTAGACTATTCTGAACAACTTTTGTTCCGTCTCTCTCTCTCTCTCTCTCTCTCTCTCTCTCTCTCTCTCTCTCTCTCTCTCTCTCTCTCTCTCTCTCTCTCTCTCTCTCTCTCTCTCTCTCTCTCTCTCTCTCTCTGTGTGTGTGTGTGTGTGTGTGTGTGTTTGTCGTCCCATCTTGTTCAAATTTGGATGATAGTTTGGGGATAACGATTTGATCATCCCATATCAATTTCAACATGATTGTATCATTAATAGCTACTGCGCATGCGCCAATGGGAAATCCATTTTCTGGGAATGTGAAGACTATTGTGTAGGCGGTTCCCTATGAGTTTCGTTGTTCCCGAATCAGTACAACACTCAGCGCATGCGCAAACGTAAAATCCATCAAGCATCGTTTTCTCAGGCCCACGTCGCGACGCTCAAATTTGGAGGATAGGTTAATTTGAGCATTTCCTATCATTCTCAACATAATCCTGTCAAGTTTTCATTCGATTTTGATGAAATTTTCAGGGAATGTGCTGGTTAGGCTTTGAATGGTCCACTATTAATTCCGTACTTCTCAAATCATTATTTCATTTTGCGTATGCGCAAACGTAAATTCCTTCAAGCATCATTTTTTTGGGCCCTAGTCGTCCTATCCCGCTCAAATTTGGTGCATAGTTGGGAGACTGTGGTTTAATTATTCCTTGTTAATTTCAACATCATTGCATCATTATTGGCTCCTGCGCATGCGCAAAAGTGTACTAGGTACCAAGTTCATTTCTATCTTGATTGACTGTATTTCGCTATGGAGTTTTTAATGATTATTTAAACAATTTCATTGATCTATACATTTATGTTACTTGCAATTGGTAGGTACCTACTTACTTAAATATCGTTATACTGAGATTAGGGGGACTAGTAAAATGTAGACGTTTTAATTCATTGCATTATTTTCCTTCTGCAGGTACCTATATCAACGCAGGCAAGTTGATATCAACTTCCGGATCTGCGATTTGAAATGAACCTCCTTTGTAATATCAAGAATTCAATATCAGTGCACACTGATCAGCTGTGGGGCCTCTGAGCCTAATTTGTTTTTTAATTGACGTATGATGCTGAAACCTGAAATGCAGCTTTTTTTATATCTGGAATACAATAAATTATAAGTATGGAGGGTCTCTGATCAGCTTCGACCTTCAACCTTTTTTAAATATTTTTACTTTGAAGTGGGAAATTTCGGGGTCTTGGAACTGTAAAAATGTGAACTCTTCTCGGATTCACGATGCACCATGCCATGATCATATATTACATACAGGGTTTAATAATAAATTATGTACCAACGATATGCATAGCAGGGTCATCTAACACAGAAATAATAAACCATTGTGTAATAATTTGCAGCGTTTCCTGATGAACTGCGAGGCAAATAAAGCTTTCTAATCAACTGGCAGGATCAATAAGCGTTGGTACACGGTGCAGTCACATTGTTGGGAAATTCCACTCACAAACTTAATTAACATCGCATTATCGGGACTGCTTATTATAAGGAGAGAGAGCGAAGCGAGCGGGAGTCACAACAAATATAATTTAGGAAAAACGATTATATACCATCCCAATGATTTATTATTGGTAATGGGTTTTGTTTTCCTATTCTTTTTAATTACATCACCAGCAAGCTATATGTATCTGCCATAAGAGCTACTAAGCCCATAACTAATGCTTTGTTCTCCTCAGATCCCACGAAAATCCCTTACGTTGGCTGCCTATTCTTTTCGCCTCATTTTCACTTCCAGCCCGTTTCCACATCTTGAACGAAGTAATGGACCGCAAATCGCAATATCGACCCCAGCACAATGTTATTTTGCTTTAGAGTCTGTAATGTATAACATAAGCAATGCGTTCCCATTCCTCTAAAATCCAAATTCCTATTCGCATTTCGCACTTTGGTATCGTTTCTGCTCATCAATGTAGTAGTGACAGCCATTAATTATCGTAAATTTTACTTTATGTCTCTGTTTATGTACCAGTCTGTGTTGATCGATATTGATGTAAATCGGTGTGACCTTGTGTCACTGAACCATATGGCAGTAGTTCCAAGGTCATCCACATAACATTTTGGGGTGGTTTGGTTGTGGTGCTGCTCACATACTACTACATGTCTGTTCTTTCTTCTTGCACCATTAGATGAAGTAGGTTTTGGGCTGTTTGGGTCCTATCCTAATCATTGCATGGCTCTATAGGCCATTTGGAAGGGTAATACATGAAAATGAGCCGATAATATAGTATACGACCACACTTTTATTGACTTGAAACACAGAATATCCTCGCTTTTCGTCAATTGACCAAATCCTATGTCTAAAAAATACAGCTAGAAATTGAAAAAAAAGGATTAAAATATCGAAAATAAAAAAATTGAACTTGGCATATTTTAATGAAGACAAGGGTACCTACATTTGCGTATACGCGGGTTGAATGGAGAAATTTATCGAAAATTTTTGGGGCCATTGTAATAACTTCATTTTTAACAAAAATTTACTAAAACATAAATGCAAACAATAAAAAATATTTTAAAATTGGAAGAACTAGAGATAAGTATATTTATGAAAAATTATTATTGCCTTAGTGTCAGTGAACTCCCTGTATACCTCGTTATGAAGCCCAAAACTTTAACGACCTTTCCTGCAATGTTTTCAACATGACTAACAAAAGTCGACCGTTCTTCACAAGAGATTTTCTCAGCAGCTGAACACACATTGCATATTTGTAATATTGAAATCTATCAGTTCTATAAAACGACACCTTCGAACACTTCGATGGGTTCAAGTGTAAATTGTTCTGGTTGCACAGTTCATACCAATCCAATTTCGCTCTCTGTAGGGTTACATAGTATGAACTCGATGTAATAATTATGGAATATCATCCGCAAGCATCGTAAAGCACACATCAGGTTCAATGGTCATATACTATATATATGACCATATATATACTATACACCACCAAAAGAAAGCACGCAACTTTATGACTCCTTTGGGGGATTCCAGAGGTTGCAAGAAAGGGAGATGTACAAAACACTCCTAATGATCCCAAAAGTAACAACGGATTCGACAATTTTCAAATGCTTTGGCGAAATCACGTCGATCTGCACTCCCTCGCCGAACCTCTTTATAACGAAATCTTGAAGCTCGAGCAAATTAGTAACCTTTAATTCACCATGCCAAAATACATGCTGTTCATAGACGATGAAAGAAGAAAACTCCACTCCACACTTAGCAACTAACAACTTCTCTAAGAGCTCAAAAGAAGCAAGTCCAAGAGAAAATCAAAAAATCGAATTTTTTGTTTTTATTTTAAATATATTCTTTGTTAAATTCTCTCCAGTTTGGTGGTTCTGGCGTTTTTGGCCAATAAACAACCAGAAAACACGTTTTTAAATGTATATCTTCGTTTTTTGCCTATAATCACCTTGCAAACTATTTTTTGTATTTGTATTACATATTTTGTGTTCCGTTCAAAACTGACCATATTATACTCAGGATGACCCCAGACAAATGTTGTAAAACTATTGCTCTACGCAGTGAATGTTAACGAATTTTGGATTAAACTTTAATTTTTAAGTTCTTGCGTACGCCTATATTTTAGTTATTTAAATAATTCAAAAACCATCTCCATGGGTTTTAAATTTAAAAAATTTAAAACTATTATTCTATATAGCATTCCAGACCTCCCAGTAACCTCCCCACAAATGGCAACCCAGATACGCCCCTGCCTCCACCCCCACCTCTTCAGGAAATCCAAAATGTTTAAGGTTTGTTGCACAACTATTAAACTAAAATTGGAATTGAACCAAATAAGAGTTACGAAAATCGGTTGAGAATAAATAAATTCGGTTGGAGTGGCGTCGACAAAATATGTAAAAAAAAAAAAAATACTTTTTTCGGCTCTACCCCCTATTCTTCCTCTTCCATGACGGAAATAAAAAAATTTAGAGTTCGTTGTACAACTAGTCTGAAATTTGGATCGAATAAAGAAAGAATTTCTAAAATCGGTTGAGAATTGTGGCCTGGGCAGCGTCAGCAAAATTTGTCACACACACATACACAGACGCACGCACACACACTCGAGTTGATTCCACATAATCGCCTGTTTACATTTCAAGCGTCCACAAGCTAAAAGTTCTAGACAGTTCGCTAATGTTGATGATTGATAATTTTAATTTCAATCAGTGAAGAGCTATAATCGAACTTTCAAGGCCTCCCAGCAACTCCTCAACACTTAGGCTCTTTCCGTCAACGGTTTCCCTAAATAGTTCTCAAACTTCGGAAAGAAAAGACAGTCAGGCGAAGGGATATCTATAGACTAGAGGAGGGGGCGAAGCTCATCTCATTCGCTGGTAGCCATTTCCTCCGATAAGAGAGAGAAGGAAACCAGGCGATAGAGAGTGGGGCTGAAGGAACATTAATGCTGGATTTGGAGTATTGATTGCTCAGTTGATAGGATGAAGATTTAATTGCAAGTTGGTCTTTAATAGGATCAGAGAAACTCCCCTCCTTTTGTAGCCTCTGTCTCCCTTGTCGCTCCAAACGAAGATGACTGCGCTACACCCATGGACTAGTTCTGGCTTTTCACAGTCTCCAGTTACCTAAAAAAATTTCCCCCTTTTCAAGGATGTTTTTAATCAACGGCGGTACGGTTTTTTTCCCATTAGGTGTCTGCCCCCAATATTGATAAAGAAAAAATCCCCAGTGTAATAAATGTACCTACTTACTTAGATGCATGATTAACCGAAGGGTCGGGATCCTTTGATGGTAATGAAGCAAGTTCCCCGGTTGAAAGATGAGCATGAACTTGAGATATTCATCTGTTCTCCTTTGTAGAAGGAGGCTTCGTTTTATGTACTCCGTTCTTCCCCACCCCTTCGCAGTTCATTAACCCTCATCAAAATATAGGAACTTACGTTCAATACAGCCAATTACCACTACCTTCTCATTTTTCATACCTACTAATACGAAATAATCAATATTAAAATCAAAGGTTGGAAACAAAATACTCGTACCTATGAAGTAGATTAAAATAACTCCCAAATTATTGTAAGCAATACGACAAATTACAAGCTCTTTTGGGAGATTTCTGACCTATTGGAAAAGAGAAAGAACTTTTGTTGAATTCCAAAAACTCATTCTTGTGATATTACTCTTGCAAATTGGCCAAAGTTGGTAAAAAGGAGAGTTTTTGGCTTTTTCGTTATTTAAAGTCTGCTATCTTACTCTAAATAAATAAATAGAAATAAAGTATAGAAATTGAAACCAAAATAAATATCATTTGCCAATAGGTAGTACATATACAGTTTATAGACTCAAATTTTCTTTTGTAAAACACCTTTTTCTCCGTCCTCATAACATCTATTTCAGCAATTGTAATCCGTAAACGGCTCAAAGTTGTTCAAAGTGATATCACTACTGCATTCAGCCCACAAAAAAAGTCTACCAAGTTGGTTGAGCCTCATAGTATTCGTAACATCAATGTGTAGGCCATCAAAATGTTTTCCGTGCATTTGCATCACTTATTCCGTACGATCCTCCAAGTTGAAGCCCTCAAGGGAGTGCGCGTGAGTTGGGACGGAAATTCGGAAATGAGAAAATACAACCAGGGGTTGGTTTTCTCACCGAAAGGGGGGAGGGGGTACAGGCCAAGGGTAGCCAGCAAAATACAGGCCAAGGGGCCAACCTGCTCCCGCGACGCAGAGAGTCAGGCCAAAAGTAGCGCCTCAAAAGACAGGCCAAGAGGCTAACCTGCTTCCGCGATACAAGCTTTAACCAAATATACTGTGTCTTGTAAGTTTAGTTTTGTTTATATCTCCGTTCTGCCCAAATATTTCAATTTTTGTATTTTTCTAAGGTATCTTTTACCTTACTTTTATTTATATCTTGCCGTGATAATTTCGAAATGCTTGTCTTATTTCTTGTTTTTCGTGCCACTTACGGGTCCTACTAGTCTTTTCTGTAACTCAAACCCACTAAAATTTATATCTTTATACTCTACTACTCTCCAAATGATTACGTCTTCTTTCTTGTCTCTCAAAGCCATTTACGGTTAAATCTTTGTGTTGCCTCGATATTTGAATGGTGTTTCTGGCGATGTAGTTCTTTATTTACGTCTTTTGCCAGCACCAAACCCACATATTAGGATTTTCTCTTCCTGCAACCCTGGACCCTATAGGTCTCTTTTCTTTCGGCTTTCTGAATTTTTAAAAATTCATACCTCCCCTTCATGCCACGTCCTTCGTGCCAATATGAAAACCGGTGCCAGAATCCTGCACAATCTCTTGAGGATGAAACATTTCCAACCAACCCCGGGACACTAGCTCTGGTTGGCCTTCTCACTCAGATACCTGATCCCCGATTGCCAGGAAGGCCACGTTTGCTGGAGGTTGGACCTAGCAACCCCACATTTGGTACCACAGCATAGTTGCTTGCATGAGGACTGCTGGATAGTTGCTGCCTCAGCCCCCGAAGAGCTGTACTGCCCGGTGTCTGGTACCGCCCATCGCGGCAATAAAATCTGGATAACGAAGCTTGGAACAGCCTGAGATAAGCAGGTTACTGAGTAGGTTATATCAGCGCCTCTGTCTTTGGAAGGGTGATGTGTCAATATCCGATGTAAGAGATTGGGAAATCAGGTCACCCGGATGAAGGGGACACTTTGGTTAGACGTGGCTAATTCATTCGTGTTCGATATTTCAGATCGAAAGGACGGGGTCGCGGGTTAGGTACTTAGGAATGCATGTGAGAAGGGTCCCCTTCTCTTGGGGTTCTCAGTAAACTATATTAACATCTATTACCAGTGCTACTGTGTTTTAATTTATCCCTAGTAAGTTCCAATTATTATTAGTTTACACAACCATCAATGTCCATGAACAATAAAACAGGGTGTAACACTAGAGAGGCTCCCTGTAAAATTTAAAATTCCTAGGGTGAAAAGGAGAGAATTTAGCTCACTCAGTTGATCAGTAAAGAAACCATAAATTTATTTGTCTCTTGATGTGCCAGAGGGCCACCCTTTCAAATTTCAACTCCCTTGGATGAACAGGAGAGAATATTGAACTCTCTCCATTTTTTATTATTATTATTTATTTTTATTTTATTTTTTAATTTCTTATTATTATTTTTTTTTAAGCAATAATTAGTAGGTACTAGTAAAAACGTCCCGGTTCCTTCAACCTTAATATAACCTTAGCTAAGTTAAAACTCTTCCCGACCAAGATTGCTGCAGTTAATAATGCATTTTTAATATCAATTTCTGATGATCTATCTTTACGAATAGAAAATGTTTGGCTCAACACACCAAAATCGTTTTGGTATCGTTGAATTTTTTATCAAATGTCCTTTACGTCTAAAACCCACCATAATGATATCTAATGAAATTGTCGAATTGAATCAGTTATTGTTGAAGTGAAGTATTTAAAATGAGGGAAGAAGCAGAAGCGATTTTTCAATAAAATGGTACTTTTAAGGCTGAAAGGGGTGAATTGATAAATTTCTATATAGCCTAGATTTCTCGTGTTGAAAGAGCATGCTGTAAAAAAAGCATAAGAATCGGTTCATAATTGTGGTCGATCATAAAGGACAAACAAACAAACATAATTTGATTTTTATAGATATAGATGACTGCCAAATAAGTCTGAAGACTCACTAGGTATTTAAACCAGTGGAGTTTTTGGCATCAAATGGTGAGAGAATATTTAGGATGCATTGAAGATAGTTTTTAAAAAGTTTGTACGAAATCGGTCCAGCACCAAATCAGCTGAGTGACCTTAAATTATCTCCAGTTTAGCCAAGAAAGTTGAAATTTGATAGGGAGACTCCCTGGGACATTAAAAGACGATTGAAATTATGGACTCTTTCCTAATCAGATGAGTGAGCTAAAATTAAGAGGATTGAAATTATGGGTAATTGTGAACAGTAAATTCAGCATTGAAACTGCAATTGAACGTACAAGTGATTGAGAATCCAACATGCAATATTTCAAGGGATTCGGCCATGGCAAAATTATTGCGACAAGCATCCATGATTCTTTGGGCTCATCAAAAATCCTTGGAAGCACTGAATCGCACAATGATGGATTTACGTGGTAATCAACTACTTTTCGGTGGTGCATTGCTATTGCTGCCCGGCGATTTTTGACAAACATTGCCGGTTATTCATCGATCAACTACAGCCGATGAAATAAATGCATGCTTGAAATCTTTCATTTTGTGGATAAATTAATGTTCGAAAACTGACGTTAAAAGTCAACATGCGTGTTCGACTGCAAAACGACCAGTCTGCACGTCAGTTTTCGTAAGATTTGTTAGACATGGGAAATGGCAAGATAAGGATCGATAGCAGAAATGGATTAACCACTTTGCCGAACAACTTTTGTACTATTCAGCCATCCATAGAACAATCGATTGACAGCGTTTTTCTAAATATTGTTCGAAATTACATAAACCAAGATTGGCTGAAAGAACATGTAATATTAGCACCAAAGAATGTACCTACTCGTCAACGCAATCAATCAAATCCAAGAAAAGTAGCCTTGTGCTGTCACCACATAAAAATCTGTTGACACTGCCATGAATCAAGATGAGGCGGTTAATTATCCGGTTGAATTTTTTAATTCATTGGAACCATCCGGTATGCCACCGCGTTGTTTGAATTTGAATGTTGACTCAGTAATTATGCTATTTCGAAATATGAATCCTAAAACTGTAATGGCACGCGACTTACTGTCAAAAAACTTATGCCGAACTTGATTGAGGTCAGGATATTGACTGGCAAAGCGAAAGGTGAAAATATGTTGATACCGAGAATTCCAATTATTCCAACAGACATGCCTTCGAATTCAAACATTTGCATTTTCCTATCCGCCTTGCATCTGCAATGAGCATTAGCAATCGCAAGGACAGACGGTCCAAGTCTGTGGCATCAATTTAGAAGAACAATGTTTTTTACATGGCCTGTTCAAGGGTCGGATTACCACAAATTTATCTATTCATGCACGAGATGGAAAAACAAAAAATATAGTTTACCTCATTATAGGTATTGAAATAAATGAATTAATTAATTAATAAAAACAAAAATTCCACACAACAGATTGATTTGACTTTTCATTATAAAATTCCATTTTTATTGAGCGCAGCGAAACGCGCTGGGCCAGCTAGTTACCTATATATAAAGATTAGATGTAACAGGATTTTAACAGGATGTTATTTCTCTATTGAAGTATTTTGTTTTAACGTATCGTATTTATGTATTTTTTCCCCGACTACAAAGGTTTATTATTGAAGATAATAAACCAAAAGAAAAACATGAATCGCTTTTATATAAGTTTTGAAGGATATGTCAGTTTCGTCGGTGCGATAGGGATAGGGACTTGATGTACAAGTTAGGGCGGAACTTAAGCGGGAACTTTCTCAAAAGCAACAGAGCACGGAGTAACCAAAGACGTGGAGGATAATATTAAAGGCGGATCGAGCCTAGCTTTCGATGGCTTTAATTCACTTGATTCAAAATATATTAGTGCCTAACTAAATCAATTACACACTTAGTTAGCAAAAGCGTCAGTATCCATCAACGGCATACAAGAACAGCTATGCTCATTTTGAAAATAGGCACGTTATTCTTCCTATCTACTGGAGGTGGAGAAGCTTTGTATTAGTGCAATCATTCGAAAAACATTGTGTCCTCCACAACCGAATTTCCCACTTGCTTTTTGCGTTTCATTCTGTCTGTCTGATGTCTATCCGTCTGTGTGTCTGCGGTAAATCCTTGTCATGCCCAAAACAAAACCATGTTATAGTCCGATTCCGATGAAATAATGTTCTGTGATTATGCGGGTTTGCTCCAAGATGATCCTCTATGACGCTATCGCCATCGTATCTCTACTAGCCTGTGCGCTAAGAACGTTGATTCCTAGAATGTCGATTTATCGTGATCTGTCTGCTCTATTTCGTTCACATTTGTGGAGTAGTTGAGAACAAATTACAGAATTTTGCCTTTTACATTTGATCGCAATTGGTAGGATAATAATTATTACGCATACGTAAAACTAAATTTGATTGGGACAAGCAATACTCCAAGACCAATGGACCGATTCAGATAATATTTACGAGATTGTGTGGATTTGGACCAAGATGGTCACCAATAAATGTCATTGCCGTCGGATTACTATTACCATGTGCTCATGAGCAAACGTGAATTTCATATAATGCCGAATTTTCAAGATCTATCGGTCAAATCTCGTTTCGATCGGGAATGATAGTTGGGTGAATGCTTCTTTTTTTTCAACTTTGTAGTGATTGGTTGTTGTAATTATGCGCAAACCTGAAAGTGATTGTTAAGAACGATCTCGGAAACCAATTTTGATGAAGTAGTCTATTATTATGCACTTAGTCCCCCCCTCCCCAATGTATCCCTTAGATGCTGAACGCCGTTTGATGGAATAAGGTATGCGTTAGGTTAAATGAAGTAAATCTCTATTCTGTTTCGTTTTCAATAATTTTGACTCTTACTTTGTGATTAAATTCACAGTGATCAAATTCAGTGATCAAATTTTATTCACCCATGTTACTATAAGTGGAAAATTTATACTGCCCACCCAACTTGATAGACGATTTTCATCATTTGAAGTTGATCAAAAGTGATACCGAAATTCCACAACAACTTTGGCCCATTTGCCGGTTTTTACACACTTTGGTTCAGTATACGACGAAAAATGAAATTTCTTAGCATGGAACATGGTTTCGACATGATCTAACTGTCCAAATATGTCAGAAAATCTTGTTACGTAGGTTTTATGAAGCTTTTCACTTCCAACCAATCAGTGCTAGGGAGAATAAACTTCCTCATTTCCAATTCCACAAACCCGTTCACCATTCGTTGGAAAGCTCTTAATTTACCACACAACACTCCACATCTTATGCTGCCAATTTACCTCTTTTCGAACCTCACGAGGAAATTCAAATTAGACTGGGAGAAGGAATGTTTGCGAAGGAAGGGCTTGCTAAAATAAGTTGCTAACTCTCCAATCCTTCCAAGATAAAACATATTGGTAAATAATGTATGCATTACAGGGACGTCCCTATGAATGGATTGTATATAATTCTGGAAAGAGCTAAAATAAGAGAAAAAACAAAAATATCATGACTTCTCGGAAGTACCCGCGCCCTCCCCCCTCCATCCGTTAGCCCCCTTCACTGACAGCAATTTCTATCATAAATCTTCCAGCATGACACTTGAAACTCCAGACGTACTTTCATAACTAGACCAAATTCATAATTTAAAAAAGATCACGGAAATCTTTCGAAAATAGTAAAACATCATTATTTATTACTATAACCCCCTCCAAAATAAAATTTGAAACTCCTGATATACCTTCCAAAACTAAACCAAATTTATAGTAGGACAAAAAAAGAATCACGAAAATTGGACGAGAATTGTTGAAACATCATGATTAATCAGTATTACCCCCTCCGCGCACCCCCTCCCATGATGAAATTTGAAACCCCGACATACATTCCAAAACTGTATCGAATTCCTAATGGAACCAAATAAGAATCACGAAAAACGGTCGAGATTCGCAGCTTGGAAAGCGCTTGAAAGATTCGGTAATTATCCCCTCCACCCACCACCACGACAGCTAATCCGAAATTTCCAAGATTGGTTTCACAACTAAACTAAAAAAGTTCCAGTCATGAATCATGATCGTATGGGCGAATTTTCCTAAGTTATCGTATTATATTATGTTAAATGGCTTTGAAATTTTAGCTTTTTGAGTGCAAAGAAAATGTAACTAATAGTTTTATGGTATAAAACCTATTCCAAATAGCAGCTATTCGAAAAGAGATTTTGGAGTCTTGGTTTTTTTGCAGTTTTATCTATTGCATAGCATATTTTATTAAAATTGAACTACATTTTCACCGTAATTATGTACAGAGGTACATTTTTTAATGTTCTATTTTAGATGTAATAAACTTTGTTTGAGCAATATTCTGATACAAATTATAATTTTACGAATCTTCAACTATTTTTAGTGATTTTTCTAGGAGTTTTTGTTTTTTTTAATTTGACCAATTTAACGGGCTCAAAAAGTGCTGGCCAACGATATCATCCTTTCGTTTGGAAAACTAGAACAGAATTTTTATCTCAATCCTAAGGATTAAGATAAGGGTCTGGAATGACCCTCACACACTTTTTTTTTTTAACTCTGCTCAAAGGCGTAGGAGGCACAACAAAAAAGTACAGATCAAAAATAAATGAAAGAAATGGGGAGTATGCCCAAGTTTACCCGATGCCGGCCTATGGAATCAAGGAAAATGAAGGAAGAGGAAGAGGGAGAGTAGGATGAAAGCAAGTGCCCCATAAAACGACCCACAAAGGACGTGGATGGTGATACCACGGAGCACTCCCGCCGAAATGCCCAACTCGAGTCTCCATGTCTGGCACTTTTGCCGCACCACACCCCGCTCCATGACACAGTCACAGCCATGACCTTGATGTCATTGGTGGTCATTCCTTTTAGCTCGGAAATCGCGTGCTTTAGGTCATTTCTGTCATACTTAGCTCGCCAGGTCTGCTCCATGTCCACGCTGCTACAGACAACCAGGACATCCGGAATTATAGCAGACCCGTCGGGCTTGATGGCAACGATAACCGACTTCTCGCCTCGGTCATTCGGCATGTCCTTCGACACTGCTGCACCACATGGTTCAGGTTTTCATTATTACCCCGACAGGCACGGAAAATGGTGTTTACGGTCCCGTGACTACCCCTTGAACACCTATCTGAGGTCTATCTGAGGTGGCTGGAGTTGCCACCCGGACGGAATGAAAATGGCGGTAGTCCCCAATGCCGTCTGAAGCCTATTCTACCTACTGGGTGTAGTTTTCATTTAAGACTTCTCACTGTTGAAAATTAAGACCCATGAATAGGACCCAGACCCCGGGTAGAAACGTCAGGTAATAAACATAAAATCACAAGGCTATTTATGCTCAGGAGGTGCACAGAGAGCAACAGGGGCTATCGCAAAGGGGACAGAAGAGGTGCTTTTCTTAGCTAAAGAGAAATTACAAACATATGCGGATGGGGTAAATATTGGTAACTTTCTTATTTTCAAATTAGAAGCGATACTAAATACGTACAATAGACACAAAAAGTGTTCTCTAATGGAAAACAGAAATTCTGAAATACTTAATCCCTGAAAACCAATCTACCTTTTAATAATATTCAGCGTTGAACTTACAGCACGATTTTTTGTTTTCAATGTCTGCTGCAGTCAAGGCAGTGATGGCAAGGGGCGGCCAATGTCACAAACATTGCACTTTTCTTCCAATGACAAACGGGAATAATTGTTTGATAAACTGCACTAAATTATTCATCTTACCTGCACTCATAACACTTTGAAAACTCGTGAACAGGAAACAAGAAAGAAGAAAACTCATGAAGGAAAACAAGAAAAATTAAGCTGTTGCTGTAACAAGGACTGGCGACTGGGCCATAAACAAAATACTAAGTATGAAAAGGAAAGGACAAAAAACTCTAATCAGCTTTTGATAGGAAATAATGAATTGCAACCCCCTTCTCTGACATTTTGCGCTCTCTGATTGGTCAGTCTCACATGCCCGCCTCACTCAATTCAAACTGAAAATCCTCAGTCCGGAGATATGCAGTCAAGTCTCAGGTGGAGCAACAGCGAGCAGTTGGACCCGCTCGCTTCTGATTGGTCAGGTTGGGTCAGCCCCTCTCTACCGCAACCTTCTCTGTTTCGCGCGTAGATTTAGATTTCCCATCTTCTGTCACTAGCTAACTTCAAATGAGAGTGGAGAAATTTTGAAACATTATTATTATTTTGGTTTGACTGGGGGTGCACATGCGCCTATGCTCCTATCAGTAGCCGCCCCTGTATATATATATATATATATATATATATATATATATATATATATATATATATATATATATTCGGGAGGTTGAATGACCAGTCTAGTCTTGAGTTTTTTTAGTTGTTTATTCACGACGTTTCAACCCAGGAGCTGGGTCCTATTCATGTGAATGATTGATGTACTGGATCTTCGAAGTCAGATGTAAAGACTTATGAGAAGTAGTGAACACACGTGTTGTTGGTGAAGCCAGTTGAAATCACTTCTCATAAGTCTTTACATCTGACTTCGAAGATCCAGTAAATCAATCATTCACATAATAGCTCCTGGGTGGAAACGTCGTGAATAAACAACTAAAAAAACTCAAGACTAGTCTGGTCATTCAACCTCCCGAATATAGATATATATCACAAGTCAACCAAATACCAAATTATATATATGTATATATACACTTTAGGATCGAACATTTTTATTTTAAAAATTTTGGAGCCATTACAATAGCTTCATTTTTTACAATAGTTCGCTAAAAACAATAAACCGAAATGTCTGCTTTCTGGATTGTTGATTACTCGTATTTTTAGCATGATTGCATAGATTTTAGGCATATATAAATCAAAATACAAGTATATATTTATGTTTAAAAAAAATACACAAGGTGCAACTGGAATATGTGCTTAAGTGGATATCGTGTTATAAGGGTGGGTGTACGAGATTTACAAGTCACTAATGCCAAAGTCATTGCTAAAGTCGAAATAGAAGTATAGCATCAGTAATTTCACTCTCTTTCAATATCATAGACCAAGATCAATATTAGTGATCGAAAGAAATTACGATGCGAATGAACTACGTAAGAAACATTCGTACAACACCTTCGCTGAACTACGGGTTAAAAAGAGATATTCGATGGGCTCACTTTACTCATAACTAACAGTATCTTTCACCAGACCTTTGTTATTGGAAAATGTTATTTGACTGGATGCAGTTAAGATTATCTTTTCGTTATACAAACCAATCAATCTATATGTTGATATACATATGTATATCAACCATGAGACTACTTTACCTACTCTACTACGTCAAACGGGTAAAACTGCCTTTATTGATTTAAGTCTGTACCTTTCGTATAGGTTCCTAGTTTTATAATATATCATAGTTTTATAAGTATTATTTATATAGCCTTTCAAATTATTGACCGATTCAGATGTAAACATTTCGCAATAGGTAGAGATAAAGAAGATGAATGGATCGCTCTCATTCCCGGATGAAACCAGAGGTGGTGCGGCACATTGTGGAGGGAGAAGTGGGCTAGTGGGCCAACCGGTCTGAAGGGTCGCGGAGAAAGGTTCAGATGAGTTGAAAGGTCGGCATCGAGCTTGTGAGAAGTTGTGGCCGCCAATCCTCATTTGAAGAAATATTATTTGAGAGACAAATAAAAATCCACAATAAAGTCCTAGAAAAGCTATTCCGGTTATCAGAGAGAGTAGGTACCACTATCTACGACTACAGCAGTATGGCACATATCCCAAAAAGGGGACCTACTTGGTAGATGGATAGACAAGAATTTATTTTTATCGATCATAGATCGTTAAAAGAGTTTGTTGTATACAGAGTATGAATTATCAACATTTGTAGTTCCTTAATTATTCCTCAAAGGGCCAAAATTGAGTTCGCTGCCAGAGAAAAAAACATTTTTATAAGTAAGGTATGCAATAAAGGGGCGCCTCCATGAATTGATTTATAATTATTTTTGTGATAATTCAAATAAGAGAAAAAAAAAATTTTTTTTCATGATTTCTCTGAATAACCCCCAACCCCCCTCCCCCGCCATTTACCCCCTCCGCGAACAATACACATGAAACATTCAAGGTTGCATAACTGGACTAGAATCTGGATCGAACTGATAAGCAAAAACTGTCACGGAAATCAGATGACTATAGAAAACATATAAATACTAGCGCAGAACGATCATGCCCCTCCATTCACTCCCTTCCATAATTTAATTTGAAACTCCTGACATTTGTTCCAAAACTAGACCATTCTTAATTGAACAAATAAAGGATCTCGAAAATCTAACGAGAATAGCTAAAAACCGTCTGCCGAGTTGGCTGTGGCATATAGCTTCCTTGCTTACATATCATGAATGTATAGATCAATGAAAAATTTTAAATGGTGATGAGTAAATCGAGAAGTAGCGAGAAACGTCATAATTGATCAATTAAGAAACAAAAAAGTACTAAATAAAATTTACATTTGGCATGCGCCGAACGAACTGATGAGTTGTCAACAATGAAATAGGAGAGAGAGAAGAGAGAATGAACTTTATTGTCAAAAAAATAAAAAATAAAATAAAATAAACCATCAATATTGTTGGACATAAGTAATAGAAATTAAATCATATAATTAATTCCAGCGTCGATTACCCCAGAGCGCTAGACCGAGGTCTTTGTTGCTCTAGGGGAGTGCTGGTAAGCTCTTTACTAAAAAATTTAACGGAAAGTAGAACCTACTGCATCGCCTTCATCTGCTTAGAAATGTCTATTACTCGCACATCGTGGCCAAATTACATCTTTGTATACGTAGTTGCTTACTATTATTTTTTCGAAATGTTGCTGCCCATTTTGGTTTATTATTTCCAATAATAAGCCTATGTGATCGTATAGCAAAAAATGTTTATAACCCCCCCTCAAACTTTGTCACTTTACGTTTCAAGGTGCGTAGAATCCAAATTTGAAATGTCCGTCCGCCGTTCGCCGTCCGCCGTCCCCCGTCCGCCGTCCGGGCCATAAAAGGCCTTAGAATTGACTTAAAAAATCTGTTCTTTCGCACATAGACTCCACTTGGGGTCTAGTTGGTCCTAACTTCTCGCCAGCTTGATCGCTCCACTCTCATGGGTGCTATGAGCCAAAAATAGGTGAAAAAGTGTCTTTTTTTTTTTTTTTTGTATATTTCAAGTTGTATAGAAATTGGAGATTTATGAGTGAAAAGAAAATGTTAGCTATTAATTTTATGGAAAAAAAAGTATTCTAAATGATACTCTTCTATTCAAAAAGAGATTTTGGATTTTAGGCTATTTTTTGCAATTTTATAGATTTTTTAAAACAAAATTTAATGAAGTTCAAGTTTTTAGCATAATTTCGTACATAAATTTTTGAATGTTCTATTTCATAGTTGATAAACTTTATTTGACCAATGCTATGCTAAAAAATATCAATTTAAAGATTCTTAGCCATTTTCAGTGATTTTGTCAGCACATTTTTTGAAATTTGACCAATTAAATGATATCAATATACAGTATAGGTAACACTTTTATGTGTTGGAAAGATGACTTGGTAATAAATTGTTTTGTTTATCAACTATATTAAAAATCGTAAAATTGTGAGGTTCCGCTGCTGTGATGGATTGAACCCATTTGTGAGGTCCGAAGCTCCGAGTTCCGATACTAAGTATACTATAAGCGGCGTTTAATAATTATGGACCAGAGATCTACGTAGAAGGGCTGTCTACTACATGAATAATAAACCTTTGTGTAATAATTTGCAGTGTTTTTTATTAAAAATTCAAAAAGATTTCTCTTGTACATAGCTCTAGAGAACAATTGTGGTTTTTTCAAGTCCAGATCTAGGCTCCTTGCAGGATACCTAATACATAGATGGGACTACGAGTTGTGAGTTGCAACCGTGGTCGAGGGTTCATTATATTTCCCTCCATTTGGAACCTGGTGGGGTACTCATGAACGGCAACTGAATTAATTATTTCGGGGTGTTTATGTAGATATAGTGGGAGGTTCTTGCAGAAAAGTTTCCTTACGGTGAAAGTTTTTGTTGTACGGTACACCTCATTTGTAGGAAATCTGCGCGGTAAGTGGAAACGGATTTTCAAAACTGCCTTCTGTACCATGGTGACTTTGGAAATGGCATTACTCAGAGCAGCGCCCCACGTGTGGATACCGTACTGGAGCACGGATTGAAACATGGCGTCATAAATTAATTTCAATTTTTCAGCTGGCAGTATTCTTCGTATCCTATAAAAGATACCTACGAATTTCTTGAGTTTGTTCGAGAGTGCCGTGGTATGCATATCCCATCGAAGATTGTTATCGATCGTGATTCCCAGGTACTTTTGGCTACTTTCTGATTCGATGGGGTTGGCAAGTGCAATTTATCCTATTTATGCAGCTGTGGATCACTACTTTCTTCTGAATGTTCTCTCTTCCACCGAATTCTGAAAATGTTGTTTTGTTTGAGTTCAATGTCAATAAATTACTATCGAACCAAGACTGTTGACTATTCACAGTTGCACTGGCATCATTGTAGACATCATCCCACGACATTCCTTCAAATAATAGAGTCGTACCATCAGCGAATAAATAAATTTGACAATTTCCTGACCAATTTACAACGTTTTTGTTTCGGCACGAACGTAACTCACTATTGAATGATATACCTGGATTTTGTCACCAAATAATAGAGGATTTATCACAGAAATATTACGGAAACAATTTAATTATTATACTTCTTCAACTGAGATAGAAGATATTATGCAGAGCGTTGAGCTGTGAGACACTGTTTTCGATTGACGTTCTTTTGTGTCGGGTGCGACTATCCGCTCCGATCTCCATTTCACCATTTTCTCTGCAGTAGAGCGTTGAGTTTCCCAATTTTCTCTCAATCTATTCAACACAGAGGCGTCGGCGAGCTATGAAATAGAATGACTAACCATTGTACACTTAGGACTTTTGTATTGCGGCGAGATACATTTTGCTCACAAGCTCGACACTAATTAAGAATATATTGCAAATGCTATCTTATCCACCCAGGTAGATGGGCCCAAGGCCTCCAACATCGAAGAAGTTTCGTTGTCGGAAGAAGAACGCAGCTCTGACGGGGTTGTCAGAAGAATATTGTGAATCTTTGACCGGATTGTCAACTTTATTTTACCAAGATGTATAGTATTTATTATTATATATTTATCAATAATATTTATGTATTTGTAAGGATCATTTAGTCGTAGTTTAGTTTTTATTACGGGGTATTTTTATCCGCTGTAGGGGTTAAAAAGCTGTCATCGCTGTATCCATTGAGGCAGAGTGCAGCGATGCCTCGTTTTGCGGGTTATTATTATTGTTTCTCCACCTCCGATCTGTCAGTGGAGTTGGTCTTGGCAATCCGTTTAGTGACGGACGGTAAGTATGGCTCCCCTTAGAATCGTGCCCGTTGCAGTGTCCTCTTGACACCCCTTTTTGATTACCGCCTATGACCCTTCCGGTTGAGAGGCGGCTTAAATTCTAAAAAAAATAAACGGAACGAATTAATTATGAAATAAACGTCAGATGACGGGTTGCTTAAACCGCGATTTCAACAATTGAAGAAACAATGAAATATCTTAAATTAAAACAATAAAAGGGAATGAACTAATTATCAAACTAAGGTCAAATGATGGGTTGCTTGGAACATTTTTTCAATGATTAAAGACAAAATGATGCAAATAACAACAGAGAGTTCCTGGTTACCGCGGTTACAGATCACAAACCCTGCACTACTGGCGGCGCCAGCAATAATCAACAAGAGCCACTATCAAAATTAAAATAAAATACAAATACTAGCGATTCCCCCATAGGGTTTATATCAATTATATATATATATATTTAAATACAAAAAAAACTATATTATTTTGCAACAACAATTTATGTCTGAGGAACCTCAAACTCACTCTGATGTGCAAGACAAGGCTGACGAACCCAAACATGATTTACCAGCCCCAAAGTTAACAGCAATAGAAAGCAACCAAAACTTACAATAACAAATACGATAAAAATCAAACAATTCCCAAAACGAGATAACAAAGATGAAATAATCCAAGCCAACCACCCACACCCCCAAAATAACAAGCAAGCAAAACAAAAAGTAAATTAAAACAATTTAATTCATTATCTAAACATTTCAAAATGCCCCCAGAAATTGAACAAACACCCCCAAACCAAACGACACCCCAGACGTCTTCCAGTAACGAAGAAAATCGAGTAAAAACATGGAATTATCATAAGAGCTCCATCTAGGAAAACATGTAATGAAGTAGCAAAAGCCCCTCAAAACCGAACAACCTGATAACCAAACCCCATATCCTCTCCATCCCACAACCCGAAAACCAACACCTATCAAAACGCACCGCTGAAACCTCACAGCCATCCAGTCTCCAGGATCAACCAATTATAATTAGAATAGGAGTGGATGCTGAAGACTGATCACTGGTGGGAGAGGGAAGGGGGAACTGTGACGACTGATAGCATGCTTACGCAATCTATTGGGCTTCAGTCACAAGAATCAACAAAGAGTTGATTTGGAGGTGTGAAGGGTGAAGAGACGTGGGATTGGGGGGACGCCTCTCGATCGGCTGATAGTCAACTGCACCGGCGGTCGAAGGAATTTGCAAGGGTCGAAACATCCCTCCGTACGAAAAGTGTTCAACTGTACCGGCGGTCAAAATCTACCCCCCCCCCCCCCCTCCCCGCTCCAAACTTAACGGACTTCACCGCTCTGTTACCCTTCCCCACCCAACATCGCGTATCTTCAAACGTTTTGCCACACTTCCTCGTCCCACACTTCCTCGTTAATTAATAACGAGGATTATAATAGTTCAATAAATAATTTATTTACAGGCGATATGTAATTATTATTTAAACTATACTTAATTTAGTTCAAACCTAAAAGTTTCCCACTATTAAAAAGTAGGCTATGGTAATAAGTATTAAACGAGGGGGCCTGTGCGCAAATTGCGCATTGTATTATTTTTTTGTTTAACATCACAATTATTAATGAACAAATACTAACGTATTGAAAAATGTATATTCATGAGCTGTTTCTTCTCTTGTTTACAGTTGAAAACTATCTATTTTTGTTTACAATCTGTCTTTGGTTTAAAATACATCTGAAAGTAATCAGCTGTTAAATTACAATCATACTTAAACAGTTATAATGCAAGTTGGTCAGCACTGGACCTTTGAAAGCGCCTTCTAGAAATAAATTAAAGGCTAGGGGGCCGAAGCCGTAAACGAAATTACCTTTTTAATTACCATTAGCATGTGCGCTAGATCGTAAGCTTTAAAATGACACCTCAATCGTAAAAATCGGTTACGTAGGACGCGTGAAAAAGGGATGTAACAGAGAAAACCCTTATTGAATTAAGTATATAGATAATAATAATAATAACAAAAACAATAACAATAAAAGATATGGTAGGAAAAAAACAGTAGGCTAAATGACTTTAGAGAAAATATGGTTTTATTTACAAAGTTTATACGAATTTCAGTATACAAATCACATTTACTTTTTATAATGGAAGGAGGCCCTTTTTATGAAATCTAGCCTGGAAATGCTATTTTCTTGAAGTTTCTTTCTCGCATCTCTGATATTCTCAATTGATTTCAGATATTTCTTGTCTGTTGACATTCTCTGTTTCCCTAAACTTCTTAACCCGATATAGACATCAACTTGAATTCCAACCAGCACTTCAACAAAGGTAAATATATTAGGATGGAAAGAATTAAAGTTTTGAGCAAACTTAGAGTGGAATGCTTCACAGGCGTTTGTGGTCCTCTCGGATGTCACTTCTTCAGAAGCCCACAGATGAGGAGGGAAGAGGGAGTCTTGAGAGACATACGTATCCACTAGATAGTCTGCAAAGGGTTGAGCTTTTGGAGGCATCACGGTCATCAAGTCTTCAATGAAGCAGTCTTCTACGTCCTCCGCCCGTAGAAGTGACAGACCAAAAATCCACCGCAACCAGCGTCCACACTCGGAGTCTTTGTCTTTATACTCCTTTGCCAGACCGAGGTTCTGAATATTCCTCCACCAAGACTGCGTAAGATGGAAACGACACCCTGTAAAAACAAATAAGCCCTGCATAATCCTGAATATTAAAAGGATAAAAGAATGGAGTTTTGTGCGTCCACCACGCAAAAACCACCAGACGGACCAAGTTTAAATTATGTCAATTTAGTGTACTTTAATTTAGTATATGATAGTTATTGTAAAAAAATACTCCGTTCGTGAGTTATAAGCAAAATAAACGGTACCAGATATCTGGCACATACTTTCTCCCAGCTCGTTCTGTACACTTGTTCTGATTTTACTTTTCTTTATAAAGCTACATTCATTTATCGAAACATATAATAATTTATTATTAAGTCAATAATTTAATAAACATATTAAGGGGGACGAGTATACAAACATTGGTATTATAATATTTACAAAATTTGGGTTTAAATACATATAAATTATATTTTTGTATTTATTGGTTTGTAGGAAAAATAACCTTTTAACAAGATAAAAGATAATTTAATTATTCTCCATAAGAAAAGCATTGGACAACGTACTGCTTTTAGCAGTCTAGCTGAATCTATATTCGATGCCAGTACATATCACACGACAAATATTTAAAATCCTATGTTACTTGATATTTCCATTTTTCTAGTTAGAGTCTGTTTAAGAAATTTTGATTTATGATTTTTTTTTTTTGGGGGGGGGATAGTACCCCTTATAAACAAAATATTGAAAATACACCCGTCGCAGCAGACCTGCGTACTGAGCGAATTTCCACAACAACTTAATGAGTTTTGTAGGAAAATAAGTCTAGCTCTGGGAAAACTCTGTATTTGTCAGCTATAAATTGTAATCAAAACCTTAACTATACTTAAACTTTATACTTAAAAAGATTTTTGGAAAAGAACGTGAAAGTCATTCTTGTATTAAAATACAATAGTGGTACAGTTTTTTTCACAACTAATGCACTTGTGGAAAGAGCTTAAATAATTGTAAATAAATAAAAAAAAAAAAAATTAAAAAAAATGTGTATACCGCTTTGCAACTACTGTTCTTCTATTGCAACTATTGTACTACTTGTACAAGATAATACTTCTTGATATTTTCATAAATGGATTTTAAGATTGGCTATTTAATATATTAGAGTTATGTAGTTATGGTTGTTAACCATAGTCCCTCAAGTTATACATTGGAATTTTTTTAGTTGTTAATATAGTTATTTTAAATAAGGGTTTTGTGTGTTTTAAAATTTTATAAAAGCAGTTTTCATAACTGTCAGATGCAAAGAGCTAAGCCTGAAAAAATTAGCTCAAAACATTTGTTAATAAGGTAAGAAAACCGGTTAACGTATTTGGCTATAAAATCATTGCAAATAGCTATAACTGCGGAATTAAGCACCATCGCAAACTATGCACCTATGATACTACTTTTTGATACTGGAAAAAAGGTCTTTTTAAGCTAAAAACTATTTTGTTACTCTCAATTGGGTTATTTAATATATTAAGGGTAAAATCTGCAAAAACCTGTTATCCATTCTCCCATTTAAAATACATTGGATATTTTGCAGTTGTCAAAATAATTTTTTAAAATGGGGTTTAAATGTTTTTTTCAACTTTATCTAAGCATTTTTCATTACTATCAGATGCAAAGAGCTAGCCCTAAAAAAATTAGCCCAAAATATTAATTAATAAGGTCAGAAAACAGGTTACCGTATTTGGGTGTAAAATCATTGCGATTAGCCATATCTTTAAAATTAAGCCCCTTTGCACACTATGCACCTATGATACTACTTATTGATACTGGAAGAAAGGTCTTTTTAAGCTGTATAACATGCTAACCATATAAATTGGATTATCTGGAAAATTGGTTGATAAATTGTCAAAAAACCATTTTCCCATTTAAATAACATGGAAAACTGTTTTGTATGCTGCTTCGCAACTGTTGTACTGAACATAGTACTTCTTGATATTTTATTAAACGTTTTTTTAAGCTAAAAACTAATATGTCACTTTTAATTGGATTACTCAAAATATTAGGGGTCAAATCTGCAAAAATCTGTTTTCCCATTTGATTAGCATTAATGCCCCTTTAAAATAAAAAATTCAAAAAAATGGAAAAATGGTCTGGGGATATTCGGGAACTGAACCTATATACCAAATTTCAATGGTAAAGGTAAAATATGTTAATTTTACCTGTAAGTTTTGAAGTAGGCCAAACATCGTAAACAGCGTGGTGGATTGCTTGCTCGAAGTCGACGACGAATGTTTCAGGAGAAAAATCTTCCCCGCTTTCTTGACATAGCTCCAACAACTTTCTGAACATCGTTGTGTACGTCTCAGTTTTCTTGTCTGGCAGCAAACAAAACACTAGTGGCACATAATTTCCATTTTCCACAATATGCATTGTGAACATTTGCGTGAAGAATTTAGCACAATATGAGAATGTCCCGTCCATAAAAACAGTTTTGCACTTTGTTAAGTAATTCAAATTCTTCTTTGTAGAAAAAATTACGATGTTCGAATTTCTATCATTAAATAAGAGCATATTTTCATCTTCGTTACTTTCAATTTTGAAACATTCCAATGCGTCATGACACTCATCTCTATTTTTTGGTAATGGTGGGTACTGCTGTCTTCTTTTAATGTACAAATTCCTTTTTATACATTTCACGTCATCCCGAGTTAAATTTTGCTGCATTTCCCGCGGAACACTTGTAATTTCTTTCCTAATAATCTTCGCTGGCGTAGCTGATAGTTCGTTTACCGCTTTTCTTTTAACACTGTTCGAAACAAACTGTCTCGCCAATACTTCACATATCTCGTGATTATGATCCCCAACGGGTAATACATCATTTGTTGAATCGACAAATAACTTAGCTGTACACTTCCTCTTAACGCACCTCCATTTCTGTCCTTGTTGGGTTAGATCACCTTTGTAGAATTTATGATTTTTAAAAACCAACAATTCCCGCCCCCTCTGACTTAACATAACTATCGCATCCGACACAACTTCACTCATCCTGCTGCAAGATATGACAACACACTGAAGGGCGTAGAAGAAGGGGGGGGGGGGGGGGCAGCTCAAGACAAAGGGGATGAAAGTGGCCGGCCAACTTGCGGTCATTGAACTGGACTTCCCTATATCACATCCCAGCCAGCTCAAGACAAAGGGGATGGAAAGTGGCCGGCCAACTTGCGGTCATTGAACTGAACTTCCCTATATCACATCACTAGTGATCTTGTCTACCACTACATAATATTAGTGAGTTTTGAAGTGGGTCGTACATTGTGAACAGTGTTGTGGATTACCAGCTCGATGTCACCGACAAATGTTTGAAATTATAATAATTTCATAATAATAAAACTAAAGAAAAATGTTTGAAATTATAATATTATTAAACATCCCACACACATACACACCCTACACACACATTCCACACACATACACCCGCTCCACACACATCCCACACACACTCCACACACATATACACACATCCCACACATTCCACACACATCCTACTGACCGTCGGTGCAATTGACATACCCTCTAAAAGGGGCGCCGGTGCAGTTGCACATACCGTTTGGGGGCTAATCCCTGACCACCGGTGCAGTTGAACAACTCCCTCTCGATCAAGGTGACTGTCCCTGAACCACTCGCTTCCTGACTCTCACTCAAGACCTTTGATCAATCTGGTGAATTCGCATGAACGATTTTATGTAGTATTGTATATATATATATATATATACCTATTTCATATTCCTCTCTTGTTGCGAATCCCATCAGACTGATCCCTCTATCCAAAATTCCTGCAGTGTTCTTTCTATTTAAACTGTAAAACCAATCTTGGTAAAATCCTCCCTTGGTTGATTGGAAAATCCCGCAGAACCTTTTGGAGCAATACTTACAGTCTTTGAATAAAACATTAAGGTAGCCCTTTTAAATCTGTGTACCTAATTGTCTCCTTATTCCTCATTTATTAACTAAAGAATAGATATAAGTCTACCCACACCTAGTTAAGTATTAGTTGTCACCACAATATTTGCCTCCAAAAAACCAAAGCAAGTGATTGGATACCTGGGTGGCAGTCTAGAATAATTCTAATTACTACTAGAATCGTCTAGGGACCCACTTCCATCCCATCCCACTCCCAGGCTACGAACTATATCCACCTTAGATGTGTGCCACCACACTTTTTGTAAGGGAGTGAAGGAAAAACGTCAGGACGTACTATTTTCAATTTATATCGTTTTACTGGTAAATAAACAACGTGATGTATTTTGTTTTCTTTATTGAAATCCTGACGTAATAATAGACAAAATCAGTTATTAAATTGGATTCAAAAGTAAATGACTGTAGTTGGAATACAGGTTTCCAAAGTGTCTCAACTAAAGGTTGGACTCGGTGAGGGAATGAAAAAAACGACTGTTTTTATTTTTTATTTACTACTGATGAATGTATTCAAGAGATAAAATATAACTTCCCTGATAGAATGAAAGGAGTTGAATAATTGTGATTTTTTTCAAAGAAATGGCACTAACGTTTGAGGTAGAAATTGGACCAGACATACGATTTACTTAATTTCGGATAATGGCCCATTAGAACACTGAGGTAACCAGGAACTAACTGCAACTCCGCATCACCCGAGTGCGACGCGACGGTGCCCCTAAATGGGATCCAGGACTCGTTCCTTCCTTCAGTCAGATATTAGTAGGATGTTGCTCCTAAATGGGCTCTGAACTAATGTCTAAAATTTATCTCTTCCTCTGATTAATTTATTTATCCAACGGTGTCCTGGCTAATCCAGGGAGAATATTCAACCACCATCTCTCCATATTCAGGTCGTATTATAGGTGGTTAGGGTTTTATCAGTTCAGATTTTACCACAAAATTTTCTAAGTTCAAATTTCACTTCTAACTCACAAGACTCACTTAGCACGAGTTTTCTCTCACCAGACTCAATTTATAGGACTTCTCCCGCAAGCACAACACAACAGATACAATCATGTTGAAATTTACATGTAGCAATAAATAAATAAATAGAAATAATAATATAATAATGAAAAAAGATGAAGAATGAAATACCAACCGATATGTAGCAAAAACGTCATCTCTCAACTATCCACCAAATTTGAGCAAGATCGGACGACTAGGACAACACAAAATAATGTTTGATGGAATTAATGTTTAGGTATGCGCAGAGTGAATCATTGTCTTAGGAACAATGAAAATGATAGGACACCATTTACTGATAAACCCCTACGTTACCTGAAAGTTTCATCAAAATCGAATGAAAAATGTGGAAATTAAGCTTGTTACAAGGAATAGCGGACACACGACAGACACTGTTTGGCAGATATGGACCGAAAGTTGTTTAAAATGCTTAGAACGTTAAATGCATGGAGAAAAATTTTATTTTGGAGACGAAAATACATTTCACCAAAGTGGTAATACCTTTCATGGCCATATGTCCTACCGGAACAAGTGCTCTTGGCCCCCAGGTCTTCACGGCGCATCTGAAGACCTCGCCCTCATCATTTCTACAAGGACCATTGGGAAAAATATCAAAGCGTTGACACCCGTCGTGACTGCATTGCTCAAGAGTTTACTCACCCAGAGTTGACAGTCAGTCAAGGTCTAGAGAAAGGATGATGTAGATTGCAGGAATCGTTGTACCACGCTTCTTGTCATAGTGCCCCTCTCAATTACTACAAAATCCTGAATGAGTAAGTATAAGTGAAGTGACCGCCATTCCACTACCACAGCCACTTTGCGAAAATTGAATCAAGTCACTGTTGACTAGAATCCGATGTTCTATCTATATTATCTAGGTATTTATTCTTTGTGTACTAGATTAGATACCTGACACATTCGTTCTTAATTTGTATCACTGATATTTCACTATTCGGCACTGCGTTCCCTCTGTCTAGCTAGAAAAACGGTACTGGATCTGTTAGGATTTTTTTTAATCGTGTTTTAGATTCAACTCACCTTGGACTAAGCCAAAAACATTTTTTGAAAGGGGGAAAACAATTTTGCAAAAAAGTCTCATTAACCTCGTAATGGTTGATTTACCGAAAATGATTCTAAAGAGAGACTAAATACATCGAGCCAAACAGTAAAAAAATGTATATTTTTAAAAATCAGTTGAAAACAGTGTAAATTGTACAACTCATTCCTCCATACATAACTCCTCTTCACACAAATCCGTCATCAAAATAAAATCTCAATTTTTAGCACAGCTACACTAAACATTTAAAAAAAAATATGGTTATAACTGCCAATCCATCGAGCTTGATATTTCCCTTTCTAAATCACCAATCAGGGAGTAATGTGTGGCTATCTTGAGTTCGAGGACATTTATTTACTGCGTGGAAGATGTTTTCATTATTAGCTGACATTCACGCCATGCTGCCACCTATGGAAGACCTCATCAACGGTCTGCCAAAAACTAGCCAATAGGTGTTAGCTTTGGCAGTTAGTAAAGTATGAAGGAAACTTTGGAAAGCAGTATGGTACCTACCCGAACCGGGAAATTAAAGTTCCCTGACGATACCTTTAGTCGTTATAGCTCTTCCCTAATCCGGATGAAGTTGAGACTTACATTTGCCCTTGACATCTTTAATATTATATTACCAAAAATATGTAATTGTGATTTGTTTGTTTGAAAAACGCTTGTGTATGGTGTGCGTTTCGCTCTCACCATTCTTATTTGTAACAAATTTTACTATATTGTATGATTTCAAAAGGAGCTGCAGAGCTCGCCATTCGGATTACCACCGCAGTCCAACCACGGTTCATTGTTATGATTCGTAGTTTTTGGTTTCTCGCAAATTGAGCAAGTACAATAGTGTTTTGTATCTAGTTTGTGTATAAACATGTGTACTGACTTGACTGTGTGGGCCCTCATATCAACATTTTCATCCAATTTCGACGTAGTTTTTGGGATTGAGCGGCTTAGTTAGTTTCTGAATAACTGTCTATTCAATAACTCTCGGATCAGTATGTAGTAAGTCATTTCTAAGAATGAACGGACATGAAATGCATAAATTATATATATGTATATATATATATATATATATATATATATATATATATATATATATATATATATATATATATATGCCCTCATAGATAGTAGGTACATAATGAACGACATTTTCTGGTGTTCTTCGATGGATTTCAATGCATTTGCATGCAGTGTTTAGATTTGAGAAATGTACTTAGGTGCTTAGTGTGAAATCTCACTCCAGGGTTTTCTTAATGTTACAGTTTCCAATTGCAGTGATTAGTAAGTGTTCATTATGAAGAAAAGGAAATTGAGGAACTTCCGGGCTTCGTAATTACTTGTTAAAGCCCTCGCTTATGCCAAGGTAAAGGAAATATATTATTCTCGATCTAATCTACAGATCAGTTCGTTTATGGTTTGTACATTTCCCTGTAGCTAGAAGAATCCTGATTTGTGTACTAAGTAGGTTGATTGCCGGTGCAGTGGGCTTAGGTACGATGTTCTATCTACTGGGTCAACGAAGTACCTATGTACATCGGCACGGCTCGGCTGCGGCGTGGGAATATGGCTGACCGGCGATTGTGAAATTGCAGATTGTAGCGAGGTTCTTTATTTTATGGTTTTTTTTACCGCCCGGTAAATCATCATTGATGAGAACGATGGCCATCAAGTAGTTGAATAATGTTTTCTCAAGGCAACGCCGCTGTTTCGAATTGTGGAAAAGTATAACATAACGTTTCGTTATTATAGTATGTAGGTCATTATTTGTTGTTTTTCGTTCAACTCAAAATGGAGTGCGGAATGCAAAATCTTCTACATAGATTGCAACGCTCTTTTCGATGTTTTCGATGCTACAAAGAGTCGGCAAAGCCATCTCAACCGAAAATAGTAGACCAATAATACCCGTACCTACTGCGACAGGAAGTGAAAGTTAGTTGAACTAGCGAACTACCAACATGATGATCGAACGTGATGATCGAACGTGATGATCGAACGTGATGATCGAACATGATGATGTTCGAACGTGATGATCATCACGTTCGAAAATCATCATGTTCGAAATTGCTGTGAACACACCGATACATTTTTTGAATTAGATCTGCGTGTCTTGTTGAGGTAATCACTGAAAAAAGTGATGAAGGAACAGATCGAAGCAAGAATAGAACCCTATCGTAGGGATCTGTAGGTTGAGATCCAGCCCATGGATCGGAATCGAAATGAGATCTTACGCTGCCTGGATTTGTTCTTCGAACGAGACTCCTCGTCCCGTTTCGTTCTTGGAACAAGAGGTTGGAGATTGCCATAGGTACCTACTCATTCCTAAAATGCTGCACTGAACCTACCGTAGGTATTCTCAGAAATTATAAAGCTTCCTCCTAAGAATTTTCTTCTTCTTAATTACTTTCCAGGCATAGGTATTTATTTTTCCAACTTAATCTTGTGAGTCCGAAACTCCAGAGGAATTCTTAGTAAGTAATCTGAAAACATGGGGGGGGGGGGAGATTATTAGTACCTATTGAAACAAAGAAGAGGGCTGCAAACATTCTGTTTCTATATGCCTCTTCAGTGTCGTCGCAACTCTGAACATCCGCATACGCATTTTCTCTAAAGCAGGCCTGCTAGTTAACGATCGCCGTACCCGACTGTCACCCGAAAAAGCGAAAATGTAGGTATTTTTAAACGCAAATCTGGGTATTTTATAGAAAAAAACTAATGGACTGAAAAGCTACCTAAATTGATTATACACGCCTACCTTGTTACTTGAAAAATTAATTTTTTTTTTATTTGGGAGGGGGGGGGGGGGGGTTAGTGTTTTTTCCTTCTTCCAAGGAACGGATTCAAGGGTCCCGCTACTCTAGACCTTCTGAGGGAAAAACCTGACTCTGGTTAGGATATATGGATCGATACCGGGATCGGAACGGAAAAAATACCCGATCTCCCCCTGGATCGGAATGGTAATATATTGAGAAAGGAGAGATTTGAGAGTTTAAATTGTCTCACCGTAAAAAAATTATTTGATTATGTACTTATAACTATAGTGGATCACTTTTTTCAGATTTTTGACATTTTATGTCTTTGCTATGGCACATAAACTAAAAAAAGTCAAGGAAAATTGCTCACGAAAATATTTTGATGATTTCCGCTTACAACCGAGTCGTTGCTAGGGAAATGGTACTTCGTCGTTTTTCATCCGACAAAATTCGTTGACCATTCGTTCGAAAGCTCTCGATTTATCCTGCCATATTATGTTAACTAATGCGAAGTGCGTGGACAACAAGCTGAGTTATGAGCAAGGTCATTTGAATAATTGTGTACACTCAGGTGATCATTCTCAATAATTGATATTGTGAACATGATTGCCACCGCTTGTTAATTTCTGATGATTTCATTGAGCCGGTGTTTCGATGATTTGATTCATAGCAGGTGATCCAAATATTGCGAGAACGGTTTGATTTGTGAAGCGGTGGTTAAATGATTTTAATCGGTGATTTCTATGCTTTACACTCTAGGAAGCTGTAATTTCGTATGTAGCCTCTTTAGGACATTTACTTGACGATGCCCAGGGTCCGGATCAGATGAGTGGCTCTTAAAGCTAATTTCTATGTTTTACACTCTAGGAAGCTGTAATTTCATATGTAGTCTCTTTAGCACATTTACGTGACCATGCCCAGGGCCCGGATCAGCTGAGTGGCTCTTAGAGCTTGCATACGAGTCTGCAACACATACTTGTCTTCAACTAAAGACGT
The DNA here is from genome assembly GCA_030762985.1 of Adelphocoris suturalis. Taxonomy (NCBI): domain Eukaryota; kingdom Metazoa; phylum Arthropoda; class Insecta; order Hemiptera; family Miridae; genus Adelphocoris; species Adelphocoris suturalis. The sequence goes on from CM061040.1 coordinate 38,708,426, forward strand.
AAAACGTCCCAATGTGTTGCAGGCTCGTATGCAAGCGTTTCAATTTTTCTTTTGATTTTCACGTACAACCAAACCGTTGCTGGGGAAATGAAACTTTTTTAATTTTAGGTCTGGTCGAGCGATTAAAGCCCAGATGCTAATCCCATCAAATTCGTTGAACAATTCACGGCTCAAATTTTGAAGTTTTGCATCTATTGAACACCAAAATTAACAAATAACTACGAAAATAGAAAATCTGCCAGATACCAAAGTTTGCACTTGCTGCTTCTTATCGTCTGCTGTGAGAATTCTTTTATACGATACGTTCAATCTTAAATTAAATAATATACGTTGGAGGTCAATAATCAAATTGTTTGTGAATGAACAGACTCGTGCACGAGAATTCCACAACTCAATTGCTGCTGCAATAGCTCACTAATTACTATCTTATCTGTTTACAATACAATTTTACGTTACTCAGTTTGTATGGCGATAGACGTTATCCAATCGATCAAATATCCATTTGGACAAATTTACTCTGGTTTGGTCGAATTCTACTCAGGTGGTAAAATAGTGGAATATGTTTATACAGTAAAGAAAAGTTTTAGAATTTATTTGTAATTTATATTATTTGTAATTTATAATTATATGTAATTTATATCTGTAAACGGATATGTTTATATGTTCTGGCGATTCTGGCAATAATTCAGAAGAAAATACATAATAAATATAATATCAGTTGAGTGATATCACTGATATGACAATCAGTGATTGATTGTCGGAACGACAAATAGAAGAGTCTCTTTTACAATTACCAGAACATATTATATACATGTATATCTGTTTACTATATATATGCATATTTTCTTATATTCCCAATAAATTCTATTAAAACTTTTTTTTTGCTGTATAAACTACTTATTCCATCATTACACCACCTGAGTGGAATTCGACCAAGCCAGAGTAAATGTGTCCAAATGGATATTTGATCGACTGGATAACGTCCATCGCCATTCAAAGTGGGTAACGTACAATATTGTATTATAACAGATTAAATAGTTATTAGAGAGCTCTTGCAGCAGCAGTTGAGTTGCAAAATTCTCGTGCACGAGTCTGTTCATTCACAAACAATTTGATTATTGACCTTAAACGTTTTTTATTTAATTTAAGGTTGAACATACTCGTACAAATGAATTCTTAGAGCAGACGATAAAAAGCAATAAGTGCAAACTTTGGTACCTACCTCTCTGGTGGATTTTCTATTTTTGAAGGTATTTGTTAATTTTGGGGTTCAATAGAAGCAAAACTTGAAAATGTGAGCCGTGCATTGTTCTACGAGTTCGATGAGATGATCATCTGGACTTTAATCTCTCGACCAGACGTAAAAACATTATATTTTCATTCCTTAACCCCTCAATTATAGCTTATAGGTTTGTTCGGCCAAGAGTTCTGAACGGTTCAAAACTGACCACACCCCTTTTTAGGCGTTCGTTAAGTCAAAGAACTAGTTCGGAACGCCTAGTCCGCTGTTCGTTTAGGCGTTCATTACTGTTTGGAATCAGTTCTACCAGTTTTGGGATTTTTCCAGAACTGGCAGTTCGCTCATGCGCAGTTGAGGAATCCCTTATTTAACCCCCTTAAAATCTAATCTTTTCTCTTCTTTTCTTCGGTATTCCTTCGATGTTTTTACTTGTTTTTACGTAGTTTTAGGTACTTGATGAAACCTTTTTACTTTAGTTATTTTACACCAGCTATTGTAATGAATGCTCCGCCGCAGTAATGATAACAACTCCATCGGTTTTGACTAAGCCGATTTGTTTAGTTTTGGAAACGGAAGTTCTGAATAGTTGTGTGCGATGTGCGGCCCTCGATGCCATCGATTTGAATATTATAGGTACCTACTCAATAAAATAATTCTTTAAAAGGAACCTAGTTCGTTCATTGGAACAACTGTTGAGTAATATCTTCACCTCTGAAGATTCGAGTTATCTGATAAGTTGATCAAGACTCGATGAGTTGATTTGTTACAGTTCGTGACCGTCCGTAGGACAAAAATCACCTAACTATGGGGCACAGGAGATCCCTGAATGTGCTCGAGTATTTTAGAATAAATGTTTCAGAAGCATAATGTCTCCATAGATTTCCATGAAGAATTTTATTTTGAAAACTTGGAGCCATTTCCGTTCTAGGGAAATTCGCTGATGGGAAGCTTTCATGTGTTGATCTAAAATTTATTTTTCATCTAAATCATAAAATGCCATTCATCTAAGTAACATTTTGTGCAAATTTAAAACTCGTTTTGAAATTTTCAGCTCGAAATTCCCGGCAGGCACACACAGAAACAGCTGATCTACCTTCTCCAAACATCCACTAGAGAGTGCGCGCGTCGTTTCACCACTTATTAATATTTATCAATTTATTTATTGTTAATAACTAACGTTAAAATTATCCTTATTGTCAGTGGATTTAATTTAGGACAAATAAAAATTTATTAACCTTACAATAGGCCTGTGAAGTAACTAGGTACGGTGTCATATCTATATTAATAAAAGTAAGTTTGTTTAACTGTATATTGATTAGAATCATGAAATTTTGCGTTTTTTTCCGTTTCATGCTATTTGTAGACGATTGGTACCATTATTATATATTTAGCTTTCCTTACACATCTGTTTTGTCCACTTTCTACCTTCCTATACCTTCCATGTTTTAGAAAGCTTTCTTCTACATCTTTCAGGTGATGGAATAAAATAAAATAGGCGCCAGTACCTGCCTGAACTGATGAATTAGGTAGGTACTTATTGATCTATGAATCACCAGAGCTCGGATTAACACCCCAATGTAACCTCAAAATGTGAAGGAAAATGTCCATAAATACGACTTTAAAAAAAGAAGAAAGTGCCCACTCTCGTACATTCGTTAATAAGTGAGACCAATCCATAGTTTCCTGACACGTCATAATTACTCAAGAAAGAACCGTTTAGGATATAGATACTGATTTCATCACCAATAATATAACTATTATAACCAATACATGTCTTCCCAAGATGAATATCCAATTGGTCCAAATAAAATTGGCCATTGGAAATTGGTTCTTTTGTTTGACACGTTACGACTATAGGAGATCTATAGATAGCCACAATCGCCACATTTATACCACCATTTTAAGTATAGCAAACATTTAATTACATACAGGAATACAATCTATTTTAAAATTTGGAAGCCCTACATCATTATGTATTTAACTACAACACTACTCCTTCTGCCACATCAACGTGCGACGACTAAGGAAGAACGCCCAGTTTTCGGCACTCCTTAAAGGTTTTTCTGAAAAAACAAGCTTCCAGAATTTTCTAGAGCCTAAAAAATGTGATCAATCGATGCAAGAAATCCTAAAGTCCATGCCAATATAGCACAGTTTAGGATGTCAAAATCGTGGTTTCAACAAAGAGAAGGTGGTAAATCAGTACCCGCAGGTGATAGAGAGAGCTTACGTTTTTGGTAAGGAATGTCGTTTTTATCGATTCACATTTTACGAGTTTAAATATATTTTTTCTGTGTTTTCAAGTTTTTGAGTAAAAATATGTAATTTTTACTTCCTTGGAAAAATATTAAAAGTCCGAAAAAAATCATTTTTGAGCTAATTAATGGGGGTGCCGAAAAATGGTTCTTAAAATCTTGGGGAATACTGTTGTCGGTACCACCTAGTGCTGAAATGTGGATTCTCTCTGTACAATTTTCCGCACTCCTTGGGTTCAGATCGCATGCCTAAAATTGGAGATTTAAAAAAAAAAAATTGTATTAGAAAAGAAAAGATTAAGTTTATTATCATTGAACAAGATAGGGTCAAAACCACCAATTGTGGGCACCCTCGAAGAGTTATGATTAAAAATAAGACGTGTGAGTGACCAGGGTGGCTGAAAAATTATTTGTAGGCTCCACTACTCAATACCAACCTTGATAGTTCGCCTCTGTTCACTGATGGTGAAGCAAGAGAAAATGTTTTCTGCCAGTCATCTGCAAATGTCCTTGGCAGCAGGACCCCCAGCTAGTTTTTTGCCCCGTTGGTTTTGGCAATACTCAGTATATTCACTCCAGTGTATTTTTTTTTTTTTTTTTTTTTTTTTTCACTTTTAGCGAATTTTTGAAGAAAGTTAAGCTATTGCTCTCGCCTCAAAATTTGTAGAATGTGAATTTTTGAAAAATTTTTATGCAGAAATCCGTTTCAGGCTATTCTGAATCATATTCTGAAGTTTAACGCATTTTTAGCGAATTTTCTTAGAAAATAAAGCTATTGCAATGGCTCCAAAAATTTTAAAATAAAAATTTTCAAAAATTTTCTTCATCGAAATCTGTTTTGAGGTATATACATATATGTATGTGTCATTCCAGACGATAACTCTCGATAGAATTGAGATAAAAACTTCGTTCTTTCGCCAAAAAATCGAGCATTTCAAAAGAAAGGATGAGTTTGTTGGACAGCACTTTTTGAGCACAGGTCAAATCTCAAAAAACGTACTTAAAAAATCACTAAAAAAGGCAAAAAACCGCTAAAAATTAACAAATTTCTATTTTTTAGCAGAATGCTACTCGAAAAAAATTAATCGAACATGAACTAGGACATTTAAAAATTCAAGCACAAAATAGTACTGAAAAATGTACTTAAATTTCATTAAAATAAGCTAAAAATCGATAGGAACTCTTGAACAAATTGTAAAAATCCACAAAATCGTTTGTTCATTGGAATATTACTGAAAAAAAGTTAGTTTGCTATAAAATGTATAATAAAATTTTTATTTGTCCCCAAAGTGCTCAAATTTCAACAGAATTTAACATAAATGTAATACGACCATTTATGAAAATTCGCTCATACGATCATGCTGCATGACTGGAACTTTTCATGTATGTGTGTATGTATGTATGTGTCATTCCAGACGATAACTGTCCGTAGAATTGAGCTAAAAACTTCAAACAAATTTTAAAATGTTAAGGACACAAAACGAAAGTTCAAGTTCGTTGGCCAGCATGATCGGATTACATCTTCGGGTTGAAATTTTCAAATATGTAGTCAACAATTTCAAAATAGCCGGTTTTTTGCGATTTGTTGTGCGAAATAATTTTTTCAGCATACTAATCAGCGTAAAATTTCATATAAGAATATGTATCAAGTTTTCAAAAATTGCAAAGTTGAAAAATCAGTCAAAAATCGAAATAATGCCGTTCGCTAGTAGTGAAAATCGGTAATATTTGCATGAAACATTGTCCAAATTCCGATTGAACTACTCTTATGGAAGTATCCCTGTATAACCAATCCTAGAACCATGCTGTTAAAAACTGTTAAAAACCTAATTATTTTTAATAATTTGATTCCATGTTTGTCTATCAAAATCATAAACTAAAATTTCTCTATACGATCAATAGCGACTGAAATGTCGAAGATTTCTTCAAAAATTCGCTCATGGGGTCATGCCGCATGACTGAACTTTTGTTTATACCAACGGGATTCTCTAGCCACCGAGATTTTGATCACACTCGTTTTCAGTAAAATTTATCAAATTATATCGAAAATTATAAGCATGCTGGTTGAAAACAAACCTTCCTTTTTATAGTTTGCATGGGGTTGCCCACTGTGGGACAATAGTAAACCATTCTTACGTCATGTCATGTTTTCAAACTTGTTTTCATCAGTTTTCATAAGCCGAAATCTATTTTATATTGCTATTCCGAGGGCAGTCCAGATCTGGGCACTCTATAAAACTTATAATGGGCAGTACCGATCATTCAATTACCAGCATGCCGACCATCGGTTGAAACCAACAATCACAGGCACTGGGCCTGAAGTATTCTTTATTGGTACCTATATGTCTCAAGCTACAGCACTCTCCCTCTAATTCAAGTTCTGTCCTTGATTATCTTCTGATAAGGCTTGGCTATGAATTCCCTCCAAAACCTACCTGCTTTAAGCTACCCTTAGAAGATTTTTTGGTGTTGCAATATCACTTACCCTTGTGATTTTTTCTAGTTTAGTTTCAATGAAACAATAATTTAAGGCGTTCGAGTGCTCATCGGAGCCGCCAGCACTTACAACCAGCATTTATAAAAACATCATTCAAAAAATCAGCATTCAGCTTAGGTAATAGCTTATTATACGTAATATAATTATAGAGGTCTTTCGGTGCGATAGGCCAACTACCTTGTACATAATTCAAGCATTACTCAAGATAGTGCCTCTCACGAGAGATAGTGAGAGCAACAAGAAAGAGAAAGTTCAGAGTGGGTTTGTCGATCGAACGATAGCTTGGGTTGGACTCACGCTGCGACCGCCGCGCTACTTAATAATTAGACAGCAAACCTGTTCACCAGCGTTCGCAACTCGGACATACGAGTTACCACGCATAATCGAAATTTGACGAATATATATACAAACAATATAATCACTTATTCTGTTGAATAATATATTGAACATTCAAGTTGTTACAAAATCCTATTGGCAGGTAATTTTTTTTAATGATTAAATTCTAGAACAGTGGACTTGAGACCATTCATCTCCTCATTAGAACAACAGGTCTATGAGGCTTGTAGATATCCCTACTCCCTTTTCTGATCATTATGATTTTTCTCATTCTCCATCTTACTGAAAATACGTTTTGAAATTTGAGCACCAAGAGTGCACAGAAATTGTTAACTACCAATTTTATGGTTAAAAAACTCGTTCTAAGTGCATTCTGCCGTTCAAAAAATGCCTGGGACTATTAGCTATTAACATTTATTTTTTGCCTCTCTTGGCAGTTTTTTGGAATGCTTGATTTTTTGGCCAGTGAACGGCATTCATTTCTCAATTCTAAGGAAAGCAATCGTAAGGAACGACATATATGTACATATAATCACTTTACCACAAACAACTACATTTACGAATATGATACCTAACGAAATTTACGAATTTACGGAATACTAAACGAAATCTCTATTTATTTAAGATCAAGCGAAACAAAGGTACATACAAATTCAAAATTAGAAACACAAAAAATGTGATAACGGAAATGAAAAAGTTGGCTAGCGAGAAGTATCAACCTACATCTACCTCTTCCCATAAAAGATTCACGCCTTCCCCTTCTCTTGATTTTAAAATTCAATTTTAATTATGAAAATAAAATTTGATGACTTGTTTCATCATATATTTGTGAATCAGAGGTGGTTTAGAGTATAGCAAAAATGTTTCAGGCCGAATTGCTGATGGGTGCAAGTTCCTCATTGAGAAATAACGAGTTTTAAAGATATTTAATTGCCACATGTACATGTCATTGGAGTACCTATTATTTCCTCGTGCTGATTCACGGATTCATTTTTTGATATTCCTTACACCAACTTGGTAAATACTGAAAAAACTTGATAGTAGTAAACTTTGCACTTTGTTGAAATGAGTTGGAAAATATGTGATTATTCTGACTTTTTTTTTTTTTTCTTTTTTTTACGTTGAAATGAATTAGTGTTAAGAAAATCAATAAATGAACATCACTACGTAATTCAGCTTGAATAAATACCCCAAAATCATGTATACCTATTTACCATGTGGCAATTGAACAAGATAATTCACAGTTTTTACGCTTTTTTTCGAGTGATTGTGCTAGTTTTTGAGCACCTACTCGAAAATTCAAGCGATGGGTCATTTTTACTTGAAATTTTGTGTAGAATCGAATCTGCAATAAAAAGTGGAGGTGCCCGAATGAAAAAACAAAGTTGGTGTTTATTGCGCATGGTCGCGGGATTGCACAGTGGTCAAAATGTCATGGTTGAATTCTTCCCAAAAATTATGGGAAATGTATATATATATATATATATATATTTTTTTTTTTAACTTGTAAATTGACGGAGATACAAAATCTGCTGATGCACAACGCGACAGACACCCTGTATTATTAAAAATAATAAAATTCATAATTTCGAAGGAACTTTCCTAAATACACGAGGAAAATTCGTAAAAATCTAATTTTCCATGATTTTGGGACAATCTGTTGTGATAGCTCAATTTTCTTGGAATATCAATTGAAAAATCGAGTTTTTAATCATTATTTACCTACTTCATTATTTTCATCTTCGTTAAGAAATCATAACAAAATGGATGTTTTTTTCCTTTCTTTTTTATAAATAAACGTGATTAAAAGCAGAAAAAAACAATTTAATAAACGCGTAGGTAACATTCCTTACCTACCTTGTTTAGATATCACAATACATTATCACAGGCATGTAGATTATTATATTGGCGTTCGCAATTCTTATGAGGAACAAAATAGGTGTTTGGGTATCTTGCTCACGAAAGAGAAAGGAACAGAATAGCAGTTAGCAAGGTCGGATAAGCAACTCCGTTAGTCTGTCAGTCCCACGGAACTTTGGGCCAACGACCCCATCTCTGCTCCTCACCATCACTGGCGTTACTAAACAACAATGCCCTATGAAACTCACAAAAAATTAGCTTTTTGAAACAGCTAAACCAAAAACTAAATCTACATCCATGGGCCAAGGTAGCGGAAAAGCTTATTTCACTTTCGGGAGCTGAAAAAAGTTATTTTGCGAAAGTCAATATTTCATCAGAATTTTATTTTTTATATATTACATAGTAAGTTACAGCCAGAAAAAATCAAATTTCCGACTAAACAATTTAACAATGCGCTAAAAATTCAACCACTTTTTATTCTACTACCTACTATAATTCGTCCAACCTTTGGTTGAGATTGGTGCGGGTTCACTTCACATCCAGGTAGTTGCCATACATTATTGCTCCAAGTAGTGGCCACTTTTACCACGGTTTACATTTTCTTGAACTCTACTACCTTCTGATTCGCCCTCACTTGGGTTGAGATTGGTGAGGGTTCACTCATATCCAGGTAGTTACCATATATTGTTGCTCCAAGTAGTAGATACTTTTACCACGGTTTACATTTTCTTGAACTCTACTACCTTCTATGATTCGCCCTCACTTTGGTTGAGATTAGTGCGGGTTCACTTCATAAATCCATGTAGTAGCCATGCATTATTGCTCCAAGGTACTTGAAACTTTTACCACGGTTTATCGTGTTGCGTATTTTCCCGTTGCGAAGGGCGGCCAGTTCGACGATTTAAGCAGTAGGTTTGTGGAAGATTGCGATTGCCCATAACCTTCCTGAGAGTGCAAAGAATACCTAAGTTGTAATTTTATTGAAATTGGATTAAAATAAATTATTAAAATACAATTTTTATTGGAATGGGTTTCCTCAACTTCGTGGCGAGTGATTTAGTTCGTATCCCGCTCTAGTTCGCAATTATATTGTACTACACCCAACGGAGTCCCGTTCCAAAGTTCAGTATCTCGAGTTGACTAAGGACACAATTAGTATATAGAAAAGAAAAAGAATTTTTCTCATGGTTGCAGGTTAGTTACTTAATAGATCATTTCATCAAGGAAAAAAAGATGTGCGCATGCAGACACCTCAACGTTGTTTACTTGCATTCATGCCATCTAAGTGCATTATTTTTTTGGGTTTACGACTTCCAACTGTACATTTTTCACCATAATTTTGTGAATACATTTTTTAATGTTCTTTTTTGACTGAAATTCTGCTAAAAATATAAATTCAACAATTTTTAGACGTTTTTAGTGATTTTTCGGAATTTTACCAATTTATCATGCTCAAAAAGACTTCGACAATGAACTCATCTTTTCGTTTGGAAAGCTTGATTTTTTGGCGCAGAAACGGAATTTTTATCTCAATCCTAAGGAGGGTTATCGCCCGGAATGACACACACTCACACACTTTTTATTTATTTATTTATTAATTTTATTTTATTTTATTTATTTTTTTTTTTTACAAATCTCCCCTCAAAGGCGGAGGGGGCACACCATTAAAGTTAAAAATGAAAAAAATAAATAAAATAAATGGGGAGGACGCTCAGGTTTACCCGACGCTGGCCCATAGAATCAAGGAAGCTGAAGGAAGAGAAGAGAGAGTAGGATGAAAGATAGTGCCCCTATAAAATGATCACCAGTTCAAGTATGGTGATACCACGGAGCAATCCCGCTGAGATGCCTAACTCGAGTACCTAACTCCGCACCACACCTCGCGCCATGACACGGTCGCGGCCATGACCTTGATGTTATTAGGTGCCACTCCTTTTAGCTCAGATACCGCTTGTCGCAGATCATTTCTATCATATTTACTTTTATTAGCCCGCCACGTCTGCTCCATGTCCACGCTGCCACTAACAACCTGGACATCCAGGATTATGGCAGACCCAACGGGCTTGAAGGCAACGATATCTGGCTTCTTGCCTCGGTCACTCGGCATGTGATATAGTCTCTCCCTTTCGACATCCCAACCGCTGGATGACAAGGCGACTGCTATCTGCTTGGCAACCGCATCATGACGTAGAATGCAGCCACCGTGGGTACGAGGACACTGCTGCACCACATGATAGGAATTCTCATTTTCACCCCGACAGGCACTGCAAAGGGTATCGACTGTACCGCGACTACTCCTCGAACACCTCACTGAGGTGGCTAAAGTAGCCATCCGTACGGCATGAAAATGGTGGTAGTCACACACTCACACACAGATATATATATATATATGAAAAAGCGTTAAACTTTAGGATTCGTCTCAGAATGCCTCAGAACGGATTTCAATGGTGAAATTTTTCGAAAATTATGATTTTAAATTTTTTGGAGCCATTGCAATAGCTTTATTTTTTACGAAAATTCGCTAAAAGCTGCAATCATGCAGCATGACCATATGAACAAATTTTCTCAATTTCACGCATTATACACGGTGGATTTAAAATGTTGACATTTTTTAAGGAAACTAAAAAAATGTAGTAAAACCCCGTCAAGTGTGATTTCACCTATCTCAATCAATCTAGTGCAGTTTTACTCCAGATATGATTTATTTCAAGGCATTTTTAAGAAAACCGTGTTTTCCCCCTGATACTCAGATTCCTCAACTCCCTTCATCTTCATTCCAACCGATTCTAATGTTTCACCTTACTTTCAAAATCACCGGCATATTGCCTAAAAGAATAGTGTTCTTAATGTTTGATTCCGCAGGAAAACAGCTATATAAAGAAATTTTATGATTTCAAACAATTTCGGCAAATTTAATTAATTTTGAAAACTTGCATCTGTTAAGATCAAAATATATATATATCAGATGGATTTTCTGCAAAAATATCTTTTGTTATTAGTTGATGATCATTTCAAGTAATATTCTTACATTTTTAGAATTTGAGCCCTTTATTGTACACTAAAATAGCAGTTCAACAAACTCAAATTTTCTTCTGGAATGCTCAATTTTTGTACGAAACAATAGATTGTAAACAATAGATTTTAATCTCAACTCTGAGGAGGGTTATCGTCTCGTATGACACACATACACACAAAAACATATTTTTGTGTAAGTTCATATGAAAAAATGTTCAACTACAGGAATCTTTTCACAATGCGCTACTACGGATTTTCATGAAGAAAATTATTGATGAACCCAATGCAATAATTTTTCTTCTCTGTCGAAAATTCGCTGAAAACTGTATACTTACATACATTCAAACAATGTAGGGAGTATAAAATTAGGTACCTACCCAAATCGCTGAAAATGACGGAATGAGAATTTTCGTTGACAGCGTCTATTCTTAAGACTCTCTTATGTGTTCCCGGCACGCCCTCTCATCATGAGACTACCCTGAACACTGTGCATTTTCTATCTAGCATTTCAGAAAGGTACCTACATCTGTTCTTAAGAAAACACGGTAGCAGTTTACGAACCTACACATAATCTACACCGTTTGCATAAACATTTGATTACCGGAGAGTAACCATGCCTTTCAGGGCGATATACGTACCTAACTGTTATTTACCATGAGAGAGAACCACTGATCGGAGTCTAGTATAAAATACCCCCAAAAGTTGTGTAACAAATATAATAGGTAGTCATAGTACGTAAATAGAATAGTTCCTGATAGAATTTAAAACAACCCATCACTTCCTTGCACGCTGAAAAAACCAAGGCAGGAAACTATACCTTGCAGTTCACACTAAGTTGATAGGTACATGTGAAACAGCTAACTATCAAGAAGCCTTGAAACAACATGTGTTGAGTAAATCTAACTGTTTGAGGTTTGTAAGCATAGAATAATGACTTGAAAATAATGAAAGATTGCCCGTTCAATGTTAAAAGAGCGTCAGTAGACGAGTCTGCCACTGATAAGGATTGATAAGATGCTTATCAAAGCTGCGCGTTACTAGCTGCGCGCGTCCGACTTTTGAAATGTAGTTGGCTTGTTGCCATGTCTTTTGTGAGGGTTGTGGAGGTGAAGTGCAAAAACTGGCGTCCTCAAATCAGTTTTCATTGGTTTATTTTGACGTGAGCGCTTTCGCCACTTTGGGCCTCCAAGGCTCTTCAAAGTACCTATATGTATTCCTTTTTAAACAAGTCTAATTTCAACAGTTTTCATCCGATTTTTATTAAATGTTCAGGGAATTTGCGGGTTAGGCTTTAAATGGTACACTATTAATTCCACACTTCCCAAATCATTACTTCATTTAGCGCATGCACAAACGTAAATTCCTTCAAGCATAATTTTTTACGCCATTGTTGCCCAATCCCGCTCAAATTTGGTGCATTGTTAGGGGATGATGATTTAATTATTCAATGTTAATTTCAACATAATTGCATCATTATTAACTCCTGCTCATGAACGAAAGTGTACTCCCAGGATCAAGGTCTAGTTTTCATCAGATTTTGATTACATTTTCTGGGAATTCGTGGGTTATGCTGTAAATTAATCCCTACCAATTTCATTTTTCACAAAGTCATTACTCAATTCTGCACCTGCGCTAACGTAAATTACATGAAGCATCATTTTCCCGTTTTCTAAATGACCAATCTCGAAGTTTTACGTTACCTACAGCTTGACTGATTATATTCCGCTATGGGGTTTTTGATGATTATTAGAACCATTTCAATGATCTGTACATTTAGGTTATTTTTAATTGGAAGTTACCTACTTACTTGAATATCGTCATACTGAGATCAGGGGGACTAGTAAAATGCAGATGTTTTAATTAATTGCATTAAATTTTTCCTCTGCAGGTGCCTATATGTACGCAGGCATATTGGTGTCAACCTTAGGATCTGCAGTTTGAAACGGACCTCCTTTGTAATACCAAGAATTCAATACTAATGCACGCTGATTAGCTGGGGGGCCTCTGGGCCTAATTTGTTTTTCAATGGACCTATGATGCTGAAACCTGAAATATAGCTCCTTTTCGGAGATCTGGAATACAATTACAAAGTATGGAGGGACTCAGATCAGCTTCGGAACCTCCTAGGCTAACTTTCCTATTCGACTCACTGTGTTGTTATTTAGATGGACTCCTCTGGAACTCCTTGGAAACAATTATGAGGTACGGAGGCGCATTGATCAGCTGAGGGGACTCTGAACCTTTATTCTTTCCTTACCTATCTACTTTTCTTTGAGCATTTTTACTGTGAAACGTAAAATTGCGGGGTCTTGGAACTGTAAAAGTGTGAACCCTTCTCGGAGGTACGATGCGCAATGCTCTGATCATATATTAGATACGGGGTTTAACAATTATAGACCAATGATCTGCGTTTTAGTTTCTTTTCCTTCCAAACACCTAACGCAAAGCACTTTTTCAGTTTGTAAAGTAAATTTGAATCCAGTAACAAGATTTTGTAAAGTTCTCATTCCTTTACGATTTAAATGTCCTAATCTTCTGTGCCATAATTCGTGTGTCATCATCAGATCTGAGGATCTTTGTTGAGTCGTATTCATATAATGATTGTTCAAATTCGAACGATTAACGCCTCCAACATTTGCCGCAGTAACATCAGCTACTCCTTTGATTGTATATTTTCTGAACATCTTACAACCGTCAGCATCAAAAATTACAGTTATACCTTTCTCGACAAGTCTACTAACTGATATTAAATTCGCTGCGAGACCAGGAACATAGATAAGATTAGTAATAGTTTTCTTCTTGTTCCCATCAACGACTATATATCAACATATACAATACTAATACAGTTCAGTTTTTCATTATTGGCTACTTTTACTTTTTGATCATAGCAATTTTTCTATGAATTCAGCCAATCATTCCTCATATAGTCATGTGAGAAGTGTCTCCGGAATCAACAAACCAGTTAGAATCATTGAAATGAGAAGAAGTGCCAAGAGCTGCTACAAATAATGAAGCATCGGAAGTTGTAGTAACATTATTTAGTTGATGATCACTCTAAGGCCGTTTCTTCAAATTAGGACATTTGGGCATAATATGACCTTCTTTGTGGCAGTGATGACATTTTATGACTTTCTTAGTAGAATGTTTGAATGACTTTTGAGAATCGTTACTAACCAAAGCACAATCATGAGAATTTGATTAAAACTTTTCGGAATATTTCTGAAGTAGTTTAGTCTTGACAAACTGTGAACTTATCTCAACATTCAAATTGTCTACGGCCATGATCATTAGGTCATAATGCGAAGGTAGACCACTGAGCATGATGACACCAACAAATTCATCATCAATTGGAGCATTTTTTTCCCGCAATTTTGGGTAATTGATATGACTTCGGTTATGTAATGTTCCATAGACTGGGAATGGTCCAATTTCATGTTGAATTGGCTTCTCAACAAACCTTTGTCCTCAAATGCTTTTGCCAAGCCTCTTTTGCAGAATTTGTATTTCGCAAATGCGCAAAAGTACAGGGTAATACACTTAGATAAATTTTCGAAAGGGTAACTTGGCCTCTAATTGGATTTACTACTCCTAATCAACTAACAAATCCCAAAGCTGATCATGAATGAGACATATTTTCATTGAGAATTTCCAATCATTGTAATTTTTCAATAACTCAAGGTTTATCAGCAGCGGGCAATCCACCACTAGATCTGGAAACCGGTAATATTAGAGCTTGGTGTAGTCCACTTGAGCCAGGTAAAGGACTAGGTAGCGGTATTCTTCCTTCGCCCGTATTACAAAATCGGCGTAGCTACAACGTTCGCACCCATTCTCAAAAAACTCTAATGGGTCATTTCACGGGAAATGGCAAATATCTGTCCTTTACGAATTTTGAGCTATGAATAGAATGTGAAAAATACTCCCGTTTAGATATGCGGAATAAGACATTTGTAATTATGATAAAGTAGCTACAAAGTGCCATAAAAAGTCCATAAAACGCCATTTTCTCACTTCTATGGCTTGTCCACAGGTACAGTTTCACAACTGCCTAGGTTCATCTCGCTTTGCATTTGAATTTTAGTGGGAGTTCATTAATGTAACTTGTTGTTGAGTCTGTCAGTAATCATATACTTACATGGAAAAGAAGTAATGGTCCAGTTTCTGAGGTGGGAGGCTAGGTGAAGGGTCCATCGATTTTTTTCATCACTTCCGTGGCAAGTTTTGAATTTGGCGCCAAGGCGGGAAAATGAATGTTTTGATGTATTTTTCCAGATGACCCCACTGCTAACTACCTTCTGAAAAGCTTTGTGCCTTTTGTTTTGTTTCGGACCGTTAATAGTTCTAGTACTGATTTTTTATATTAAAGGATTCTCATGTTATTCGTGCATAACGCCTCACTCCTATACGTCACCAACAGAACCTAATGGGTGTGACACATTTGTTTCAGTAATACAACTAGTTTGGGGGTATTATCTGAATAAAATAAGAAACATAACTTAGTTAATGACCCTAAGGCCTACGGCTCAATTATATTGAAAAAACCTCCCTTTCCTCGTGCTCACTTCTATGGTACACTTCTTACAAAGAAGTGATACTTTGAGCGGAGGTTTCAGATATCATGATTTTCTTGTTTTCCTTTATTCCCCTGTTCTGGCACGATCTATTGATTTTTCAGGATGCTCGTCAGTAGCAACGGTCGTTTTTATAATAATATTAATTTATATTTGATCTGAGCCAGAAGGAATTGAGAGAACCAGAATTTTTTCCACCGTCCTTGAGGCAGGGAAACTTTTCGTTCGAGCAAGAAGTAAAAATCCCCCCCCCCCCCTCCCAACACAACGTAAAAGTCTCCATTCGCTTTAGGTGCTTCTCCGTATCTCTCCGTTCCAATTATTGTTAGGCCCTAATATATACCTACTAAGTTTGAGAGATTGCTATGCTTTACTAAGTTTAGAAGAAGAAAACATAGCTGCAATCCAAACATGCTACCAAAGGAAATTTCTTCCTTTAAAGGGACTATAAAAGTGTAGCAGGTTTGGTCAGATATGTAGTATCCTAAAAACTTTGAAAATGAAATTCCTAAGTTGCTTGAATGGTCCTATGATGCGTTTGGGGGGGGGGGATCAACGCCATTGAAGAGTCGGATATGGAAGAAGAACCAAACCTGGAGTGAGTTCTTGAAACTCTCACGTTTGGCGAAGGTGGTTCTGATGAACCAGCAACAGAAAACGGGCAGTCCCGACCAGCCATTCATCAAGAACCAGTACAATCTTGTTCCCTAACTCGCGAATCGAAAGGAATTCTGATACGGTTCTTAAACCAGGTACTCTCTTACTTGCAAAGTTTGGTTGTACAAGATCCCCACAGGAATAAAACAAAATACGTATGTTGCGTACGGGAGACCGAAGAAGGAGAGTTCCAGGTGCAAATTAGCGAATTTTCGTAATAAATAAAGAAATTGTAATGGCTCCAAAAATTTTAAATCGGAAAAATCTCGAAAATTGAAATTAATTTTGTGGCATCCATAAATGATTCCGGGATCCACCCTGTTTCATATGAATATATCGCGTGTGTCGTTCCAGTCGATAACCCTCCTTAGAACTGAAATGAAATAATCCGTTCTTGCGCCGGGAAATTAAGCTTTCCCAATGAAAGGATGAGTTAGATGGCCAGCATTTTTGGAGCACATTAAATTGCCAACATTTCAATCAATGTTCTGCCTAAAATTAAATTAGTCATTTCTCACTTCGTTATTGAATTCTACCAAAATTGCGATAACTTCATGATACTCATTTTATATATCGTGTTATACTGATTTTGAAAACACTGAAGGATTTATTACACCTATTTTATTTTTGAAGGGTTAAATAGGGCTTATCCCTATCACACTGGTCACTTCTTTTTTGGTTTTTATGCATGCAACGGACATTTTTACGAGTTCCTGTTAGCTTTATATTGGTTGGGTAGACTATATACAACTGATAACTAAAACATAGTAGGTAGTATTTTCTTGAAGTAGGTAGGTACCTACCTGATTCCAGTCTATTATAAGTATGTCTTGAAAGATCTTACTTTTCCATTTTTGCATAGAGTAAGTGTCCCATGAAGTGTTAGTTTCTTGATTACAAGTTTTCACTTTTTTCAATAAATTAATTTAAAAAATGAAGAGTTTCAATAGTCATTTTCTCACTTCCCTGTGACCACCTCACTCCTGTGCCACCTTCATTTTTCAAAATGGTGGTATCATGAGAACAAGACGTTTCTATGAAGATTTTTGAGCATTTGGCTTCTTGTGTGCTAGGCAGAACACAGCAGTGGGATTTTTTTTCTCTTTTTTTAGCTGAAGTAATTTCCAAGATTTTTTTAACGCCAAATTCGCTACTTTTCGTGAAATAACCCTAATACTCTTTTCAACTACAACTACTCAGGATCTCTGGGCCTCATAACCAATTGGTAATAAATGAACCAGCAGAGATAAATGCAAATTATTGTAGTGGAAATTATTATAGTTGAGAATAAAGAGTGATTAAAAAAACCAAAAGTTTTAAGATTTCACGAACGACTAAAAACTTTTTATTCAAAGATGTAAACACAAAAATGGTATCCATGAAAATAACTCAATTATCGGGTGAAAGCCCATTGGATTACAATCTAGAACAAAATCCCTGTCCCGCCCAAAACTAAATCGAGTTTCAGTCCGATTCCGATGAAATTTTCCCCCATAATTTGCCGTCGAATGCCGTCGAATCAACAATAGCTTGTGCGCATGCGCAAAGTGAATTTATCATAACGCCGATTTGTAATCATCTATTGGGCCGATTTCGTTCAAACTCGGAAGGTAATTGAGTACCCATAAAATTATATCGCGATTGGTAGAGAAATAACCATATATCGATTGACACAGACGAAACTCCAAGTCTGGTGGAAAAATTTTGGTGAAATTTCAGGGATTGTGCGGGATAGCTTCTAGACGGTCTCCTATAACATTCATTGCCGTCACACAAATAGTAGTCTGTGCGTATGCGCAAACGTTACTTCGCCTATTATATCGTCGATTTCTCATCACCTGTTGGTCCGGTTTCTCGGGGATAGATGGGTATATTTTCCAGGAAAATTCCCGAATATATATTGTGATTGGTGGTGGGGTGGTTGGTGGAGCTATAGTGCATGCGCAAAACTAAATTTGATCGACACAGACAAAACTCCAAGACTAATGGACCGATTCTTATGAAATTTTTAAGAATTGTGCGGTTTAGCTCCTAGACCTTCCCCTATACATTTCATTGCCGTTGTACTGATAGTAGTAGTTGATATTTACGTTGCTAAGTAAATCAGTCTTAATTTTTTATTCAACTCAGCGTGTCGGACTCTGTAATTTTAAGTACAAATAATCCAGAACGCTACCCTTATTTCCTTCTAAAACCCCTACCAGCTTGTCGGAAGAAATATCTTCTTATTCTTCTGATTAAAAATGATCGATCAGCAAGCAAAATGGTTTCGAACTTACTTCAAACAGGAGATAGTCCCGTTTTGGTTTTCAGCTAACATTTTACGTATAGGAAGTGCATAAGTAAAGTACAAACTGCATAACTGAACCAATGAAACCAATACTCGAAGGGCAAAAGTAGAATACGTAGAGCATAACTGAATCGATAAAACCAGTAGGTACTCCAACTTCTCATTAGGTACGAGAATTGAAGTTTTCTACTTCAAAGCCTCTAAACTGTGTCGATTTTTATGTACCTACCCTATCTACATTCCTATTACATTGTCCTCACTAAATTCCTTACTCTGACCTTCTGTCTTCTTCCTCATCGCTACTCTTAAGCGACTGACACTCCGTCGCCAAATCACCTGTTCCATTAAAAACTAACGTGACAATAGCAAACCATTTAAATATTTGTTTGTGGGGTACAAGGATAATTTAATGAGGCAAATCTGAAGTTAACAATAAACTTTTGAATTTAACATGAAAATTCACAAATAAATGTAGGAACTTAACTACCTAATTGAATTTTGGGCCGCGACTGATAATTTTGTGTAGAAACGAATTTACAGGAAACCTTGGAAACGCATTAATTTTGATGTCCAGATGGTATAATAATAACGAGTGTAGCATCGCTACATGTTGTTCGCCTGAGAATAATGATTTCTTGACGCAACATGCAAGTCAAGTTGCTTCACGCAATTCTATGTATGGGATGTGTCTTTGTAGTTTGGAAATGAAACCCATGATAAATATTGTACATGTGAACTATCTACTACTGACACTATGATGCTATATGCACTTAAGTAATACACTAGTTTTCACACAATTATAATTTATTCTAAATGCCAATTCCAACATCGTCCTTTTTCTTGGAACACTGCTCTCGTCATAAGAGTCAAATCCTATGGCCTATGCTAACACACACGAATTAATTTTTATACGGAGAAATCATAACCGCACATAAAAGTTACGCAGTCAAATTGAAATAAGATTAACGGAGATCAGTGAGGTTAATTTTCCGGATTTTGAGCGTTTAAACTCGAGCCGCCTAACTGGGAGTTTAACTCGCGCAGCGCTCCGGTGAAAGACAGTGAGCGGTAATCTCAGTTGATATCCAACCTCTACATTTTTAGTGAAAGTGGACCTAAGCCGGTCTAAACGTTTCCGTATTAGCGTCAAATGCTTCGAACTCTGCAACTAAATACTTCATAATATTAATACCTTACTGACGACTTCTAAAAATCTGATGGTATGGAAAAGAAAAATTCATAACGTCATCTGTTCAACGAATTCTCTCCGTGAAGTCAAGTTCACTATCGCTTCATCAGAGAGTTTCGAAAAACTCCAAGATACTTGAAGTTTTTTTTTCCTTGAGTCAGCCCTATTCCCTAGAGTTCCCAAGGTGTTTTTGGGTCAGTTCCCACAAGAGAGCCAGTCATCCTCGAGAAACGAGAAGGAAAGTTGACACGGGATATCCGCTGCTTTACGCCAAGTGACCGCTTGAATGAGCCAGCCAGAAAAAGTATGACCTTGTTGGGGCTATCAAAACATAACTTAAAGGGAGAATGGTTAAAATAATTCAAAAGCCAATTAGTAGTTCCATACCACTAGTCCGGGAAGGCTTCCTCGCATGCAATAAATGAATTACTTATTTTGGTTTCATATCAAATTTGAAAACAACAATTATTCATGAGCCTAGGTTGTTATAGGGAGGCAACTATTATATGGACTACAAATAGGTATGACATCTGACCTTCTCTCTCACTATCATCTCCCCCCCCCCCCCCCCCCCTCCGTTCTCTTCTTTCCATTCTCCAAATCATGATTCCAAATTCAAAATTTTGAAGCTTTGCTGACCAAAATTTGAATTAATTAATTTTTATTTATTAATTTTACATAAGTTCCTGATTATTTTATTGTTTTATGTTACTGTTTGTTTGTTTTCCTATTTATTTGTTTACAGTTTATTTTACTCACTTTTGATTATTCAAGTTTTGTTATTTCTATGATTCTGTCTAGTTTTTGTTTTCAGTCATGCTTGCTCATTGATTTTTTTTTTTTTTTTTTTTTAATATTTTCATCTATTTTGTTTCTTATTCCTTCTCTCGGCTTATTGTAAAATTCGGAAAGTGGAAAGAGTGTAGCTCGCCAAGAGGAGCACTCTGAAAAAAATAAATTAGACATACAATATAAATTAAAAAAATACAAATAGGTATATCAGTAAAATTGATGGATGGATATAATTAAGATTCCCGGTCAATTTCTTATCGTTGGTTCAAGGTAACAACAAAGAACACCAACTTGGTTCAAAGGAAAACTAGAACTCTCTTATTTTTCATTGAATGCAAACAAACATGTTGATATCCAAGAACTAATCAACTTAAAGTATCAGACCTTACAACCCCCCCCCCCCCCCCCCCCCCCCCCCCCCCCCCCAAGGAATACTGCTGTGAAATGGAACCAAGAGATCATCATGTAGGTACCTCTCGTCTACGGCGTCCTGGGAGGCAGATCCGGTGTACGATGTCAGAAAGTCGTTTCAAAACCTTAAAGGGTCCTCCTAGCCAGGAGAACTGTAGTTTTGGACCGGAACCAACTTCGCGTCATTGACGATAATTCTACACAAGATTACCCTCTTGGAATCGAGGAATCTCCTTTTGAACATCGTAACGATGTTCGGTAGCTTCTGCTGCTTCATTCAATTTTTTACGCGCCAGATCAAGAACATCCATCAGCTGTTGCTGCAGCAATTGTGCAAAAACTGACCAAGAATTCTTCTTAGGAACTTGCTGAGTCGATCAATGTTTACAAAACGCATGGAAGTCTCTGATCCCAATCTCTTTGGTCATCTCCCAAAACGAAGGCTTGACAAGTGAGGTTTCTTTTTTTCCAGACCTCATTGTAAATCTCGGTGTCTTTCTTCTGCTCAACCCTCCAATCCGTGCCTTCATTTTCTAGCCAGACTAACTGAAGTTTTACAGCTTCATCTCGCTCTGCCTCTTGTCTCGGGCAGTAATGGCAGTTTTCAGATAAACAAGGTCGACTGGACATGGCGTCAGAATTTAAATGCTTCTTTTGGACGATGCTCCACTGAAGTCATAAGAAGTGATTTGGTGGAGCCATCAAACCATTTGTGCACCTGGATTCTTCAAACTCTGTAGTCATTGCAGCATTGCATGGTCAGTCCTGACCAGAAATGTCTCATTTCAGCCCGACTCATAGGAGTGAAACTGCTGCAATGCCTGAACTTGGCTCAATAGTTCTCGTTCAGTGGCACAGTAGTTTTGCTCAGGTCGAGTCATACACCTACTGAAATACCCAAAGACAATCTCCTTTTCCCATTGTAATGTGAGAAGACTGCCCCCACTACCATTCCACTTGCATCTGCGTCATGGATGGGTTCCTGGAATTGGGTGGCCCAGCACGGGAGGTTCTGTTAATGTATGCTTAATATCCTCGAATGCTTTTGCATTCAGAGGTCCATTTAAACTCCCCACCGCCCTTTGCCTCAAGGCCGAACAATGGACGGCTTGCTACGAAAAATTCTGGATGAACAGAGTAGAGTCCCTAAAAGGCTTCAATCTCTGGACTTGGTGCTAATCCCTTTTCTGACACCGTGAGCCCCAAGTATGTAACCTCTTTTGCAAACAGCTGACATTTTTTGGGGTTCAGTTACACCTTAGCTCACCGTAATTCTTTCAACCATTTAATTTGGCTGTCAAAACATGGTGTATCAACCAAGATATCATCGAGAAACACCTTACACGAGGCTGGGGCAATGGTCAGAAAAGGGATTAGCACCAAGTTCCCTGAGCACTGTCTTAGGCAAATGTATCTGCGAATTCCAGGAGCAAATTTTCCACCTTTAATCTCTGCAGGGATGTCAGATCTTGAAAAGTATTTTGAACAAGGTCTTGGAGTTGGAATTGGAACAAGGATTTGGTAGTTGACCACCTTCTATGGTCTTAGCTATTTCCTCAACAAATGGGACCAACTCTTGGAATTTCCAAGTATCCAGAAACTCACCCAGTTGCAAATCCGCATCACTAATACTCAAACTTCGATCTATATTCAGGATCAATGAGGCATTCAAACTTCATCTAAAAATCCACAGTCCTCATGAATGGCTGCTATGAGAACCATTCGTTTCTTCACCATGCCATCTCCTAAATCTGGATACACTTCAGATTGCCCTTGAACTGGTATGGTTCTGATTACATCATTTGCTGGTAGTAAAAGTATTCCTGGTTTTTTGAAGGTGGTGCATTGATTTTATTGTTCTAGTAGCCCTCATGTCAATGATAAACTCACAGGGTACCTAACCCACTAACCCATCCAGCACCAGTGAATAGCTTGCTCTGTAAGCAACAAGTTCAACAGACAGAACTTGAACTGCCACATCTTGATAAACTGGAGGCATACGTCGCTCACTGATCCAACCCACAGTCGTTTTCCGCCTTTCTGAAAGCAGGTTGTGCAAGACAGGCTGCAGTTTCCACTGGTGGGTAAAGATAGTGGGCTGCCAAATATCCTATTTTATCACAGCGCCAACAGCGAAACTGCCAGGATCAAGTTACCAACCGTTCCCTCTGCTGTCTTGGTTGTTCTTGTGTGCGAGCTATCGTATAGAGAACATTTTGGGTCGAATCACTTTTTAGGTCCCTATTGAAAACGCAAACAACAAAAAGAAAATAATAGAAGAAATTGCATACGAGTCAGCAACACATTGGGACATTTTATGTCTTTAGTTCCCACCACCACCACCCCCTCCCCCCCATTTCAACAAATAGTTTTGACGAATAATGTTCAAAACAATTATTTTCATTACAATTGTAACAGTTTCAATGATTTCAAGAAACTCTTGTAATAGTGCAATTATCTCTACCAATGGCTTCATTTTGGCGTTTTCTCGAAGTGAGTTCTAACATGGAAACTAATAAAAACAAAACAAGCGGCATTGTTTACTACATCCATTAACATAACATTGATAAATACAAAATGGCGACACAGATACCAAGAACAAGTACGAAAGAAATGCATGATAAATCGAGAGCTTTCCAACGAATGGTGAACGATTTCTGACCGTTGAAAAATTATGTTTCGTTTCCCCAGAAACGGCTTGGTTGTACATGAAAATCATTAGAAATCAACTGTAACGCTTTTTTTTTTTTTTTTTTTTTTTTTTTTTTTTTTTTTTTTTAAATAACGAAACGCTTTTCGAGTCCATGTGCCAAAATAAAGACATAAAAAGTCAAAAACCTAACTGCGTATTTCCATGTTGCAGACATGTGAATGAAACATGTGAAAGAACACATGAAAGTGTTCGTGAAAATACGTTGTGTGAAGTATCAAAAATATTGTGAATATAAACATAGGGATTTTGTATTGAGTACAAGGCTTTTGACATGGATATGTCTTTGCTCTGGGGGGTCAACCAAAAATTTTCGTCACGCAAAAGTTGATGTGACGATTTTCCAAACTAATGATTTTCACGTACAACCCAGCCGTTGCTAGGGGAATGGAACTTCCGCAGTTTTCATCGCACAGAAATCGTTCACCACTCGTTGGAAAGCGCTTGATTTATGTGATAAATGTTCACATCTCAAGTCACCAATTTTCCTCTCCTTACGTACATAGCTACTTTCCTGAATTAAATTGATTGGACTATAATTTTCTTATGGCGGAAACTAAATTTTGCGATGACCCATGATTCAGTTTGGCAAAATTTAATATTTACTGTCAACTGCTTGTTGTTGACATCATTTGGGGAGTTAATAACACGTGGAGGAGAGTCTAGACATGACCCGTTTTCAATGGTTGACAATGACATCATATTTGTACTACACACGAATTAGTAGTTTCGCTCAACGAATTCGAATTCGTGTTTTAGCATGAATATGCTTTAGCCGTGACCTAACTACCGAAAAATATCCCACGAGAGTGCAACGAAAGTAGCGCCAATAATTGTGATGATTTCCGCTTACAACCGAGTCGTTGCTAGGGATATGATACTTCGTCGTTTTTCATCCCACAAAATTCGTTGACCATTCGTTCGAAAGCTCTCGATTTATCCAACCATACTATATTAACTACTGCGAAGTGCGTGGCCAACAAGCTGAGTTATGAGCATGGTTATATGAATAATTTATTGTTTACACACAGGTGATCATTCTCAATTATTGATATTGTGAACATGATTGCAACCGCTTGTTAATTTCTGATGATTTCATTGAGCTGGTGTTTCGATTATGTGATTCATAGCAGGTGATCCGAATATTGCGAGAACGGTTAGATTTGTGAAGCGGTGGTTAAATTATTTTAATAGGTAATTTCTATACTTTACACTATAGGAAGCTGTAATTTCGTATGTAGCCTCTTTAGCCTCTTTCTATAATAAAGTGAATGTTTACTCGCGAGTTTCTATTAGGAGATCATCATCTCACAAGAGCTCAATCGTCGTGATCATTTCTATAATAAAGTGAATGTTTACTCGCGAGTTTCTATTAGGAGATCATCATCTCACAAGAGCTCAATGGTCGTGATCATTTCTATACCAAAGTGAGAGCGAGGAGCTAAAACATGATTCCATGTTTTAGGATTGATGGCAGAATGATAAACAGAGTTCAGAGGCCGATGGGGGGTCGGGTTCAGAGAATCGACGAGGAGTGAGTCGTGTACGGCTAAAGCATATTCATGTTTTTTAATTTTAGCCGTCAGGCTCAAAGGAACTGTGGCTTTTTTCAAAAATAGTATTTGGTTGTGCTTAATTATTAATTTAGATGTCTTCAAGTAGTAACAACGCTAAAGGAGGAACTGGGAGAAAACGGAAGTGCGAACTCGAGAAACCGCTACACCCAGAACCTTCAATGTGCGTGAATTCTTCTATAACCGGTGGCAATTCAATCGGCCAGCTTGACCAGGATATTAATGTGTTTCCAAGTGCAAACAACCCCGCGATTAGGGAAATTCCCAATAAGAAGATCGTTCCGGTTAATATGCAGCAAAATTTGAAGAATCAGTGGGCACGTGCAGAAGTCTTCGGCAACAAAGAATGCTTGGCTGTGGAACAGAAAATTACCAGTATGAAGAAAGTGCTCGAGGAACACTCAAACCGGCTGGAGGAGCAAGAAAAATAAAAAATCAGGCTATCATGAACATAAAAATGATAGCGTCTGTATTGGAGAAATAACTTTAATAGTATGTATACTATGCTTTTTGTGCCTCCAAGAATAATAAAATAAATTCTTTATCCTAAATTTCGTCGCCTACAGTCCAAAGTTAAAGGATTTGTTTACGACTCTCGAGAACAACCGTTATGAAATCTCCAATTAAAGACATATCCATGTAACATGGTATCTGCTTGTAAAGCAGTTAGTGGAACTCGTTTACGAGTTTCTTATAGTTGCATTTATTACTGAATTCCTCATTTTAAGCGGATATCGGGCGCTTCCCTCGTTGAGTTCAAGAGAAGTTTTCAGGGGAGAAGCAATCGATTATGGCAACAGTGAAGATCGAGCAGCCTCAAAAGAACAATTTTGACACTTGGATAATTCATGCTGCTTTGTTATCTCTACTGCGAAAAAACAAAATCTGGAATTCGTGAGTAGACGAGATAAGAAGCCCGTGATTGATCCAAAGAACCAAGCAACAGTTTTTTCTGCCGAGGTATGGAACACAGAGGACCAAGACGCAAAAGCAGATTTGTTACTCATGATATCGTCCTCCAAACTGAAGAACGTAAAACTCTGCGTGACATACAATGAAGTTAGGGTGAAACTGAAGAGCATCTACCAATCAACGGGACAGAATTAGAGAAGTAGATGATGTTCGAGATAACCTATCAAAATTCATGGATGCTGGAGACAAACTTCAAGATGTGAATGTAATCACTTATCAAGATTTGATGACGTTGATGACCCTATACAGTTCTTCGAACTCCTGCGTTTTTTAGAGTCACCAATGAGTCACTGGACGAATAACCAACTCCAGAAGCTCTGAAAATAAGAAGAATTGATAGAAAATTAAACAAATAATTGAAGAAAGCTTGATATCAGAATTATTCTCAGCAAAATGACGCTTTATTATCGAAGAAATTGCAAAGAAATCAAAGGGATAGAAGTCACAAAACCAGAGAAGATTGCATTCAAATTCAAGTGCCACATCTTCAGGAATCGTGGGCATGAAGCAAGTGAAAGTCCTCAGAAAAAAGGTAGGTAGGTACTGGAAAAAACCATCAACGAGCAGGAAGTGCAAATGCTCTGTTGGCTGCTAGTAAACCTAATTGTGCAGAATGGTACCTGGACAGTCATATATGGCTGTTATGACTGTTAATAATATATAAGTCCACAATGAGTCAACTTATCCAGTATCAGCTCAGAAGTTACCAGTCGAGGGAGAAGGAACAGTGCAAAATTACTGCCAAAAACGATCGTGAAGAACGGGAACTCGCACTAGAAACAACACTGTTAGAACCAGGACTTCGGAAACAATAATCCATTTCGTATTGGAAAAAATTAATTACTATGAGAAAAACAATTCGAAATTTTGCGACATACCTACCACTTTGGAAAACATATGACAGTGCAAACGGTTTGGAATGTTAACAGCAGTCTGGAAAAGACGGGAATGGAAAAATGGTCTACGGAACGCCAGGTGGCAGTTGTGCTGTTTCTCAACGTTTCACTATTTGGACAATTCAAGTTATTACAAGGCTACAAATTTGATTGTCTTAAACTAATAACTTTGAATTCGATTTTTATCCAAAAAAGTAAATATTTTACTATTTTGAATTTGATATTTTGAATTAATAAAATACCAATTTAAGGACAGAAAGACCTTTTTTGTATAGTAGTTGTTTAGGTCGTGAATCTTTCCTTTCTTCAAAAATCGTAAAGTCTTACTTTCAACCATATATCCTGTAGTCAAATTAACGTCTATACAGATTGTTTCTATTTAATCAAACAGAAAATGCACATTCCATATCTTATCTCATTTCATTGGTTAATCGACAGACAAATGCTGCAAATTATAACAAAATTTTTTATCATTTCTGTGTTAGATAGCCCTGCTACGCAGATTGTTTCTCTACAATTATTAAACCTCGTATGTAATATATGATCAGAACATGGCGCATCGTACCTCCCAAAAGGGTTAACACTTCACAGTTCCAAGACCCCCCAATTTTACGCTTCACAGTAAAAATGATTTAAAAAAAAGTCAATAGGCAAGGAAAGAATAAAGGTTCAGAGGCCCCTCAGCTGATTAGTGCGCCTCCGTACCCCATAATTGTTTCCAAGGAGTTCCAGAGGAGCTCCATCTAAATAACAATACAGTGAGTCGAATAGGAGAGTTAACCTAGGAGGTTCCCGACCTGATCTGAGTCCCTCCATACTTTGTAATTGTATTCCAAATCTCCAAAAAAGAGCTATATTTCAGGTTTCAGCATCATAAGTTAATTAAAAAACAAATTAGGCCCAGAGGCCCCACAGCTGATCAATGTGCACTGGTATTGAATTCTTGATATTACAAAAAGATCCGTTTCAAATTGCAGATCCGAAGGTTGACAAAAATATGCCTGCGTACATATAGGCACCTGCAATTTACTAGTCCCCCTGATCTCAGTATAACGACAATTATGTAAGTAGGTACCTATCAATTGAAAATAACCTAAATGTATAGATCATTGAAATGGTTCTAATAATCATTAAAAACTCCATAGCGGGATATAATCAATCGAGCTGTAGGTACCGTAAAACTTCGAGATTGGTCATTTAGAAAACGGGGAAATTGTGCTTGAAGTAATTTACTTTAGCGCATGCACAGAATGGAATAACAAGAACAATTAAATTGGTATAGAACAATCTACAGCCTAACCTACAAATTTCCAGAAAATGAAATCAAAATATGATGAAAACTAGAAATTAGCCATGTTCTTGGGAGTACACTTTCGCTCATGAGCAGGAGCTATAATAATTATGAAGTCATATACTAGTAGTTAACATGGAATAATTAAACCATCGTCCCCAACTATGCACCAAATTTAAGCGCGATTGGACCACTAGGGTGTGAAAAAATTATGCTTGAACCAATTTACGTGTGCGCAAATGCGCAGTAATGATTTGAGAAATATGGAATTAATAGTAGACCATCCACAGCTCAATCCACACATTCTCTGAAAATTTCATCAAAATCGGATGAAAACTCGTTTAAAAAGGAATACACATTCTTTAATGTGCAGTAGCTAGTAATGATATGATTATGTTGAAATTGCTATGTAATGCTCAAATTAACCTCCTCCACCTATTTACGTTCGCGCATGCGCTGAGTATAGTATTGTTTTGGGAACAACGAAACTCATAGGGGACCATCTTCACCCTAACCCGTATATGACATGAATATTTCATGGAAATTGGTTGAATATTGTGGAAGTTAAGATTATTAGAAGGATTTTCGGATACACGACTGACACACACACAAAATTTTTTTTTTTTTTTTTTTCCAAAACTCCCTTCAAAGGCGGAGGGGGCACCATTAAACTGAACAATAAACAAATAAATTTAAATAAAAAGTAGGGAGGACGCCCAGGTTTACCCGACGCCGGCTCTAGGGATTAGGAAAGTTGCAGAAGGCTGAGGAGGAAGAGTGGGATGAAAGGAAGTGCCCCTATAAAATGACCACCAGATCAAGTACTCGAGTACAACATTTCCATCTCTCAAAATTGAAAACAATGCTTCAGCTACCTATAGGGAGACTTGGGTGCAATTTAGCATTCAGGTCAATAAAGGACAATAAATAATAAACTTGATTTCGCAACGTTAGAATTAATTCTTTAGGAACTATATCACCTGATAATTCCATAATTGGCATTATATCTGCTGATATTTACAAGGCAATTTCCATTCTTGGACGTTTCTCTTCCAGAAAAACCATTATAGTTTCACGAAAATATGAAAGATTAATGATTTAGGCCATTGCGCCTAAACCCATAGGTTTTGATGCCATGGCAGGCAAATGCGTGGATCTCTAAAACGTAATTATCATTTCCCGAAATCGATATTCAAGTTAAGGAAAATTGAAGTCAAGTTGAATTAGTTCGCTATTTATATTATATCGCTGTATTACAAGAGTTTTTGTTTGAAAAGACAAGTCACACCACCCCTGTCCCCGCCCCTGTTGTACTTAGCTCTGTGAATAGGCACGTACCCACTTATAACATTTTGCACAAGTTTCAAGTATTGTTCGAGACAATAAAAAAACAAACATTAACGTTTACTGACAAGTATAAGTATTTTTAATTCACTGAGAATGAAATGAGGAAGTATCATGAAATCTGGTTATTTATTTGACGCTAAAGTCTAACTTTATAAAAAGTGCCAAGCACTTGCCCGCAGTCAATTTATTAGATAGCCCTCCTACGGAAAATACTTGTCTATAATTCTTAATGCTGATTTATCCATTCCATTTTCAGAGAATTCTAATTCAGGACATCAAACACGTCTACTTCAACAAAATATACGTAAGGCTACTTACAGTGAAGCAGGTTTACTCTACTTGGTGTCTTTTCCATTCATTTCTATTGACACACACTTGGTGGTTTATGTAAAAGTGTTGTATATTCGTGATTAGCTGTTTTAGATGCGAATTTTCAAAGGAGTGAGTAAATTCTTGAACAACCAGTCTTGTTGTTAGGAAACAGGTGATATCTGGATGGTCACATATGAGTATATGTTCATCAACTTGACGGCTTGATTTATTGAGTAGATACGTAGATAGACATGAAGTGAAGGTGCGATGTGTGTGTGTGCGCGCGCGCCCGCGTGTGTGTGCGTGCAATTCTTGCGTGCGGAGCATGCGTGCGTGTGTGTTCATCATGTGCCCTTAGGATCAAGGGCAAAAATCAAGCTTTCCAAATTAAAGGATGAGTTTGTTGGCCAAACTTTTCGAGAGCTATAAATTGGTCAAATGTCCGAAAATGTGCTTTAAAAAATCCCCAAAACGGCTAAAAACCGTCAAATTTATATTTTTAGCAAAACTTCATAAGAAGTTTATCGTCGATAAACTAGAACAATAAAAATTTATGCACAAAATTATGCTGAAAAATGTACTTGAATTGCAATATTATTTGCAAGAAAATCGAGAAAGAAACTGCAGAAAAATGAAATAAAAATCCAAAATCTTTTTTGAATCACAGAATATTATTTAGAACGATTTTTTTTTTTTTTTTTTTTTTTTACATAAAATTGGTAGAGAAAAATGTCTTTGCACTCAAAGTGTTCACATTTCAAAACAAAGTAATATAATACGATAACTTACCGAAATTCGCTCACACGACCATGCTGCATGACTGAAACTTTTTTGGTCCCATTGTGGCGGAGTGCAACTAAGTCTAAGTAGTAAGTACCTAAATGAGATTGATGGACGATCGAGCAAACAGAATGATCAGGTGATTAAAACAAGTGAGCCAAGCCTACATGAAGTTGCCGAAAATGCTGGAGATCGGAAAAATTCCACTGTGCCCCCCCCCCCCCCCCCCCACTTACCGAGCCGGGGGGAGGAGTGGGGAAGGGCGGAGAACTTTTCCAGAAGTTCCCAACGTCCCGAATTTTCTACCGTCATAGCTCAGCCTTTCCCTGCTCCCCCCTGCCGGCATAATGGACGGTCGCTAACCTGATTTACACTAAACTTCTAGGCCTGACGCATTTTCTTCTCTTCCACGCTCCTTCCCTCCGGCATAGTAGACGGGCAGCTTTAGGCTAATTTTTTCCTGAAATTAACCTTGTTCCTAGGATTTAGCTTTCGCTCATGCGACAACTAATGCAATAATGTTGAAATTAATATGGAATAACCAAACCATTGTTCTCAACATGCACCAAACTTGGGCGAGATTGTTGAAATTGATAGGGAATAATCGAATTGACCTCTTCAACCTATCCTCCAACGATAGGAACCCTAAGAAAGAACCCTAATCCTGACATTCCAAGAACATTTCATAAACATCGTTTGAATATTGTGGAAATTAAGCTTGTTACAAGGATTTTCAGATACACGACACACACACATACACAGAAAGAAACGGAACAAAAGTTGTTCAGATAGGCCAAAAACGTAAAATGCGAGTGGAAATTTTACCACTGTAAAAAAAAAAAAAACAACAACCGTTTCATTTTTTGGACTCTAAAACATTTCCACCTCCATCGAAATTGAAATCTCTCAAAAGCGAAAACAATGCTTCTATTGCGACTTGGTAGTAATTTAAGAGATGAAATTAAGCATCTAGGTACCAACGATTCACTAGCAGGTACATCCGCACAGGCAATAGTTCATAAACTTGAATTCGCGAAGTAAGAATAAATACACCTGACAATTCCATTATTGGCATTTTATCAGCTGATATTTACAAGGCAATTTCTATGTGTCTCGGTGCCACTATCTAGCGATCGTTCATGGAATTTAGAGCTTGATTGGCTAATCAATAGATTCGCAAGCAGCGTATGATTTCTCTATCTTGAAATCTGAAGTTCGAGCCCTTGGGGAAAGCGAACCTTTCAACGTACATCATTGCGGGTGGCGATCGATTCTTTGGGATTATATTATTTATCATTGGCAAGAAAAAAATCATTAGGTACTGTTACTTAGAAAGTTTTATAGATCTCGATTTTTGAACGTTTAGCCCTTTAATAGAACCTGTTAGGGTTGATAAAAATTGATGCCGAGCTTCTAGGACCACCACATCATGACCCCAAATGTGATTTTTAACACATGTTTTGTAAAGTTTGGCCACGTAAATTTGGAGGAAAGCCGCGGACGGACGGACTTTTTTTCGATTTTTGGATTCTACGCATCATGAAACGTAAACCAATAAATTTTCAGGGGAGTTAATATTTTTTTTCTTGGTCGATTACGAAGGTTAGTTATCGAAAATTATAAAATTTTTTGCTTATTGAATAGCTTTTTGCAGAGCTAAATTCTTTACAATTCAACCGATGAAGCTAAAATTTGGAATGGAGACCCGTTGGGACGACTAGAAACAAATCTTGAAGTCACCCAGATCAGGTGAGTGATATCCAGTCCTAAGTTCTTTGCTATTCAACCTATGAAGCTGAAATTTGAAATGGAGCTTGTTCCACGTTCCTCCAATGTTAAGCCAAGGCTCAATGTGAAAGCAATGGTCTCTCTGTCAATGATTCAAAGACCCAAGTCATGGTTTTTGGACTGCGTGATCTCACAAGTGTAGGTGAGAATCCGCCCACTTCAAAGATATTGGGAGTCAATGTTGATCCAAAATTGAATTGGAAACCCCATTGTGAGCAATTAGCCAAGTCCTTGAACAGTGTGACCTTTCTTCTTCGTAAACTCGCTGACAGTCTTCCAGAATTTGCTCTACTTACAGCTTTTCATGCCGTGTTTCAAAGCCGTGCTACCTATTCAATTCTTTGTTGGGGTCACTCAACCGCTTCTACCATAATCTTTGGCTGTCAAAGAAGAGCTGTCAGAGCGATTTCCAATCTAGGATATCGTGATGATTGTAAGCATGAGTTTATTAAAAAACAAATTCTTACTATGCCAGCGGTGTACATTCTAGAGAGCGCCCTGTATGTTCACTCGCATCTCCGGAATTATGAACTTCCCTCTCACATGTACTCTACCAGGAGTAAGAACAATCTTCCTTTACCATTCCACAGAGTAACGACAACCCGTAACTCCACGAAATGGTGGGGGCTTAAATTTTATAATGCTATTCCACTAAACGTACGTGAAATACCCCCACAAAATCTCAGGAGACGCTTGAAGCAATTTTTATTAAACTTGGCTCCTTATAGTTTTGACGATTATTTTGAATCTGCGAGCCTCATTAAATAGCTTATTTGTAAATTTATTTTTTGAGTATTTCTTGTGACTTTTTAGAGAGTTTTTTTTTTTTTTTAGATTGCCTATACGAGGAATATTTGTAAAAGTACTCAGGCACTGTTTTTTATTTATTTATAACATAACTAATATAATATGACAAAGGCTATTAGCCGGATGTATTTATTATCTTTATTATATTTTTAAGCTTGTTATTATTTGACAATTGTTATGCACATGTGTGATGGCAAATAAAATATCTCTCTCTCTCTCTCTCTCTCTCTCTCTCTCTCTCTCTCTCTCTCTCTCTCTCTCTCTCTCTCTCTCTCTCTCTCTCTCTCAAAAGAGATCTGGAGTTTCCCCAGCGGGGTCAACGGATGGAGCTCCTTGCGAGATCTATTCGATTTATTGATTCTAATCATTTTGAAACGTAAAGCAATAAATTACAAAGGTTTATTATTGAAAACAATAAACCAGTAGAGAAAGATGTTTCCCCCCCCCCCAATAATAATCCTTTGTAATAGACCAAGAAAACAAAATTTAACCCCCCTCAAAATTTGTTTGTTTACGTTTCAAAATGCGTAGAGCCCAAAATTCGAATTAAAAAAAAAAAAATCTGTCAGTCTGCAGTGCGCTGTTCACAGCTTTTCTCCAAAACTACTGGACCAAAGTTTATGAAATTTGGCTCAAAAATCAGGCACTTGCCGGGGATGTGCCAGTAACATCGGCATCAGTTTTGATCAACTCTAAAGAGTAGTAATTAAGGGCTATCATATTCAAAAATCGAGATCTCGAAAACTTTCAAGGTAACAGTGATGATTTTTCTTGTCAATGAAAGATATAATCCAAAATAATGGATTGAAACTATCCGCAACGCTGTAGGTTGAACCGTTCGTTTTCTATAAAGGCTAGAACTTCGAAAAAACCTTCGGATTTCCAGGCCGAGAACACGTAGAAAATGATATGCTGCAACTATTGTAATACAGGCGATTGTCCCTCAGTGGTAAGGTATTATACTCCGGGCATGGGGGCGGCGGCGGCAACGGTTCGTATCCTGGTAGAGGCAACAGGTTTATTACCTACTTCTCTGTTTGACAGCCCTTCTGCGCAGATCATTGGGCTGTAATTATTTAACCCCGTATATCTCTATCTCTATCTATCTATACTATTTATAAGAATGAAATACTATTTATAAGAATGAAACTCCGTCTGTCAGTTTGTCTGTTTGTTTGTTTGTCATGTCTATGCACGGCCAAACGGCTGAGTGGGGGGAGTCTACGAGTGGGGGGATCTTCTTGGGATTTTCCGAAAGGGGGCATAAGCGAATTTAAAATTTTCTAATCCCACCCGAACCATGGGCCGTAGGGCGGGAGGGGGGTCGAAGTAACGGTTAATGTGCGTTTTTTCGACTTCCCCGCTTCCTCTACCCCTCTAAATGGCCGTTGAAAATTCCGAAAAAATACCGGTTCCGTAGGTTTTTCTACGAGGAAGACGACGGCGCGATCGAATCGCGAAAAAAGTATCGGGAAATGCGTCAAAAAATGCAAGAGTACGGACCCGTTTTCTCAAAAAGTCCGACGAAAAACTTCGTTTTTTCTGATTAAAATATACCTCATTAACGTACGTTTTTCAGGACGGTTTTCGCGGACGAGATACAGGTTTGATTCTGCCGAATCTGAATCCGAAATCGGATATCGAAAAAAGTGACGGGAGGTCGGTCAAAATGCGAGGGGAAGCGAGGCAAAGAGATTAAAATGAGAAGTTAATCGAGCCCGCCGTTTCACAATGTTGCGAGATGGCCTACACACGCGCGTGTTGGAGGATGGAACTTTTCCGTTCGACATTACAACAGAATAAATACGGGTCTTTTCCTACACATATACAGCAATACCTTGCGAGCAAAGCGAGCAACATCCCCAAATACACTTTTTTGTGGTTCCACGTAGTTTAATAAGATTTAATTTGTTTGTAAGAATTTCCAACAGAAAAAAACCTCTGCCAAGTTGGGTGGGCAGTATAACTTCCTCAAGCGAGCGAAGCGAGCAGCATCCCCTACAGAATTTAGAGATTTACCGTTTGCGAGCGAAGCGAGCAACATCCCCTACATGTTTCAATTGTAATACATTGCATGTATACAGCCACAACTTGCGAGCGAAGCGATCAACTTAATGGGGGGGGGGGGGGGTCCAGGGTTTTCCCTACACATATACAGCCGTTCCGAGCGAGCGAAGCGAGCAACATCCCCTACACACGTTAAACCAACCCTTAGGGATCTACCGTTTGCGAGCGAAGCGAGCAACATCCCCTACATGTTTCAATTGTAATACATCGCATGTATACAGCCACACCTTGCGAGCGAAGCGAGCAACTTAATGGGGGGGGTCCAGGGTTTTTCCTACACATACAGCCGTACCGAGCGAGAGAAGCGAGCAACATCCCCTACACACGTTTAACCTACCCTTAAGCGATCTACCGTTTGCGAGCGAAGCGAGCAACATTCCCTACATCCCACACTTTGCGAGCGAAGCGAGCAATCTAATGGGGGGTCCGGGGGGCTTGCGAAGTGGAGGCAAGCGAAGCGAGCCGGAGCGGCTAGTAATATATATGATCAGAACATAGGTACACACCTTTACCAGGGCCCCCCATTTTCATTCTTTACAGTAAAACAGCTCGATAAACTTGTCAGGCACCCCAAAAACACTCTCCGGTGATGCTTAGTGGAAGAAGTGCATAGCCGTATTAATTTAATAAAATAAATTGAAGGGCAAGGATATGAAAAATGGGTTTAAGGCGCCGGGTATGGAAGATGATAGTTATAATAGGGATAAACAAACAGAACTTATAATTTGGATTCATAATGCTTCAATTCAAAAATTGAGCGATGCTTCTTAATATTTATCTGTTCCTCTTCCTTATTAGTGGCCTCCAATTATGTTTTGACGGACGCTATGATGTCGTGGTGCATCATCCGTCTCAGCAGATGACGTCGTAGTTATAGGCAGCTTCAACTATTCGTTTCTTCGTGCAGACAGTTGCTAAAACATCGCTTTTTTTTTCTCCTTCCAATATCAGCTTTTTAGCTTCAGGCATATTGTACTTTTGCACAAAACACCATTCAAATTCAACAGCAACTAATTTTTTATTGACCCCAGAGAGACTCGCCATCAGATTTGAAATCTAGGGTGAATAGGAGAGAATTTTAAGTCAGCTGATCAGGTTGGAACCCGTCATTGCATTGATTTCTCAATGTCTTGGTGAGGCTCCCTATCATATTTCACATTCCTAGGGTGGAAAGGAGTGAATTTAGCTCACTCAGCTGATGAGGAAAGAGCCTATCATTTTATTCGTTTCTCGATGTCCCAGAGAGGCACCCTATCAAATTTCAAATTCCTAGGGTGAATAGGAGAGATTTTAGATAAGTCAGCTGATCTGGTTCGACGTTTTTTAAACATTTTCTTCTACACAAACCTTCCTTGTGCCATCACGATCAATATGCAAAAAAACCGTTCAAATTCGTCCATGAGTTTGAGCGTGAAGGTGCTGACATTACTCATTTATAGAATAGATTATTATTATTTCATTTTTTATTTTTATTATTGAGTTTATCGTAACTTTTTTCACCTACAGACGAATGAATTAGTTAGGTGTCTTATTTTATCTCATTACTTTCAATTCGTGGGTGCCTCGATCGATGTAGATTTATACCTGTGATATGTATCTACTGTTACCTATACCTAGATTTTAGCTCTCGTAACGTAGAAAGGGGCGAATAATGTGTATTTATTATTACTTAAATGTTATTAATTTTTCCACGTTTTGTTTGTCAATGATAAATATAATCCCAAAGAATCTATTAAAACCGTCCGCAACGCTGTACGTTGAACGGCTCAAACATCGGAAAAAAAAAAAAAAAAAAAAAAAAAAAAAACACCTTCGGATTTCCAAGAGCGAGACCATTCGCTGCTTTCGAATCTATTAACTAGCCAAATCAAGCTCGAAATTCCATTAATGATCGCTAGATAGTGGAACCAGAAGACAAAGAAATTGCCCTGTAAATATCAGCTGATATAATGCCAATATTGGAATTATAAGGTGATATAGTTCCATTGGAATTCAATCTTACTTTGCAAAATCAAGTTTATTAATTATTGTCCGTGCTAATGTACCTACTAAAAAAGAATTGATAACTAGCTGCTTAATTTCATCTCACATATCGCTCCTAAGTCTACCTTTGGTTAGCGGTATTAGCATTGTTTTCACTTTTTTAGCACATTTTAATGAAATTTAAGTACATTCTTCAGCATAATTTAGTACATAAATTTTTGATAGATCTATTTTATAGCCAATAAACTTTATTTGAGCAATATTCTGCTAAATAATATAAATTTAACTCTTTTTAGCCATTTTTTGCTATTTTAAGTGATTTTTTCAGGACTTTTTTAAAATTTGACCAATTTAATGTACTAAAAAAATACTGGCCAACAAACTCGTCCTTTCGTTTGGAAAGCTTGATTTTTTGGCGCAAGTACGGAATTTTTATCTCAATCCTAAGGAGAGTTATCGTCTGGAAGGACATATATATTCAGGTAATCCTCCCCCCATCAACGGGTTTTTATTTTTTTTTCCCCCCTTCCTATCAGTCCTTTATCCCATTATCCCCAATAGTGTTCCCCACTGGGTGCTCAGCAACCAGAAGAACGGTTGATCATGCTCCGCCAATCAACCGGACTGGAGCCACTGAAAAGAAGCTGAACAGCAACAACCCGTGGACGCACTATTCCAACCATCTATCTTTGATAACGCGATCACGCGAAACGTCGACAAAAAACACCCTGTAAGTTTATGTAATCTATTTTCTTTATCCCTACTACACACACACACACACACAAACACACACACACACACACACACACACACACACACACACACACACAAACACACACACACATATATATATATATACATATATATATATGAAGAAGCGTTAAGCTCAAGGATTCATTCCAGAATGCCTCAAAACGGATTTCAATGAAGAACATTTTAAAAAATTTTTATTTTAAAATTTTTGGAGCCATTGAAATAGCTCCTTTCTACGAAAATTCGTAAAATTGATACATAGAATTTAAAAAATTTCTTTAAAGCAAATTTTATGTAAAATCCCAACAAAGTCATTATTTCCTGAAAGGTTCTTCATTTTGTCGACAAAAACAATTTTCTTGGTCTATTATTTTCAATAATGAAACTTTGATTTCGATCAAGAAAAAAAGGACTATTTTCAACCGATGTTTATAAAATGTTAGGGGTACATGGGTCCCCTATGAGTTTTGTCGTTCCCAAATTATTACTTTACTCAGTATATGTGTGCACACGTAAATTCTATCAAGCATAATTTTCTCAAGCCCCCGTCGTCCGATCTTTCATATTTGAAGGATAGGTGGAAGAGATTATTTTGAGCATTTCCTAACAATTTAAACATATTGTTATCATTAGAACTTAGCTACTGGGCATGTAAGAATTGTGTATTCTTGTTAATGTGCCCAATTTCAACAATTTTCTTCCGATTTCAATCAAATTTTCAGGCAAAGTGCGGGTTAGACTGAAAATAGTCCCCTATCAATTCCATACATCTCAAATCATCATTTCATCTGCGCATGCGCAAACATAAATTACTTTAAGCATCATTTTTTTACACCCTGTTCGTCTAATCTCGATGAAAAGTTGGGGGACGACGATTTAATAATCCCATGTAATTTCAGCAGCTCCTGCGTATGCGCCAAAGTGTAATACCGGAAACAAGGTTAATTTCTAGGTTTCATCAGATTAATCAGAAGGTATTTCCAGGTAATGTGAGGGTTAGGGTGCAGATTGTCCCCTACCAATTTCATTTTGCTCAAATCATTACTCCATTCTGCACATGCGCAAACGTAAATTACTCCAAAAATAATTTTTCTGTTTCCTGAATGACCGATTTTGACGTTTTACGTTAAATACCATCATCTTGATTTACTATATTCCGCTATGGAATTTTTCATGATAAATAAAACCATTTCAACGATCCATACATTTATGTTATTTTCAGTTGGTGGGTACCTATTTACTTGAATATCGTTATGCTTAGATCAGGGGGTGAAGATGTAATGATTAATTGCATTGATTTAACCTCTGCAGGTGCCTATATCAGCGAAGGCATGTTGATGGCAACCTACAGATCTGGAGTTTGAAATGGAGATCCTCTGTGATACCCAGTCAGTGCGAACTGATCAATTGAGGAGGATCTGAACCTAATTTGTTTCTTTATCGACATATGAAGTTGAAATCAGAAATGTAAGCTTCTTTTGGACAAATACAATACAAGTACAAAGTATGGACGGACCCTGATAAGCTTCGGAACCTCTGAGGCTGATTTCTTTCCTAATCGACTCAGGGCATGTATTTGGAACTCCTTTGGGACACCTCGTAAACAATTACGAGGTACGGAGGTTCATTGATCATCTGAGGGGCCTCTGAGGCATAGGTAGCCGATATCATGTGGACGAGATACTATAAACTAATTACCTAATTTCAAATAATTGAAGTTTCTATTATCATCCGAGTGAGCTCCAAATCGATTTTTTTTTTGCTGTTCATCAAATGAAGCTGGAATATTTAGGCATGAAACATGATTCTTTATTATTATTATTATTTTTTTTAAATCTGAATCACACATTTCTTAATTAATATCAATTTTCGATTTTGGAAGATCTATCTTTACGAATAGTAACTGCTCGGCTCAACCCACCAAAATCGTTTTGGTATTGTTGAATTTGTTATCGAAAGTTGACTAGCCTTTTTTTAAATATTTTGTTTTGAATTAATTCATTCAACTTATTTATTTTTCATGCTTTCATGGTATGACCATGTACTCCTAAATCGCACACTGATTTCTGTTACCAAATCCTGCTCTACGATCACTACTGTAATTAAATGGCTAACTACCTGGCTAATAGTTCCCCAGTCCTTTCGAATAAAAAGCTATATCCAGACTTATAGTCATGAAGTACCTACAGAATATAGTTAATAAAAGTTCCATCCAAATGTAAAAAGTATTATCTTGAATATTGGCTCACCTAGTCCGAAAACAGCAGCTACGATGAGAGCACTGAGCATGTTCTCGAGAGCATACACACTCCAGTCGCGGAAAAACCGTTGAGGAGGAAAGCAAGATTTACAATGCTTAGCAGGACGAAATACCGGATTCCCTATATAAAAACTGATTAAAGCACAAATTTATATCCCCGAAATTGTAATATTAAGGCCCCCAAGTAAAGAAGAGGAATTGAGGTTTCAAAAGGACAACGAAGCGGCTCTGTAAAGGTGGAAACGGCCGGTCGTGGCCCCGCACAGCTACTGAGGAGGGTTGACTGGTCTGGGACCGGCCTCCGGGGGTGGGGCATGGGGATGTGAGGGGCAGTGGGAGGCTCGTGCCCCCCTTCCCGGAACCTATCCAACCCTGCTTTAGGAACAAGACTCTCTTCCCCTTTCTTTACTCCCAAAATCACCCCTCTCCCGTTTTGTTGTGGTATTTTTAGTCTCATTCGGATCAATTCAGACCAAATTCAGAGTTTTTCGACTCCATTTGAGAACATTCCAGACCGAATTCGGAATTTTCCAGACCAAATTCAGAATTTTCCAAACCAAATTCAGAATTTTCCTGCCCGATTTAGATGTTTCTAAATCAAACGCAGAATTTGCCATTTCAATTTCTGAATTTTACTTTTTTTCAAATTTTTTCAGCATAATATTGTGAACACATTTTTAAAAGTTTTAGTTCATTGGTGATGAATTTCTTTTCACAAAAATTTTGCAGAAAAATATAATATTTTAGCCGTTTTTAACCATTTTTAGTGATTTTTTAAGGTACATTTTAAAAATATTTACCAGTTTAATGTACCTACTCAAAAAACGCTGGCCGGTGAGCTCATTCGTTTATTTGGAAAGCTTGATCTTTAGGCGCAAGAACGGAATTTTTATTTCAATGCTAAAGAGAGTATAGTTTAGAATGATGTCATTAAACCGTGACATTCGTTTCATAATGAATTTCAATTAAGAACATTTTCAATCATTTTTATTTAAAAATTTTTGGAGCCATTGCAATAGTTTCTAACTATGGTTTCAAGTGGGGGGGGGGGGGGGGGTCGAATTTCGGAGTACAGAACAGTTTTTGGCAAGGGTACCTCCCGAGCTGGACCAATGAAGTCCTTACCATACATGAGATTGCATCAGCCATTCTTGTTACGTGCATTTACAAAAATTATCCTAACAATATAGGGATATATTGTTAAACAACAAAAAATAACAATATAACAATTAAATTGGGGGAAAAACGGCGACGGGAGATGCTTATTTAGTTGAAAAATAATATTTATCACATTCAGAATATTAACTTCAAAATTCGGATACTGGTTTGGAAAATTCTGAATTTTACTTGAAAAATTCTGGAATTGGTTTAGATAAATTATCAGTTAGGTCTGGAAAATTCCGAATCGGATTTGAAAAAGCTGCATGCCTTCAATGTTGAATGACTTGATAGATAGGTATCGACCTACAAATCTGCCCTCGGGACCATTTCAGATGACTGAAAATCTAAGGACAAGGAAAAAACATCTGCCAAGTTGGGAGTGGCACATAGCTTCCTCGCTTACCCATCATGAATGTATAGATCATTGAAAAGTTTTAAATGATCTTAAAAAATTACATACGGAAAAGAGTAAATCAAGAAGTAGCGTGAAATGTCATATTGGTCATTTAAGAAACGAAAAAATGATGCTCAATGTAATTTACGTTTGTGCAAGCGCAGAATGATCTGATGAGTTGAAAATGGTGAAATAGGTAGAACTATCTGCAACCTATACCGCCCATTCGCTGAAAATTTTATCAAAATAGAATGAAAACTGTAAGAATTAAGAAAATTACAAGAATTTCAAATTATCGCATGCGCAGTAACTACTGATACAATCGTGTTGAAATTGAAATGAGTCTTCTTCCAACCATCATCCAAATTTAGTGTACTTAGAGTGTGAAAAAATGGAGCATAAGGGAATTTACGTTTGCGCAAGTGCAGAATGAAGTATTGATTTGGCAACAATGAAACTGATAGGGGACCATCTTCAACCTAACCCGCGCATGTTTTGACAAATTCATCGAAATCGGATGAAAACAGCGGAAATTAAGGTAGTCACAAGGCTTTCACATAGGCGCATGAGCAGTAGCTATTAATGATACAATCATGTTGAAATAAATATGGAATGATCAAATCGTCATCCCCCAACTATCATCCATACTTGAGCGAGATCGGACAATTAGTTAGTGAGAAAATGAAGCTTGGTACAATTTACGTTTACGCATGCGCAGAATCAGGTATTGAGTCAAGAACGATGAAACTGATAAGGGCCGTCTACCTCTTAGCCCGCACATCCCCTGAAAATGTCATCCAAATCGGAGGAAGACTGTTGGAAAATAAGCTTGTTACAAGTATTTGCGGACACACGACATACACACACACAGACAGACAGACACGGAACCAAAGTTGTTCAGAATGGTCTAAAACTGACCATTTTTTCCACTGTGGAAATTTCGATTTTGGAGACCAAAAAATGTTGTGTCTCCCGAAAGTGAGAGCAATGCTTCCGCTACCTTTAGGTTAACTCGGAAGCAATAAAATTAGGAAGAACTGAAGATCCCTTCCAATGGAGGTAATACATGATAACACTACCTACTCAACAAAAAGAAAAACAAAAAAGAAAAGAAAAATCAAAGTCGTGCCCTTACGAACTCCCACTTCGTTTCCTGTGTCTGGATGTGTACCGGTAGGCTGGGTCATCGATTTTAATAGTCATTTCTTATGACAGTCCGTATCCAGGTGTTGCCGAACTCACGGTAGTCACAAAAGATACACTTCTGGTGGTTACGCTTGCAGTACGCATGGAAATGGTGCGTGTCGCCACAAAACAGGCACGGGTGTCTCGGGGAGGAACACATGGGCACCCTGGATGTGGTAGAACACTTGTAGAACTGCTCGGACACCTAGCGACGAAGTGCCCCGTTCCTCCACAGCCATA
Organism: Adelphocoris suturalis; assembly: GCA_030762985.1. Taxonomy (NCBI): domain Eukaryota; kingdom Metazoa; phylum Arthropoda; class Insecta; order Hemiptera; family Miridae; genus Adelphocoris; species Adelphocoris suturalis. The sequence goes on from CM061040.1 coordinate 38,752,059, forward strand.
GCAATGTCGTTCCCCTAGAGCTACCTCCGCTAGGTGGCACCTTGTCCGAAAGGGGGAACAACCCTGTTTGCGCAAAGGGTGGTTCCTCCTGTGCTACCCTCTTGCCGCCATCATCCCTCTCCGCTGTCCCCTGCCTTATCCACGATGTTGATCCTGTAATACTTGTGAAGGGGATTCAAAAGAGAGTGGATGTTGTCCACACATTCCTTACTACCTCTGCAAGTTCTCCTTGTTGTGGGATAGCTTCACATATTATTATCTGAGGTTACCTGGCAAATGATACATCTTGACAACGTGTAATTTTAGCAGAAATAAAAGTCAGTTTTATTCTAAGAGTTCTAAGGTGTTGTCTGTTCTATATAAATTTAAAAAATAGAATCTATCGTGAAATCAATTAATAAATACATGGTGGTAGCGGTGGGATGGTCTTTGTCCACACCAAATGCATTCAGCTGGGATTAGCATGAAATGGTTTTTGACTATTTTTAGTGTACTATTTTGGGTAGTTATTTATTACTAGCCGCTCCGGCTCAATACCCTCGCCTCCACGTCCAGCCGGGGGGCAAGCCACCCGGACCCCCCATTAAATTGCTCGCTTCGCTCGCAAAGTGTGGTATGTAGGGAATGTTGCTCGCTTCGCTCGCAAAGTGTGGCATGTAGCAAATGTTGCTCGCTCCGCTCGCAAAGTGTGGTATGTAGGGAATGTTGCTCGCTTCGCTCGCAATTGAAACATGTAGGGGAGGTTGCTTGCTTCGCTCGCAAACGGTAGATCTCTAAGGGTAGGTTTAACTTCTGTAGGGGATGCTGCTCGCTTCGCTCGCTTGAGGAAGTTAATGCTGCTCGCTTCGCTCGCTTGAGGAAGTAATACTGCCCACCCAACTTGGCAGACGTTTTTTTCTGTTGGAAATTCTTACAAACAAATTAAATCTTATAAAACTACGTGGAACCACAAAAAAGTTTATTTGGGGATGTTGCTGGCTTCGCTCGCAAGGCATTGCTGTATATGTGTAGGACAAACCCGTACCTATTTATCGCTTTGCTCGCAAGATATACCTGTGTAGGAAAAAACCGGTATTTATTACGTTGAAATGAGTCATCGACTCCCTTCAAGATTTAACTGCGTAGGCCAAGTCCCTTCCCTCGCAAGGTATACCTGTATATGAGTGGGCACCTAGGTGTACCTGCTCGCCACATTGTCATCGAACTCCAAACACGTCTTCCCAGAGCCTTCTCGCGAACACGGCAAAATTAATTTCTGATGTTAAACGCTTCTCCTCGCTTCCGCTCGCGATTTGACCAACTTAACGTCACTTTTTTCGATATCCGATTTCGGATTCAGATTCGGCGGACCCAAAGCTGTATTTCGCCCGCGAAAACCGTTCCGAAAAACGTACCTTTATGGGGTATATTTTAATCGGAAAAAACGTAGTTTTTGTCGGACTTTTCGAGAAAACACGGTCCGTACTTTCGCATTTATTTGACGCATTTCCCGATACTTTTTTCGCGATCCGATCGCGCCGTCGTCTTTCTCGTTTCAAAACCTACGAAACCGGTATTTTTCCGGAATTTTCAACGGCCGTTTAGAGGGGTTGGGGAAGTGGGGAAGTCCAAAAAGCGCACATTAATTCTTTCTTCGACCCCCCTCCCGCCCTACGGCCCATGGTTCGGGTGGGATTAGAAAATTTTAAATTCGCTTATACACCCTATCGGAAAATCCCAAGAAGATCCCCCCACTCGTAGATCCGGCCCACTCAGCCGTTTGGCCGTGCATAGACACGACAGACAGACAGACAAACAGACAGACGGAGTTTCATTCTTATAAATAACTAGCCGCTCCGGCTCGCTACGCTCGCCTCCATGTCCAGCCGGGGGGCAAGCTCGTTCGTCGCTTCGCTCGCAAAGTGTGGTATGTAGGGAATGTTGCTCGCTTTGCTCGCAAAGTGTGGCATGTAGGGAATGTTGCTCGCTTCGCTCGCAAAGTGTGGTATGTAGGGAATGTTGCTCGCTTCACTCGCAATTGAAACATGTAGGGGATGTTGCTTGCTTCGCTCGCAAACGGTAGATCTCTAAGGGTAGGTTTAACTTCTGTAGGGGATGCTGCTCGCTTCGCTCGCTTGAGGAAGTTATACTGCCCACCCAACATGTAGGGAATGATGCTCGCTTCGCTCGCAAACGGTAGATCCCTAAGGGTAGGTTTAACTTCTGTAGGGGATGCTGCTCGCTTCGCTCGCTTGAGGAAGTTATACTACCCACCCAATATGTAGGGGATGTTGCTCGCTTCGCTCGCAAACGGTAGGTCTCTAAGGGTAGGTTTAACTTCTGTAGGGGATGCTGCTCGCTTCGTTCGCTTGAGGAAGTTATACTGCCCACCCAACTTGGCAGACGTTTTTTTCTGTTGGAAATCCTTACAAACAAATTAAATCTTATAAAACTACGTGGAACCACGAAAAGTTTATTAGGAGATGATGCTCGCTTCGCTCGCTTGAGGAAGTTATACTGCCCACCCAACTTGGCAGATGTTTTTTTCTGTTGGAAATTCTTACAAACAAATTAAATCTTATAAAACTACGTGGAACCACGAAAAGTTTATTAGGGAATGTTGCTCGCTTCACTCGCAAGGTATTGCTGTATATGTGTAGGAAAAAACCCGTATTTATTCTGTTGAAATGAGTCATCGAGTCCCTTCTGGTTAGCAACATTGTGAAACGACGGCGGTCTCGATTTGTAGGAGGAAGTTATATTGGAGGAAGTTATACTGCCCACCCAACTTGGCAGACGTTTTTTTCTGTTGGAAATTCTTACAAACAAATTAAATCTTATAAAACTACGTGGAACCACAAAAAAGTTTATTTGGGGATGTTGCTGGCTTCGCTCGCAAGGCATTGCTGTATATGTGTAGGACAAACTGTTGAAATTCACCTACCATTCAAACATTCCACTCGCCAGACATTTAGGATAATTAACGTTCTGATACACACATATGGTTTGTATCATTGTTACGAAATTGTCCTGATCAACGCAACACTTTTCTAGTTTCACTCTTGTGTAAAATACTGTCTAAAATTGTTCAATATAAATATTCGATATTTGTTATCACACTGCCTTCTACCTTCCGAATTAGCTTCCACTATACATTTTAACAGGTTATGGGCCCAGTACATAGTATCGGAAAAAATTTCAAAAACGGTTGTGACCAAAATTGCTTCAACATAACATTCTGTGAAGTAGATTAGGTTCAACTAAGAAATTGTCTAATCCAGAAAAATGGCCGGAAGTAATTACCGGATAGAGCCATTAAGAAAAGACAACTACGATACTTGGAAGATACAGGCAGAAGCAATTCTCATAAAGAACAAGCTGTGGGGATACGTTGTTGGGACGATTCCTGAACCAAACGAGGCAGCAACAGCAGCAGAAAAGGCAGAATGGATGGAAAACGACTTGAATGCGAGGTCTGATCTTTTATTAGTCATATCTCCAGCTGAACTTAAGCAAGTTAAAAACTGTACCACATCAAAAAGTGTGTGGGACACATTAAAAAATGTTTCCCAAAGTTCTGGTCCTGCTCGAAAAGCAACTCTCTTAAAAAGACTTGTTTTACATAAGATGAGAGGAAGCGACGACATTCGTGACCATCTAAATGTATTCATGGATGCTGTCGAAAAACTACGCGAAATGGAAATTCAAATAAATCCTGAATTACTGAGTATAATGATGCTTTATAGCTTATCTCAAAATTTTGAAAATTTCCGCGTAGCGATCGAAAGTAGGGATAAACTTCCAACTCCAGACGAATTAAAAATAAAAATCATAGAAGAATTCGAAGCTAGGAGAAAGGATGAAACCCTAAAAACTAGTGAAGACGCACTCTACTCAAATAATAAACTGCAGTCGAAATTTTACAAAAATAAAAATAGAAAACCATGTAAGACTTGTGGAAGAACAAATCACCCTACTGAGAAGTGTTGGCAAAATAAAAGTAACCAACAAAAATCAAAGTTAGCAGAATCAACTTGGTACACTGTAGAAGAAAGTCTTGCCGCAAATACTAAGACGTATAATGCAGGTTCAAGTTGGTGTTTAGATAGTGGTAGTACATCTCACCTATGTTCTGATAGATCAAAATTCACAGGTTTTGAACAACAAAATGGCAAACTAAAGCTAGCTTCTAAAGAATCTACAGCTAATATTGCTGGAAAAGGATTTGTGAAAGTGAAGCTGGGAAATGACCATATTGTAAATCTATCTGATACATTATTCGTACCTAATCTCAGCACGAATTTATTATCCGTTAGCAAGATAACCAATAAAGGTCTTGAGGTAACTTTCAAAAATGACCGTGCTGAAATTCGGGACCAAAATGGAAATTTAATTGTAACAGCAAATAAAAATAATAATCTGTACACGATAAATGAAGATAACTTTTCAGCTTACATGTCCACTACAGATAAAGTACCTGAAATCCAAAACTGGCACAAAAAACTAGGACATATAAACGAAAATGACCTAAAACTAGCTAGGAAAAATAAAATAATGAAAGGACTAAAATTTAAACCTTCTGACACACTCGATGATTGTGAAACGTGCATCAAGGGAAAATTCTCAAAACGCCCTTTTCCTTCAAGGGATGAACCTAAAAATTTGGACCCTCTTGAAATTATTCATTCCGATGTGGTCGGCCCTATGCGTTGCGCGTCTCCGGGTGGATCGAAATATTTCGTAACCTTTATTGACGAATATTCCCGTTATGGTCGAGTTTATTTCCTAAAGCATAAAAATGAAGTAATTCAATATTTCAAAGAATTCAAGAATGAAGTCGAAAACTATCTAAACAAGAAAATTAAATATTTCCAAAGTGATAATGAACGAGCGGAGTACATCAACCATGAATTTGAAAAATTGCTAAGGGATTCTGGTATCAGACGTCGACTTTCAGCACCTCGAACGCCCGAACAAAATGGATTGGCCGAGCGCAGAAATAGAGCTTTGCTAGATAAGGCAAGATGTCTCATGCTCGAATCAAATATGCCACCGATGTTCTGGGCTGAGGCCATTTATTGCTCTAACTATTTGTTGAATAGATGTCCGTCTAGAGTTTTAAACCATCAAACTCCATTCCAGAGATGGACAGGACGCATACCTTCAGTTCGCCACTTGCATATATTTGGCGCCAAGACATTTGTCATGGATAAAACTAAAAGCAAAGACAAATTCCAAGCCAGAGCCGAGGAGGGCATATTCCTTGGTTATTCTGAAGTCTCAAAGGCATACCGAGCCTGGATGCCCTCAAGAAACAAAATTATGATTTCTAGGGATGTAAAAGTAGTCAACCAATTTTACTATACTGAACAAACAAAAAATGATTCATTTCCATCCAGTTCAGGATCTGAAACTCAAGAATTCATCCAGAACGAAGACAAAATGATAGATGTATTCACGAACGAAAATCATGAAACTCAACCAAATGACTAGGGGGCGGAACTCGAAGTTGAAGACAATCACGAAGAAGATGAAGAACAAAGAAATGAAAACCAGTACAATCTAAGGGATAGGGCACAACTAAATCCCCCAGAAAGGTTAAATGATTTTGAAGTCGCATCCTTAACCCAAAAAGAAGCATTGGAGAGAACAGACGCAAAATCTTGGGAGGAAGCCATTAAAAATGAAATTAGAGCCCACCAAGAAAACGAAACATGGAAAATAGTTAAAAGAATTAAAGGGTCAAACGTCATAGGAAACAAAATGGTGTTGAAAAACAAGTACAAAGCAAACGGCGAGTTAGAACGTCGAAAAGCACGACATACTCACAAAAGAACTAACCAGCCCTCGGCATTGTGAACTCACAAAGGCTATAGGACTTTGTTAAGTGTTTATGTTCTGTTGAGTGAGGGGGAGTGTTGAAATTCACCTACCATTCAAACATTCCACTCGCCAGACATTTAGGATAATTAACGTTCTGATACACACAAATGGTTTGTATCATTGTTACGAAATTGTCCTGATCAACGCAACACTTTTCTAGTTTCACTCTTGTGTAAAATACTGTCTAAAATTGTTCAATATAAATATTCGATATTTGTTATCACACTGCCTTCTACCTTCCGAATTAGCTTCCACTATACATTTTAACACAAACCCGTACCTATTTATTCTGTTGAAATGGTGCTCGAAAGGGAAAGTTCCATCCTTATACGCGCGCGTGCGTTGGCCTGCTCGCAAGGTATTGCGTAGAAGTCGAGTCCCTTCCGTTGTGAAATGGGCGGCGGGGTCGATTAAAAATGTAATTTTAACGATTCGCCTCGCTTCCGCTCGCGATTTGACCAACTTAACGTCACTTTTTTCGATATCCGATTTCGGATTCAGATTCGGCGGACCCAAAGCTGTATTTCGCCCGCGAAAACCGTTCCGAAAAACGTACCTTTATGGGGTATATTTTAATCGGAAAAAACCAAGTTTTTCGGCGGACTTTTCGAGAAAACGGGTCCGTACTCTCGCATTTTTTTGACGCATTTCCCGATACTTTTTTCGCGATCCGATTGCGCCGTCGTCTTCCTCGTAGGAAAACCTACGAAACCCGTATTTTTCCGGAATTGTCAACGGCCGTTTAGAGGGGTAGGGGAAGCGGGGAGGTCCAAAAAGCGCACATTAATTATTACTTCGACCCCCCCTCCCGCCCTACGGCCCATGGTTCGGGTGGGATTAGAAAATTTTAAATTCGCTTATACACCCTATCGGAAAATCCCAAAAAGATCCCCCCACTCGGAGACACCCCCCACTCAGCCGTTTGGCCGTGCATAGACACGACAGACAGACAAACAGACGGAGTTTCATTCTTATTAATAACTAGCCGCTCCGGCTCGCTACGCTCGCCTCCACGTCCAGCCGGGGGGCAAGCCCCCCGGACCCCCCATTAAGTTGCTCGCTTCGCTCGCAACGTGTGGCGTGTAGGGAATATTGCTCGCTTCGCTCGCAAAGTCTGGCATGTAGGATATGTTGCTCGCTTCGCTCGCAAAGTCTGGCATGTAGGATATGTTGCTCGCTTCGCTCGCAAAGTCTGGCATGTAGAAAATGTTGCTCGCTTCGCTCGCAAAGTTTGGCATTTAGGGAATTTTACTCGCTTTGCTCGCAAACGGTAGATCCCTAAGGGTAGGTTTAACTTCTGTAGGGGATGCTGCTCGCTACGCTCGCTTGAGGAAGTTATACTGCCCACCCAACTTGGCAGACGTTTTTTTCTGTTGGGGAATTCTTACTTACAAATTAAATCTTATAAAACTACGTGGAACCACGAAAAGTTAATTAGGGGATGTTGCTCGCTTCGCTCGCAAGTCCGTATTTATTCTGAAGGGGATGCTGCTCGCTTCGCTCGCTTGAAGAAGTTATACTGCCCACCCAACTTGGCAGACGTTTTTTTCTGTTGGAAATTCTTACAAACAAATTAATTCTTATAAAACTACGTGGAACCACGAAAAGTTTATTAGGGAATGTTGTACTGCCCACCCAACTTGGCAGACGTTTTTTTCAGTTGGGAATTCTTACAAACAAATTAAATCTTAGAAACTACGTGGAACCACGAAAAGTTTATTCGGGGATGTTGCTCGCTTCGCTCGCAAGGTATACCTGTATATGTGTAGGACAAAGTCCGTATTTATTATTTGAAATGGCTCTCGCTTCGCTCGCAAGGTATTGCGTAGAAGTGCAAATGGGAACCCCCCTGTGAGGGTCCCTTCAGGTAAGCAACGTTGTGTAACGGCGGCCCGTGGTCGATTAATTTCTGATGTTAAACGGTTCCCTTGCAATTCCCCTCCCAATTTGACCTACTTTCCGTCACTTTTTTCGATATCCGACTTCGGATTCAGATTCGGCGGACCCAAAGCTGTATTTCGCCCGCGAAAACCGTTCCGAAAAACGTACCTTTATGGGGTATATTTTAATCGGAAAAAACCAAGTTTTTCGGCGGACTTTTCGAGAAAACGGGTCCGTACTCTCGCATTTTTTTAACGCATTTCCCGATACTTTTTTCGCGATCCGATCGCACCGTCGTCTTCCTCGTAGGAAAACCTACGAAACCCGTATTTTTCCGGAATTGTCAACGGCCGTTTAGAGGGGTAGGGGAAGCGGGGAAGTGGAAAAAGCGCACATTAATTATTACTTCGGACGCCCATGGTTCGGGTGGGATTAGACCATTTTAAATTCGCTTATACACCCTATCGGAAAATCCCAAAAAGATCCCCCCACTCGTAGATCCGGCCCACTCAGCCGTTTGGCCGTGCATAGACACGACAGACAGAGCGACAGACAGACGGAGTTTCATTCTTATTAATAACTAGCCGCTCCGGCTCGCTACGCTCGCCTCCACGTCCAGCCGGGGGGCAAGCCCCCCGGACCCCCCATTAAATTGCTCGCTTCGCTCGCAAAGTGTGGCATGTAGGGAATATTGCTCGCTTCGCTCGCAAAGTGTGGCATGTAGGGAATGTTGCTCGCTTTGCTCGCAAAGTGTGGCATGTAGGGAACGTTGCTCGCTTCGCTCGCAAAGTGTGGCTGTATACATGCGATGTATTACAATTGAAACGTGAAGGGATGTTGCTCGCAAACGGTAGATCTCTAAGGGTAGTTTTAACTTCTGTAGGGGATGTTGCTCGCTCCGCTCGCTTGAGGAAGTTATACTGCCCACCCAACTTGGCAGACTTTTTTTCTGTTGGAAATTCTTACAAACAAATTAAATCTTATATAACTACGTGGAACCACGAAAATTTTATTAGGGGATGTTGCTCGCTTCGCTCGCAAGGTATACCTGTATATCCTTGAGGAAGTTATACTGCCCACCCAACTTGGCAGACGTTTTTTTCAGTTGGGAATTCTTACAAACAAATTAAATCTTATAAAACTACGTGGAAACACGAAAAGTTTATTCGGGGATGTTGCTCGCTTCGCTCGCAAGGTATTGCTGTATATTTGTAGGAAAAAATCCGAATTTATTCTGTTGAAATGGCTCTCGCTTCGCTCGCAAGGTACTTTTGTGTACCTGCTCGCAACACCCAAACACCGAAACCTGTACCTGAGTTATCAAACCCCAAACACGTTGTCTTCCTAGAGCCTTCTCGCGTCCACAGCACATATAATTTCTCTTTTTAATAGCTTAATCTCGCTTCCGCTGGCAATTCGACCGAGTTCTCGTCACTTTTTTCGATATCCGATTTCGGATTCAGATTCGGCGGACCCAAAGCTGTATTTCGCCCGCGAAAACCGTTCCGAAAAACGTACCTTTATGGGGTATATTTTAATGGGAAAAAACCAAGTTTTTCGGCGGACTTTTCGAGAAAACGGGTCCGTACTCTCGCATTTTTTTGACGCATTTCCCGATACTTTTTTCGCGATCCGATCGCGCCGTCGTCTTCCTCGTAGGAAAACCTACGAAACCCGTATTTTTCCGGAATTGTCAACGGCCGTTTAGAGGGGTAGGGGAAGCGGGGAAGTCCAAAAAGCGCACATTAATTATTACTTCGACCCCCCTCCCGCCCTACGGCCCATGGTTCGGGTGGGATTAGAAAATTTTAAATTCGCTTATACACCCTATCGGAAAATCCCAAAAAGATCCCCCCACTCGTAGACTCCCCCCACTCAGCCGTTTGGCCGTGCATAGGCACGAGCGACAGACAGACAGACGGAGTTTCATTCTTATTAATAATTCTTAAGAGATAGAGATAGAGATAGAGATAGGAAATGGGGAGCGGGTTTATCCCAATTTATCAATTTCATGTTTTGGGTGACCCTTTAGCTCCCACAAACATGTTTCCGAGATCATGATTTTTGAATATGTGAGCCCTTTAATACTGCCCTGTAGGGTTAAAAATATTGTTCCGAGCTTCTAGGATCAATCAGATAGGTACCAAATGTTATTTTTAAGCCAAGTTTCATAAAGTTTGGTTCAGTAGTTCAGGAGAAAAGATTTTGACGGCGGACAGACGGATATTTTTTATCCGATTCTGGTTTATTATTTTCAATATGAACCATAGTGGGTTTACACCGTAGAACCCAAAAATCAAATTAAAAAAAAAAAAAAAATCCGTCCGTCCGCCGTCCGCGGCTTTTCTACGAAATTAGGTAACCAAACTTCATGAAACGCATGCGTTAAAAAACGCATTTGGGATCTAGATGGTATAAGCCCGGTATCAATTTTTTTCAACCCTAAATGGTAGCATTAAAGGGCTAAACATTCAAAAATCGATATCTCAAACACTTTCAAGGTAACAGAATAATTTTTTGCTTGTCAATGATAAGTATAATCCCAAAGAGTCAATTAAAATCATCCGCAAAGCTGTACGTTGAACGGTTCGCTTCCCCTAGGGCTTGAACTTCGATAAAACACCTTCGGATTTCAAGATAGAAAAATGATGCGCTGCTAACGAATTTATTGATTAGCCGATCAAGGTCGAAATTTCATCAAAGACCGCTACATCGTGGTACTAGAATACATAAAAATTGCCTTGTAAATATCAGCTGCGATATATTATATAATGCCAATATTGGAATTATCAGGTAGTTCCAAAGGAATTTATTCTAACGTTGCGAAATCGAGTTTATCAACGTTCGTGCGGATGTACCTACTAGTGAAGTATTGGTAGGTACCTAAATGCTAAATTTCGCCTCTTAAATTGCTCCCAAGTCTGCCTATAGGTAGCAGAAGCATTGTTTTCTCTTTTGAGAGATGGAAAATTTTGCAGGCTTACTGCAAAGGCCATGGATTAATATTGTGCTGATACTATCATATCCGGTAGACCGGATGATTTATTGCGGGGGATGATGATGCTAGGGGGGGGGGGGGGGGCATATGATGATGGCACATGATGAGATTTATTAATATTGCAGGGTGGGCATGATAGGCGGCAGTGATAAACTGCTACCAATGATACGAGTACGATCGTTTCCAAAATGATAGGTGCAGATAGGATGATCGAGTCGTCTTCTCCTAACTATCTACCAAAATTGAGATCGGATGACTAAGGCATAAAAAATTATTCTGGACGAAATTCGCGTTTGCGCATGCGAAAAGTGGAGTATTGAATTGGGAACAATGAAACTGATAGGGGATTATCTACTACCTAATCCGCATATTCCATAAAAATTCCATCAAAATCGGATAAAAGCTGTGGAAATTAAGCTCGTTACAAGGATTTGCGGACAGACATGAAGAAATACAGTACACGCAACTAAAGTAGTGCAGAATAATCTAAAACGTAAAATGCGAGTAGAAATTTTGATTCCCCATAAAAAGTAAGAACCATGATGATAAGATGGGAGAAACGTTTTTCAATTCACATATTGGGATAACGGTGGGTGCAGAACTGATATTGTAGGTAGAAAATGGAACAGGGCCGAGCGGGCGAGGGTGAAAGTCGAGGTTCAGCCGCCCCCGTAATCTACCGCCCGTGATATCCATCTGCTAAGCTGATTGTACCGGAATTGCAGAGACCCCTTCCCCCTCTCATCGATGGGTTGGTACCGAGTCATTTTAACTAAACCAACAAAGTTGCGAATAGGGAATGCTTTCCCGTTTCGGATCCATTCAAGTCGGATTTCCAGTTTTCCACTGGTCTCATTTTTTTTGAGGTTTTTTTCTTTTTTTCGAGCTGCTATACCTATATTTCATAGTATGGTGGCAGTTCCATCGCTCAAACTAATACAATGAAATAACGTCTGCCAAGTTGGGTGTGGCACATAGCTTCCTCGTATCCGTAACACGAATGTATAGGTACATCAATGAAATGTTTTAAATGATCTTCAAAAATTCCAATTCCGAAAATAAATCAAGAAGTAAATAGGTCAATTAAGAAACAAAAAGATGCATGAAGTAATTTATGTTTGCGTATGCGCAGAGTGATGTTATGATTTGAGAACAATTAAACTGGTAGGGGGCCATCGAAAATCCACAATCCCTGAAAATGTAATCAAAATCTGATGAAAATTGTGGAAATTGATTAAACTTGTAAAAATGACTACACATTTACGCACGCGCAGCAGCTAATGATGCAATCGTTTTTAAATTGATGTGTTGATCAAATCGTCTTCTCCAACTATCCTCCGAAGTTAAGCGTTGATCGGACAACCAGACATTGAGAAAATGATGCTAGATGAATTTTACGTTTGTGCATGCGCAAAGTGGAGTATTGATTTCAGAACAACGAAACTAACAGGGGACCATCTACCATCATGCCTAACCCATACACTCCCTGAAAATGTCATCAATATCTAATGAAAACTCTGAATTAAGCTATTTACAAGGATTACATTTTCGCACATGCAAAGCAGCTACTATTGGAACAAGCGCGTTGAAATTGCTATGGGTTGATCAAATCGTCTTCTCCCACCCATCCTCCAAATTTGAGGGAGGTCAAATTGGTAGGGCGTGAAAAAATGGCGCTTGAGGTAATTTACGTTTACTTAGGCGCATTGTGACCTATTGATTTGGGAACAATAAAACTAACAGGGGACTATCGACTGCTTACCCCGAAAATTCCCTAAACATTTAATGAAAATCAGATGAAAACTGAAGAAATTGAGCTTGTTACAAGAATTTTACATTCGCGCATGTGCAAGAACTACTGACCATACGATCATGTTGAAATTTATAAGGGTGATCAAATAGCTTTCACCAAAGCATCCGCCAATTTTGAGCAAGATGACAACTAAGGCGTGAGAAAATAACGATTGACAGAAGTAAGCTGTGCTCCCGAGGTAAAGGTAGAATGGTTAGCTGACAAAAACTATATGACGCTACGTTCCTATTGATTAATATTGAAATGGCAAGACTAGTTGCTATCATTAAGCATGTTACCTTGAGGGGGTGGCGGGTCGTCCTCGACAGCTTCCGGTAGTGTTGCTGCCACCAAAAGCAGACCTGGGCCCTCGGTAGATATAGCGGGGGCGAAGAGATCAAACCTGAACGCTCACTTAAACGTTACTGCAAATGCTAAGGTAAGTATTGGATAAGACTCCAACTGAAGGTTCGTTACTGTGTGCGATTGTGCCTGAAGGGTGCTTAGCAAAGTCAATTCTGGAACTGAAGGTTCCCTATACTCGTTACGGCAAATGTGCCTAGACCAGGAGAGAGTCAAGGAAACAACAGAATAGGTACCTGTAGAACGTGTCGTATAACAAAACTCAAGTTCACATGCAATAATGGTAAAAACATATGAAATGCTTCCGTCAAGTTTGTCGAGATCAGAACAGGAATGTTACGATTTAAGAATTTGTTACACCACGTGGTTATTAGTGAACCACCAAAACGTTACTCTTATTACTAAAATACTCAATAACTATACTCTCATGATCAACGTTACTGACTGACGTAATACACAATGCTGACTTAGTTGTTACTATCGTTACGATTATTCTCACAAAACGTTACGGTTCTATTACTGAGTTCAGAATTAGTTTAAAGTGTCCTTTCACAAGTTTAGTCGCCACTTCCTTCCTACTGTTCTATTGGCCAATAGATAAGATGTGATAAATTTACCTCTATCCCGTCGGGCCCCTCAGGAAATCCGCTGGCAGAGATGTCGATGATTTTCCAGGTGTTTCAATACTGTGCCGTTATGTCAATGAGAAAAGCATGTGTTATTACCGGGGAGACTATAGCAAGGACGGGTTACTATGAACGGTTGAAACAGGGGTGAACGTTACGAGGACACAAATCTCTGGGATGCCAAATACACGCGGACCTTCAGATTCTACCTGCAGGTAGCGGAAGCAGTTTTCATTTCGGAAAGAGAAATATTTCTTGCCTCAAAATCAAACTTTTCACTCGCATTTTACGTTTTAGACCATTCTGAACAACGATGGTTCCAAGTCTGTCTGTATATCAGAGTGTGTTTATCTTTCATTTGTCCGTAAAACCTTGTAACAAGCTTAATTTTCACAGTTTTCATCCGATTTATATGAAATTTTCAGGGAATGTGTGGGTTCGGGTCACTAGAGATTGGCCACCCGAGTGTAGTACATAATGTAAGTACACAAGGCATTGAAACTCGTTAATAATTTTATTTTGAATCGCTTTCTTCAGCAGTCTTTATTTAAAACAACATAATAAAGCGAGTTAAAATGAACTGACTTAGGTAATACAATGAGATATTTATTTAAATTCTACTCCTCATCCGTATTTTTTTGGAACAACACAATGAATGAAACGAAGTGAAAATGATTTCAAAGACTGACCTAATTGGATAAAATATCCCACATTTAAATGGTAGGCTTAGTCATGGAACTTGAGTTACAGAAAAGACGCGAGGCAACAAACTCCAGAGGTTTATTAATTTTGTGTTATTTCTGAAATCTTCTATGCAGATCACTATTCCGTACATTAGTCAGGCATCACTTTCCAACTTCCTAAAAAACCAAAGAAGATCGAGCTGGATCAGCAGAACTTCAGCCTACTCCGCATACCAAAGTCGCTTTGTTATTTACCTACATTCGTGTTCATGATTTTTTCCCTTCCAACATTCAATCCCTTCTGGAGTGTGAACAATTGGAAGTAGTATTGGAAGGTGGTCTCTGTTGATTCATTGAACTGAGTTATATCTAAATCTAATGGAAAAATTACCCTTTTATTCTGAAAGTTTTCGACACCTCGATTTTTTAACGTTTTAACCCTCAATTTTTTTTCCTTGGGGTTGATCTAAAGCAATGCCAAGATTATTGGATTTTTACTGCCCTCTTCTCAGATGATCCATCCATTTTCTTTTCAGTCTTCTTCTCTATGTTATATTTTTCTGCTGTCTTGGCTCTACATTGACCTGGGCGATGACTCCTTATTTGGTGGGGTCTGAAGAAACTTTTGGAAGAGAATGCAAATTATATAGGCTAATGTAGTTAGACGGTCCCAGATCTACTCTATATTCAGGTTTCTGGACTACTATGTGATCGATAGTCTTGTCCAGCCTGCTCGGTCAGCGATGGAGGAGGTGAGCAGTCAACAAAAGAAATAAAAGTTCTGTGGATTGACCCCAGTCGTACTTCGAGGCATCTAAGAACAATAAAAATACTCTCATATATCCGATAAATATTAGTAAAAGATCAAGATAACATCTTTATTTAGTGGCCCAAGGAACAATACATAAGCGGCCCTAGGTACAAGAAATCATTTTGTTAAAAATGTCTTATTTTGTTTAAAAATTGAGACTAAAACTATTGCAAGTGTTTCCCAGTTACTTAAGGAACAATTTGCAATCGGAAAATCATAAATCAATTATGTACTTAGTTTGTATGTGGGGGCTTTCTGGGTGTAACATGTAAATTGACATTGCAAAAACTTCATAATCTGCTTACAGCATTATCAGTGAACAAGAGCAAATGCACCCTTAGACGTACACCATGATGGTAGCTCAAGATAATGCAAACACGATTTTGATACCCCCATATTCCATCAACTGACTTGCCCTAGGTACAAATAATAATAATACCCCATAGGGGAGGACCCTTGAGGTCCTACAGGGTTGGCGTCACTGTGGCCCCAAGCTAGCGTTGGTTCACCCAAAGTGATAGGCTTAGACCTTGATCTGATCTTCTGGCATCAAGAAACAAGCGTGTTGGGTCTAGTAATCTTCCCTCCCTCTCTTTTCTTTTTTCCTGATCTCCCCCCTTCAGCATTTCCAACACCGTCCTCACACAAACACATGTCACAACACAAAACACTCATACTACACACAGGGGCGAGGCTTGTGCTACAACCTCTGGTGCCCCCCGTAATGTAGAGGAGGAAGCAGCAGGTTCGGTACTCCTGCCGGCGGCCGTAGCTGTGGTTCCCGACCCAAGTAACGTCCGTAAAAATCCCCCATGTTCTGTAGTACCGGTTCTCGGCCGGGTTGGGATGTTGCAGGACATGTGGGGGCCCCCCTCTTGACCCACAACGGACCAGCAAAGAGGCTATAATCAATAGGCCGGTGGAGGTAGCATTGGCCCCGATGTCGTAAGTGACACCACTGTACACTACACTTAACAAAATACACTCAGACACACACACCTACACACCTTTCACCCAAAAAACATCATGAAAATGTCCAAAACAATTATTGCGGGTACTAAAAGTGCCACCCGCGACTCCCCCAGGGCTCCCACCCCAGCTGCGGAAGTTTCCACTCCGCCTCCCCCAACTCCCCCTTTCACCCCAATGCCTTCCCTTGTGGAGGCATCCAAGAATGGTGAGGTTCCCCTCACCATGAATACAGAGACTACAGTCTCTGTTGTCAATATTGACACCTCTGTGTCTCCAGCAGTGGAGGCACCCAAGAATGGCGAGGAGATCCTCACCATGGAGACAGAAAAACCAAACCCTGTTGTTGCTACCTCCCTTTTGGGAGGTGCAAACACGAATATTCCGTTAACAGGAAAAGGAATCACATATTGTTCAGTCCCCAATAGTGTAACCCCCACTGAATAATCAGATGCTGTTGTGAAGCCTCTGAGCTCACCAAAGAAACATCATGATCAAGGTCAAATACCTTAAGTGACAAAGAACTTCTTTGAGCTTTTCAAGAAGTTTGGATTCCCATGTAGGTATTTTTATGGTTGAAATTAGGGGGGATGGTTTTGAAACCTCCAGTCCCTTAAAAATTGGAAATGCCTTGGTAACCCAGATATACCTACAAATAAAACCAATATAAAATGTACAAAATAAATACAAAATAAAATATACAAAATAAAACCAAATAAAACAGATAAAACCAATAGAGATGAAAATCATTCCGAACTCCAAGGTTCATGTAAAAGTAGCCTCGGTGGAACAGGGAATGAGACTCGGCAAACTAGTAAAGTTTTGAGAGACTGAAGTTACAGTCACTCTCAACCAGAAAGTAAATACTTCACAGGGCACGATCCGTTGCCAATTCCTTCAATCGTACTCTGCTGACGAGATCCTCAGGAGTCTTAAAGAGGATTCAGTCATTGAAGTCATCCCTCCAACGTGATAGGCGCATCAAGGGGTCATCTGACACCTTTTTGCTCACATTTGCGTTACAAAATCCGCCCAAGACCGTGTCACCTGGTCCCTTGCTTTGTGACCTGCAGGTATGGCCTTTAATTCCCCCACCAATGCGATGCTACAAATGCCTTAAATTTGGGCATACTAGCCCCAAATGCAAGGTTGAGCATGAAATGCGTGCCTGTGGTCTTCCTCGACACAATAAGGCGGAAACAGCATGCTGAAAGCCTCCAAAGTGTGCCAATCGCAATGGCCTGCATGGAGCACTCTCTAAGGAGTGTCCAGTCTTTAAAAAAGAAGTTGCCATCCAATCCATTATGGCAACTGAAAAAGTCCCTTATCCTGTGGCCCGTGGAATGTGGAATGATTCTATTTTCAAAAAGGAATCATAAGCATCCGAGTTGAAACAATCCTTTGAACAGACACCGGCCCAAGACCGGCTAATCAATTCCTCCCCAGCCATCAAGGCTGGCCCACTCCCCTCTCCCCCATCCACCACTCCCCCGATTCCCCCCCCCCCCCCCACTGAAGCCATTCTCCAAACCCCCCACATCAACAAAGGGGGATGGCTCTAAGAAAAATGTGAAGGACGATTCTGAGGTCCACACACAAAAATTCCAGACGAGGCGATAAATTATGTCAGCCTCCTCCTCCCCCTACCCCTCTGGCTCCAAAATAGAACTCAACCAGGATCCAGCCAGTGGCAGCTGAACCTAGGCTGAAAAGAGGAAAGACGCGCGATCGGGGTCTGCATCACACTCCCTCAGGCCCCTTCTATGCAAGAGAAGGGCTGACCAAAGGGCAAGCCTAGAAAGCAGCATTGACTGCATCATTGTTCTCTTTAAATCATTCATAGATACCTATTATGACCACTCAACCTAATAACACCATCTCTGAGTGCTTTCTTCAATGGAATTCCAATGGTATATATGGGCGAAGTGATGAGCCGAGATCCCTACTAGGGTAATACTCGCCATTGGTAGTAGCATTACAAGAAACGCATCTAAAACACTTTGATGGGTTCAGTGTGAGTGGCTACTCCATTTTCAGAAAAGATGGGATGCCACAGCCCGGTGGTAGGGCACATGGGGCGTCATGATTATGATAAGAAATAATGTGCGAGTGGAGGAGGTGCCACTCAATACAAACAACTAGGCAGTGGCTGCCAGAGTTGCAGTCCCTACCCCCCTGACAATAGTCTCCATCTATCTCCCTGATGGAGTTTGGGATGAGGGCGCGTTTGTCGACCTCATTTGCCAGGTTCCTAGCCCTGTGCTAGTACTTGGGGATTTCAACATCCATAGCCCCTTGTAGGGCTGTGACTCTACCACAAGGAAGGGCTCCACTACCGAAGCCACGTTCAGGGAATTGGATCTCCTCCTCCTGAACGATGGTCGCCCAACATACTTGTTGCCTATCTGAGTTCAATGTCCGCAATCGACCTTGCCATGTGCTCTCCTTCCTTGGGGGGTACATTGACTTGGAATCCTTTGCGGGACCTTCATCACTCACACCACGTTGATATCAAAATTGATAAAGAAAGTTGGCATTCACCTTTCACACCACTTCCTCACTGGAAGTTGGTAGAGGCTGACTGAGCTCTTTATAGGGAGCAGATGGTGCACGTCAATCTCAGTGGAAACATTGAGGATGACGTTACCAACTTCACCTCTGCTATCCTTGAAGCAGCACCAGCTGCTATCCCAAAAACTGACTCCACCAAGGGAGGCAATCATGTCCCATGGTGGGATAGGGAAGTGCGAGAAGCCAACAAGGCCAAAACTCAGCCATTGAATAAATTCTGCCAAAGATGTACTACTGAAAATTACGCAATATCCAAGCGAGCCACAGGACGTGAGCACCGGCTCAAGCGTCTGGCCCAAGTCAGCTCCTTTCGCTCATATGTTAGTGAAATTAAGGATGGTACTCCTCCTAAAGATGTAGTGCGAAAGGTACGTGCATTGAAGGGTCTCCTGCCACCAACTATTCCATCTATCACCACACCTCAGGGTGATGTGGCTCGGGAACCCAAGCACGTTGCTAACACATTGGCTTCCCATTATGCTCATGTGTCCAGTGATGAAGTGTACCCGAATGACTTAAGGCGACACAAGGCGGAGGTTGAGATGGCACCTCTCCCTCAGCTCATGCCGTCGTCCATTCCCTCTATTAATATACCATTCACAATGAGTGAACTAGAGAAAGCAATGAAGAAATCAAACAGAAGGGATACGATCCATAATGAAATCTTGATCAATCTCCCCACAGGAGCAAAAGCACACTCTCTAGAGTATGGTTAATTCTAGATATGCCTGGAGGGAGGCTGTCATCAACTCTCTGCACAAAGAGGGCAAAACCCTTTGAGGCTGCTAGTTAAAGGCTGCCTCTCTTACTGGCTGCATGAGCAAGATACTGGAAGCTATGGTCAACTACCGCCTGGTATGGTTTCTTGAGACTGCCTCATCA
The DNA here is from genome assembly GCA_030762985.1 of Adelphocoris suturalis. Taxonomy (NCBI): domain Eukaryota; kingdom Metazoa; phylum Arthropoda; class Insecta; order Hemiptera; family Miridae; genus Adelphocoris; species Adelphocoris suturalis. The sequence goes on from CM061040.1 coordinate 38,771,497, forward strand.
GCCAATATCAGGCAGGTTTTTGCAAACACTTCTCAGCAGTTGACCAACTCTCAGCATTGAACAGTTATATCCAGGACACCTTTTTTGTCAGGGAGCATGCTATTGATGTGTTCTTTGATCTTGCTAAAGCCTATGAGACCACCTGGCATCATAACATCTTGCAAAGGCTGCAGCAGTAGGGAGTGGGAGGGCCCATGCTGGGCTTCCTCCGCAGCTTTTTTCCCACCCAAAATTCAGGGTTCGCCTTGGGAATGTCTTCTTCGATCTTCACTCTTAGGAGAATGGCATCCCTCAGGGCTCTGTGCTGTTTATAGTCGCTATAAATGGCCTCGCTGATAACATCCCTGAGGATATCCGTCCCTTACTGTATGTGGATGAATTAACTATACTCCTGCGAGGCGATCATCTGAGAAATGTGAGTGACACATTGCAACGTGCTATTGATACCACCAATCAAACATCGCGGATGCGAGGTTTTAGTTTTTCATCTGCAAAAACTACCTCCATCCATTTTTGCAGAAAGTGCAAAGCACATGATGAGTATCCACTCACAATAGGAAGAGTCACAATACCTTACTCCAAACACACTGGTTCATACAGACTACTACCTAAAATGAGCTTACCTCCTGGGATCTTGGCCCGACTCTCATCTCCCATTTGGATCACAGCCCTTTTGGTCTTGGTATTTTCAAGACCCGAATCACAGAGCAATGGCACAAAGGTACCCTATATTTCACTGAGGCAGAAATAGATTGTGCACATTGATTGAGGCCAGAAAACCATTTAGTTTTTGTTTAAGCCAACAGGCGGGTTCTCTCACTCTTTTTGACTGCGTTTAGGAGTGAGATGCTTTTTCAACGGCTTGGCAGATTTTCACCTACCACACATCCATACCAGTCAATGTGGTGGTTGATTCACATTTCTTTCCAAGACTGAAACTATATTCCTAATTTTGAATAATAATACATTTCATTTATAAATAATATGTGGATGTAAACCTTTAAATAATGTTACTCGGATCAGTACAGTGCTGTTTATAGCCCACTTTAACTCTGCATTTGTAAGAAGTATACGTAACGCAATTATGTCATTGTATGGTCTAATTTCATGAGAACAACATTCACATTGGAATGGAACTAGTTTCACAAAATAGGATTAGAATGGTATGAAACAGAGTAACATTCTTCCTACAGGTCTCGAGTTAAAAGTTGTAGAGCTCAGCAATGGTAGGTAATGCTGAGGTCTTGGGTGCTGGTCATATATAGAAATTAAATGAAAATCAGGGAAGGGAAGAACCACATTCGGAGTACAGCAATGGTGTTTATTGTGTAGTTGGCGTATATCGACCAAGCCAAAGAAGCGTCTCATTCCCAAAAGCAGTAATGAAGAATGAGTGAATCCAGGTATTGGATTGGCCGAAATTGGATAATATCATTAGCTTTGAGCCTTGGCAATTTTTTTTTACATGGAGCGTCATCTTGGGGATATAGAGCCCACAGATGGCGAGAGGAAGCTGCTTTCAGGCACACTGGACTCTCTTCCCCGACAATTGTTTCTCCGTGTCCTGCCCAACTTGATTCGCTTGATAGTCGGTGTCTCTCCCAAAACAAACACACCAAGTTGGCTCTCACTGCAGATCGACTTCTAACTCTCATTCAGCCAGTCTCAACCCAAGTCAATGCAGCCAAAATTACTTACCTAGGTGATACTTCTCCGATGCAGGTAGGCACCGCAGTAAAATGTCCTTCTAGTACACCTTAATCTCAAGAGGAGTCTTACTATCTCCGTTCACCCTCAGCCTCAACACCTCGGCACTTCTCAAGACCACAGGCTCTGACTCCATGCCCTAGACAACGAGTTTGCCACCAATCATCCCCCAGGTCGACAGTGTGTTGGTATCACACCCAATGGGGCTAAGCTGCTCGCAACTGCATACAGCCTTGCTCATTTACACACAACAAACAGCCTCACATGGGCAGATCAATGGTAACGTCTATGCTACACACTTCTCAATACCATCTTTTCATCAAATGCAGACAATCATGAGTATCCTTTCTGACCGACACAGGCAGTGACGTCACTCTACTTCCCAATACACTACACCGTATATCAAAAGTGTCTCCCAACACTACTCAGCAAATGGCGGCAAAATCCGGACAGTTGGCAAACACCTCACCTCTGTACACCTCCCTCCTCTACCTTCATTCATCCTCGCAGATGTGACGTCACCTATCATAGGAGCAGATTTCCTCGAACACTTCGGCCTTCTTGTCGACCTGATGAAGAAACGGCTCATCGAAATGACTACACAACAATTCGTCCGTGTCACAGTCGATTTTGTTCAGCTTTCAAGTCGGACATTTATATCCCATGCGGGTTGGTTTCTAGGCCACCCCCGCGAGGAATGCGGGCGGAGCCGCCAAGGTCAACTGACTTCGCAGCCGCGCGGAGCGCTAGGCTCGTGTACCAAGTGCTGGGTTCGATCAGTTTCGTCTAGCCGTTTTGTAATATTCCGGCCTTAGATTTACATCTGAAAGGGGAATATACTGAGCTTGGTTGAGGTACTGGTATCCTCTGCTTTTTGTGCATTTGGAGTGTATTTGACACTACGACCGTGTAAGCCTGCGTCGGATATCGTGGGTAATCGGACAGCTTGGTCGAATCATAAAGATCGGCTTCAGAGCGAGTCTGAAAGGTTTGCTCGATCTTTTGTGTAGGTGAGTCTTGTTCGAAAGTTTCTCGAACGAATACGTCGGGCGAGAAGGCGATCCGGACGTGATCACTGATGTTTGGTTCAGCGGACTCACCGTGTGGCCGGTAGGGCGCACTACGTTGGTCACTCGGCCCGGCCTTGCCGCCTTCCTCCTTCCCTTGTAAGGGGAAGTAAGAAGGCTGTTCCATCGGAATGATCGACGATGCCTCTACGTGTGAAAAATAGAGGGTTTTGGAAGTGGACTCGCTTGCCGGAGCGTCTTTCCAATGCTCAGACGGCAGGGTCCTACCTCGCTCTTGAAAAAGACTTCCGTAGACGGTAAATTAGAGCGTAGGAGCTGAGTAATTTACCGGCGCGCCCCAGCGGTCGACTACGAGCTTAACTATGTAGTCCGGGTGACACGGCTCGGAACGTCCCTCGGGCGTACTGTCTAAAGAGAATATCGATAGAAGTACCGGGTGGCGTCCTAACAGAAGAACTACGTTGGGCAATGAGCAGGATGAATAATCACTGGACTCGTAGATGCCAATGCGAAATCTGTGTGGAGAGAAGGTCTGGCTTGTCTGTGTGGAGAGAGCGTAGAGCGTGTAGAATTCTTCGTACTTCGGAGGTGTCGTCGTCGAGAGCGGAGAGTGGAATGAATTTCGGAGGGCTCCCAGCGGGGTATTTATAGGGATGGTCCGCTTAATTTCATAAATTCGACTGTGCAATCTCATTGGTTCGCACCCAGTATCTGGGCGTAGAGCTGAGTTGGTTTTTCGAGGTGGTTTCCCTGCGTCCGTTGCTTTGACGGGGTCCCCGGGGGTGGCTGAACGGCCTTGAGTTTTCCTGCTTGAGGTTTCTCGTTCAAGGCGACTTGTTTCGAACTTTTTGTCGCATCTATCTCGCCCAGTAAAGAGGTCGCCTTGCGTGTTCTCATTCAAGGCGACTTGTCTCGAGATGTTTGTCATATCTCTCTCGCCCAGTAAATAGGTCGCCTTGCGTGTTAATCTTTAATATTTCACTTTTGGGAGAGAATTTAGTATTTTCTCTCGGGTGAAATATTTTGTTTGACGGAGTTGTACCTCGACGTCTTGTGAATATTTTTGTGGTGTGCCTACCTCTTTTTGGTAGCCCTGAAAAGGGCTGTTGAAAAGAGGTGGTGGATTTCACCACAGGGGCCCCCCCAAGACGTCGTGTTATCAACGACGACGCCGATGGGGGAGAACTGGGAGGTCCACTCGGAACTCTCCGTAGGAGAACCTCGCCAGTTGGGGCGGAGGCGGAGGTGCAGGCCTCGCGTCCCGTCCCTGTGGTGCGCCCCGACCTCGCCGGTTTCGACGAGCGTCGCGGGGCGGCCTTGGCCGGCCCGAGCTCTGCCGACGGGAACCAAACCCGCGAGGGTTTGGCCCGCGGCCGCGGCTGGGCTGTTGCGGGGGAGCCCGGGAGGTGCTGGGCTCTGACCACCCCGCGGTGCTCATCTCCTCCCAGCGAGGAACCGGTACATCGCCCGAAGAGATCCACTGCCTGGGAGGTGCTGGTAGCTGGTGAGCGGGCGGAGGCGTAGGCAGTGGCTGGGTGGGTGGAGCTGGTGGCTGGTAGGGCTGGGGCCTTGTCCAGACCACCTCCGTGGGAGCGTTGGTTGCGGTCCCCGTCTCCCGTTTCGGCGAAGGTGGTAGTGGGCCGAGCGGAGCTGGGGGAGCTTCCTCGGCAAGGAGGAACTCCTCGACTTCGTCGGTGAGCATCGTGTTTGGAGTAGAAGCTGCCATGGTTGAGATTGTTATGGTCTCTGGCTGTGGGGCTTTCCATATTTATACTTCCCACTGCTCCTACCCGAGAAAAATGGGCGTGGCTTGTTTCGAGCGCAGTTACCCACTTTCCGTCAAATTTGGTAGATGGAACGCGCCCTCTGGCGGATTTTCGGGGAGTTTTCTCCTTACTTCCTGTCTGATTTTGTAACAGAGATTGTCCTTGCGATACAGCTTCTTCCGAGTGTAGAGTATAAGCTGGCTTGATTTGCTGTTTGGGAACTTTCTTAGTATGTTCGCCAATTTGCACTGTAACCGAAAACTTATCTCTTTTAACTACTTTGAACGGTCCCGTGTAAGGACATTGGAGAGAGGTGAGCTGTGTGGGCACTCTGATATAGACATGAGTACATGTATCCAAGTTTTTGGGCATGTTTACGGCATATTTCGTGTTATTATGTTTAATATGCGTAGGTCGGAAGAAAAGAGGTTCCGAAAGGTTCGTAGAAGTTACGAAAATGTCTCCTGGGAGTGGTACGTCAATCCCGTAAACTTTTTGGAAAGGCGTAGTTTCAGTCGCCGGGTCTACTGCCGTACGCATGGCGAGTAGAACTTTGGGAAGTGCATCGAGCCAATTTTCGTTCTGAGCTTTGAGAGCTTCTTTCAAAGATCTGTTTCTGCGTTCTACCATACCGTTTGTTGATGGTTTGTATGGTAACGTGTGAGTATGTTTTACTCCGAGACGTTCCATAATGGAATTGAACAGATCTGATTCAAATTGGGTGCCCTGATCACTTGTGATGTATTTAGGTACGCCCTTTGAAGCTACCCAAATATTGATAAAGGCATTTGTGATTGTGGTTGTTTCGATGTTGTTGAGAGGGACTGCCTCTAGCCAACCCGTTGCTCTATCAACCATCATCAAAATGTAACGTTTCCCTCCTTTTGCTAAAGGTAAAGGTCCGGTAATATCCACGTGTACGTGTGAAAATTTGTTTGCCGTTTCAAATTCGGAGTAAGGGAGCTTCACGGAGCGCGTGATTTTTGCTCGTTGGCAAGTTTCGCACGCTCGGACCCAGTTTGAGACATCTGCACGTAGTCCGTGCCAAAAATATCGTTGTTTAACTTTATACACTGTAGAGTGTATACCTGGGTGTCCCAAATTGTGAATTTGGCTTATTATTTCTTCCCTTATTTCGTTTGGAATATAAGGTCTAGGGTGTCCTAGGTCTAGGTTACACCAAATTTCTCCTTGAGAGAATTCCACTCGTGTGAGTTTCAATTTGTCCTCCGCGGTAGGGGGAGAGCGAATTTGTGAATTTGAAATGTGCAGTAGAAGGTTGCATTCTATTGCAGCCGTAATTTTCGAAATTTCAGCTGTGGGTGGACCCTCGTCCGTCTGTGTTGAAATCGATTTCGTTTGAATTTCAACCGGATCGAAGGGTCTGGAGAGTGCGTCGGCGACGACGTTGCTCTCTCCTGAAATATGACGAATGTCACTCGTCATTTGAGAGATGTATGTTAGCCATCTTAATCTCATTTTAGAAAAATGAGCATTCTTTTTAAGCATCGTGCCTAGCAGAGGCTTGTGATCCGAACAAATATGGAAGGATCTGCCGTCCAAGTCGTTGTGCCAGTGAATGCACGCTTGGTAAACGGCGAACATTTCTTTGTCGAAAGATGCTTTGTTCTTCCATTGTTCTTGTGGTGAAATCCACTGTTCTGGAATCTCTTTGCTGAAAAATCCCAATGGTTGGTACGATTTCGAGCCATGTTTGTCTGTAATTTCTTGTTCTAGCGCCGCTCCGATGTGTGTGTCGGACGCGTCACAGACTAATCTCCACTCCGCTGTAGGGTGTGGGTGAGCAATGTTATGCAATGTTGGTTTGATCATTGCTTGCTTTAAGCTGTTAAAAGCTTTTTCTCTTTCTGATGTCCATTCGATAGGTGTTCTGTCATTTTTTTTGTTTGACTGAATGGAGTCATACAGAGGTTGTGCCGTGTGAGCGAATTTGCTTGAGCATGCTCGGTAGAAACTACACATACCCAGGAATCTGCGTAGACTTCGTACGTCTACTGGCCTAGCAAATTGTTCTATGGCTTCTATTTTGTCTCGTTTAGGAATTATTCCTTCCTTCGAGATAGTGAAACCTAGGAAATCGACGGTAGGTTTCGAAAAAATGCATTTATCAAAACCTACTCGAAGTCCGTGTTCCCCTAGTTTGTCAAAAATTTGTCTGAGGTGGTTCATGTGTTCGTTATAATTCTTCGAAGCCACCAGGATGTCATCTAGGTATACAAATGCGAAATCAAATTTTCGCATGATGCTGTCCATGTATCTTTGCCATGTTTGAGCCGCTCCGGCCAAACCCATGCTCATTTTCTTAAACTCATAAAGACCGAAAGGTGTAATAATTGCAGTTTTATGAGCGTCCTCTGGGTGCATCGGGATATGATAATACGCTGATTTTAAATCTATTGTTGAATAGATTTGCGTATCATGTAAATTCGCTTGGAACGAGCGAATGTGAGGAGGAGGGTAGGCGTCTTTCTTCGTTTTCGCGTTGAGGAAACGGTAATCGCCGGTGATTCTCCATGACCCGTCTTTTTTTGGCACACAGTGTAACGGAGATGCCCATTCGGAATCCGATGGTGCAATTATGCCTTCTGAAAGCATTTCGTCAAAAGTCTTTTTGACTTGAGCCCGTTTTTCTCCTGCCATGGGTCTCGCTCGGAAGTGTACTGGAGTTCCTTCCGTGGTTATACGGTGGTAAACCCCGTTGTTCTTCCATTTACCATGAATTTTGCTCATTTTATCATTGTATTTGCTAATGATAGAGCGAATGTTTTCGTCCTCCGTGATTTGCACGTCCTCTGGTTGAGGTGTATTGTCACGGTGAGGGATAGTAGCTGCAATTTGTTCGTCAGTGAACTTTTTGTTCATGACTGCAGCTATTTTTTGATCGGCATAGCACTTCATTTTATCTTTATAAATGTACTTGTGTTTGACCCGTATTCCGATATCCCAAGATTCGAGGAATGGGATACCTAGGATCGCTAGATCAACTTTCGTGATCATAAACTCGGTGGTCATGTCCCCGAGGCCGATGTTAATTGTTGTGTCAGCTCGCCCTAGTGTATCTATAGGGGCTCCGTTAGCTGCTGTGAGCTTAACGTTGGACTTGAGAATTTTCAAGCCCAATTTTTTTGTGACATTGTGGGGCAGAATGTTCACTTCTGCTCCCGTGTCAATGAGAAAGTCAGTGCCATTTAGTTTGCACTTGAAAAAAAGCCTTTTATACTCAGTAGACTGCCGGCGTATAGGCTCAGATACGCTGGCAGTTATTCGTTTTCCGAACTCTCTGTGTCGGAGGTTGGAATAGTACTTTCTTGTACCGACTGCTGAGTATTTTTGGTAGAAACCCGGGTTTTAGGCTGGCTTATAGTCGCAGCCTTTTTGCTAGTTTTGGAAGCAGTGTTTGTCTTCCAAGTGCAGTGTTCTGGGTCTGCACATTTGCGAGTTTCGTTACCGAAACGTACGTGGTTTCGACAGACGTAAGCCATCGGTTTGTGAGGCTTACTCTCCACTGGTTGGGGTTTGAACTCAGCTTGTTTCGAGAGGGCCTTTTTGAAACCAGTATTTATGGGTTTCGGAGTAGATTCAACTCCTCGTATGTTCAGAGAAGTATTCTCTGCTCTGTACGCGTGTAGCGTATCAGCTAGGTCGAGCCGGGAGGTCGTGGTAGGCTGAGCTGCGACCATACCTCGTGCCTCGATGGGAAGAGTCTCAATCCACTTTTGAGTGATTAGAGCTTCCGAAAAGTACCCAACAGCTTTCGAGTACATCTCGTGGTACTTGGTGCTGGGTTTTTTGGCGAGAGATGCGGGGTCCTCGATAGCCTGTCCTGTAAAGACAACCCATATTCTCGTAGGAGGCGCTGTTTGGCCTCTTCGTAGGGTGCGTGAGGCGCCAGCTGAGTCGATAGCTTCCCTCATTTCTTCTGGTACCCACTTGTATATAGCTGAGAAGCACTTCTTACGCTCTGCACGATCAATATTCTTCTTTTGGAAGACTGGTTTTTGATAATCTCCCATCTCCTCTAAAAGTGCTTGAAAGCCACTGTTTGTAGAGGGGTTGCGTGAGATGTGGGGCGTAGAGGCCCGGCTACTGAAATCCACTAGCTTCATAAGAGGGAACGAAATGCTCCGTGTTGAGCCTGTTCAAAGGCGGGGTCACCATTTGTAGTGGATTTATATAGGTTTGACTTGACGTTGGTAGACCAAGTCGGACATTTATATCCCGGTTATGCGGGTTGGTTTCTAGGCCACCCCCGCGAGGAATGCGGGCGGAGCCGCCAATCTGATTTCGCGGGTCGGAAGGGTGGATAGTCCGTGTCGCAGCCGCGCGGAGCGCTAGGCTCGTGTACCAAGTGCTGGGTTCGATCCGTACTGAGCCGTTTTGTAATATTGCCTTAGATTTACATCTGAAAGGGGAATATACTGAGCTTGGTTGAGGTACTGAAAAGTATCCTCTGCTTTTTGTGCATTTGGAGTGTATTTGACACTCGGATCGACCGTGTAAGCCTGCGTCTCGTGGGTAATCGGACAGCTTGGTCGAATCATAAAGATCGGCTTCAGAGCGAGTCTGAAAGGTTTGCTCGATCACTCGAACGAATACGTCGGGCGAGAAGGCGATCCGGACGTGAGGGTCGCGCCTTGCACTGATGTTTGGTTCAGCGGACTCACCGTGTGGCCGGTAGGGCGCACTACGTTGGTCACTCGGCCCGGCCTTGCCGCCTTCCTCCTTCTTGTAAGGGGAAGTAAGAAGGCTGACGTTCCATCGGAATGATCGAGTTTTTGGCTCCAGCCTCTACGTGTGAAAAATAGAGGGTTTTGGAAGTGGACTCGCTTGCCGGAGCGTCTTTCCAATGCTCAGACGGCAGGGTCCTACCTCGCAGTCTTGAAAAAGACTTCCGTAGACGGTAAATAGAGCGTAGGAGCTGAGTAATTTACCGGCGCGCCCCAGCGGTCGACTACCCAGTCCGGGTGACAGACGTCCCTCGGGCGTACTGTCTAAAGAGAATATCGATAGAAGTACCGGGTGGCGTCCTAACAGAAGAACTACGTTGGGCAATGAGCAGGATGAATAATCACTGGACTCGTAGAGCCAATGCGAAATCTGTGTTGCTTGTAGAAAGCAGTAGGAAGTCGTTCTTGAGATGAATCGCAATGCAGAAGGTTCGTCAGCGTAGAGCGTGTAGAATTCTTCGTACTTCGGAGGTGTCGTCGTCGAGAGCTCGGAGGGCTCCCAGCGGGGTATTTATAGGGAGGTGGCCGCCTCCTGCCGCCTCCTGGTTGGTCCGCTTAATTTCATAAATTCGACTGTGCAATCTCATTGGTTCGCACAGTGTTTTCTCAGTATCTGGGCGTATGATAGCTGAGTTGGTTTTTCGAGGTGGTTTCCCTGCGTCCGTTGCTTTGACGGGGTCCCCGGGGGTGGCTGAACGGCCTTGAGTTTTCCTGCACTCGTTCAAGGCGACTTGTTTCGAATCGCATCTATCTCGCCCAGTAAATGTTTGGGGAGGTCGCCTTGCGTGTTCTCATTCAAGGCGACTTGTCTCGAGATGTTTGTCATATCTCTCTCGCCCAGTAAATGTTTGGGGAGGTCGCCTTTGTTAATCTTTAATATTTCACTTTTGGGAGAGAATTTAGTATTTTCTTTGGCACATTTCTGTTTTGAATCAAGCGATTAAGTGAAAGATGCTACCTCAGGGAATGTTACTTAGTAGGTAATGCTACTTTTGGCTAGAGACAGATTTAACTATTGTTTCGAATATTATTTCAGGATTTTTACTGACTACGCCAACTGCTACGGCCCAAATATATTTGATACCTCGGACAGAGTTCACTCATGTTCGGACTTATGTCATGTCCCAGGAGAAATTTCTCTTTAGTTGCAACACTCCAACGGGTTGAGCCAAGAGGCTATTATCAAGCCCAGTGGCACATATTCAGGGCAAACAGTATTTGGCCTGTTAGAAGAGAGAAAACTTTTTTCTCAGTGTTTTTATCACGTTTATTTCTCCAAATAATCATAATTATTTTTATTATTTAATGCATAAACATAGAATATCTCTATTAGTTTTTAGAAACAAAAATTTTCGTGGTATTTATGTTGATACGTAGGTACTGAATGGACGGACTTGTTTGAGCTTTAAATAAGTGCGGTTTGAAACATTGAAAAACAGAAAGCTGAACAGAATATCTGATTCGAGTATAGAGGTTGTGATTTGTAAGGGCCTATGGGTGGTAGCGTCGAGAGCCAATAATCGATTAGGTATTATTGGCATAGAATTGGCTACCTTTTCATCTAATTGTGAAGGGACGCCATTTTGTCACTCAACTCACTATACAGGGGTGCTATGCACCTGTGAAGAGTCATTATATTTTGGTGTGTACCTAATCATAAAATTCCACTTAAATCGATTTACAAGGGGTTATTATTGCCTTCCACGAACTTCCGAGAGAGTTGAAGGAAAGAATCAGTAATTATTTCTTGGACATGGACAATATACAAAGATTAGGAGCTGATTTAATGACGTATGACAAAATTTTTGAACACCTAAACTGGAATTAAACTTTTCCTTGCTGATCCAATTCCAAGCAATAATATAAACTTAACTCCAGTGAAGATGATCTTGTTGGAAGATCTATACAATAAGTTCAAAATATTAACGTTCCAGTGATGAAGCATGAACAGAAGCGAATTTTCGTAAATTAAAGTATTATAGTATGCTACATTGTTTTGAAATTTGAGTACTTTGAGTAGAAAAAATTTGCTAAAAACCATTTTTATGGCGAAATAACTGGTTCCAAATTATATTCTACACTTCAAAAAAGATTCGGTATTCTGAATGTTTCGCTTTTTCTGCATAAATTTGAGCATGCATTTTTTAATGTTGTAGTTCATAAAGTTCTTTTGACTGAATTTTTGCAAAGAAAATATAAATTCAATGATTTTAGCATTTTTTGCCATTTTCAGCAATTTTTTTAGGCACTTTTTGTTTACATTTGAGCAATTTGATGAGTTCAAAAAGTGCAGAAGTGCAAGAAATGCATCAATAATATTGAATGAGCTGCGAGGAAATACCCCCCCCCCCCCCTTTCATCCACCCCAACACACAAAACATGATAAAGTAATACCTATCTGCTTTTACAAATTGGTTGAAAATATGTTGATATGTCAGTATTACCCTCTCCCCGACTCTCCATTATGAAATTTTAATTTACTGAGAGTAGTTCTTCTGAGAGACCAAATGTCTTCAGCAACATAGTAAAATAATCGAAAAACAAATCATTGGAAATCGGTTGAGAACAGCAGGTTTCTCTTCCCCATCAATCACACCTTTTCACTAAAATCTGTCATAAAAATGAAAACTTCTGTTTTTAGAACAACTAAACCAAAAAATTACAAACAAAAAAAGATGGGGAAAAAATTGGAGGAGAAAAACTAAAGTATCATTATTTATCAAAATCGCCTCTCCATTAACCCCCACCCCATCAGTAAATTTGAACCTTCGTGGGGTTTTTCAACAACAAGACTAAAATCAGGATTTAGAAGAAAAAAAACCGAACTCAGATGGAAAATAATGAAAACTTAACGATTTATTACCATTACCCCTCCATTCACCCCCTCCCATATTAGTATTTGAAACTCCTAGGATATATTTCAAAAACTGGACCGAGTTCTTCATTGAACATTGAAATAATCTCCGAAATTCTTATGAGAATGGTGAAAATGACAAAATTTATCAGAATTACCCCCTTCCGTAATGAAATTCAAAATTCCACTTATACCAAATACTTGATTAAAAAAAAAAATTATATATATATATATATATATATATATATATATATATATATATGAAGTGTTGTTGTTGTCTAGTGAATAATACATGCGAGGGTTTTCTTGGATTGACCAAACTAGACTTGTGGTTTTGTTTTATTTCCCGATTAGGACCCAGACCCTGGGTGGAAACGCCGGGAAATAAAACAAAACCACAAGTCTAGTTTGGTCAATCCAAGAAAACCCTCGCATATGTATATACGCATATACGAGGTATGATCAAAAAGTATCCGACCTTAATTTTTATTGGTCAAACAAACGCAGCTATATATATATATATATATATATATATATATATATATATATATATATATATATATATAATACCTATAAAAAATAAATAAACACATAAGTCGTTAGAAGGAATTCACATAGGGGTATGTGCAGTAGCTATTAATGATAAAATCATGTTGAAATTGATATGGTATGATCAAACCGTCATTCCCCAACTATCATTCAAATTTGAGCGAGATCAGACGACTAGGGCGTGAAAAAAATGGAGCATAATGGAATTTACGTTTGCACATGCGCAGAGTGAAGTATTGATTTGGCAACAATGAAACTGACAGGGAACCGTCTACCCCGCAGCCCGTATGTTGCATCCAGATCGGATGAAAACTATGAAAAATAAGCTTGTTACAAGGATTTCATATTGACGCATGCGCAGTAGCTATTAATGATACAATCATGTTGAAATTGATATAAGATGATCACATTGTCATCCCCCAACTATCATCTTAATTTGAGCGAGATCGGACGACTGGGGCATTACAAAATGATGCTTGGTAGAATTTACCTTTACACATGCACACAGTGAGGTATTGAGTCAAGAACGATGAAACTGATAGGGGACCGTTTAACCCCTAGCCCGCACATCCCCTGAAAATTTCATCCAAATCGGATGAAAACTGTGCTTGTTACAAGGATTCGCGGAAACACGACAGATACACACACAGTGTGTGCCAGCAGAGTCGATATCATCTATTGGTTGCAGTAGAGTCAACTGTGGTGGTAAGCAAAACACATTCAAAACTGTTTGGAATTGCAGGTACCTATGACCTCATTGGCGAGAATGAATAAAACGAATACACGAAAGAATCGCATTGTGAAACACGCACAGATGAAGATTTCAATCATTTCACTGACCAGTTCAAGTGCTCAATGAGGTGAATTCAGAAATTCCATCATGAGTTCACAATCTCTTCTTGTTACAGAACTTATGTGCAATGGAGCGGTCGTTGCGAGCTCTCGGACTTGGAATCAGGCGTCCACGGTAAACGTGTTAGTCCCAAAGACTCTACTCATTGATGTACCTACCTGTCTGTCGTTCACAGAGGTATTGGAAGACCTATCGAATATCGATTGCCACAGAAAGTGTATTGATATAGCTTGTACTGAAACTTTCGAAACGCACAGATTCGCAACCAGTTATCATCCATCCAAACACCAATCAGTTTTTCAGGACTTTGATTCACCAGTTTTCGAGTCTGTCTGTTCACTTTTCCAAATAATTATCTTTTCGTTTTTATGGTTTAGCAATGTGTTTGTGGCCAGTGGATTCTATTGAGTACACCTTAGAAGGAAATCGATTGTTCAGCGTGACCAGTTCAGGACCTTAATCAGTTGTTGAAAAGTTACTGCCAAAGTGCCAACAGTCCCAGGTAACCAGACACTTCATAAATAGCTATTACGACAAATAAGTGTTTATGGTTGGTTGAATGCGTCCTGTAAACAATTGGTACCTACCTATATTTATTGTAGGACTTGTCTCTTGTTTGGAAACAGCCGCTCCCAATATTCATGGGCCAAAGAAGGGTTTACAGGCTTTAGCAATGTAATGAATGCCAAAAAGAAGCAAGATGAGAGTGAGTTAAGTGAATTTATGTACCTACCTCTATTTCATTTCGAATGTTTGGAAGACAAGGGTCGTAAAGAAGTAATATCTTCAAAGAAAATTGAGGTGATAAGGCTTGATCCAGTCAACACACTTGACTGCGCCACACTTTATGATTTTCAGGGGAAAGTTGTTGGGTTCTTGAAGAAAAATGTACCCAACCCGCCCGATTTAATTCTCTGAAGGTGCAGCAGGGCAATACAAGAATCGTAATATGCTGAATTTGGTCATGAATGAAGATGATTTTCAAGTGAAGGTAGAGTGGCATTTTTGTGCCACCGCACATGGAAAAGTTCTGAGTGATGGATTTGGGAGTACCTACCATCAAGAGACTTGCAGCAAGAACCAGTCTTCAAAGCTCTCTTGAGGATCAGATTCTAATGCCACAGCAACTTTACGACTGGGCAAAGGATGCAATTCCGAGAATACGGTACCTACTTGTGCCAAACAGTTCTGAGGAGGTAAACAAGAAGCTATACGTTTATTCAGTTGTCTTGCTGATTGAGGACCCACTTTAGCTGCCATCATGGAAGAAGAGAAAAAGGAAGGCTCACTTCTGTGTTAAAACGTGTAACCCATGAATCCTATTCCGGTCCTCGGGGTTACCATAGCACTCACAAATGGTGCTCTGAATCAGAACCCCATAAAAAAACACAAACATTTTTTTTTTAAATTTGTTTATCATCCATAAATTTTTCAATTTCCTATTACCTAATTTAATTAAATACCTACCCAACTTATCTTGCCTACCTGTGTTCCTTGCAAATTAATATTAGGTACTATTTCAATTAGAATTAAACCTTCCAGAAACTTTTTATCACAAGCAAAATAACTGCGTGTTCCTAAATTCAATAATTAGTGTTGATATATCTAGGGTTTTTAGACACTGGGATTTTATTGAAAATACTCCCAAACCAAAAGCATTGAATTGAAATTCAAAATCTGTACCATATCATACCTACCGATAGGATTAGGAATAAAAGACTGTGATGTCTGGGTTCTAATATAAAGATGAGGACCACGCTTTTGCATAAAAATACAGATTTATTCCATACGTTTCTATATATAATATATGATATATATATATATATATATATTCCTTCTCAAAATTAGAGCACCACCATCCATGTCTTCGTTTATCCCCTTCGGTTTTCCCTCATTAAGTTTTTATTCATTTGCACACGTTGTTTGCAAACACAGAAGGAATACAGTAACCAAAAAAGGCACAAATTCTTGAAGAAAAGATGTTATGGATAAAATTAAAGAAAAATGTACGTTGTGGTAAAATTATAAAAATTGTAAATGTGAAAAAAAGAATGTCAGTTTTGCTTTTCAGTACTTCATATTATCTCCTCTAGCTCGTATGAGGGCTTGGAGCCTTCGGCCTATGTCTCTAATCAAGTTTTGGTTGATAAGGGAAGACACAAGGGGACAAACGAAGAATTGGATGGTGGTGCGCTAATTTTGAGCAGGAGTATATATATATATATATATATATATATATATATATATATATATGCTCATTCCTGTTTGGAACTTCAATTTACAAATTTTAAAGAGTCTTGCCAACATAGAGATCTTACAGGTATAAAATAATATGGATCTCGATCACTACATGGATATACCACACCTTTCCCCAAAGGGAAAATTTACCTAAATTTCGGTGCCAAGAGAGAAAAAAGAAATATATATGCTCATTCCTAAATTTGGAACTTTAATTTACAAATTTTAATGAAAGCACAAATAAATTCAAATTTTCTAAAAACAAATAATGGTCTTCAAGAAGTATATCATCAATTCACTCAATAGCATATCAAATTCAATATCATATCATCAATATCTTCCGTTCACATAAAAGAAAATTACAAAATAAATTCCAATTTTTTTTTTTAATTATGTTCTTCACACATAATATTCCAAACAAGTTATTCATACAAGAGCCTCTTAGGTTTAAAAACTTTCCTACCAACAAGTGTTTTAATAAATGTGGTACTAATATCCCTGCTCCCTTTTTTACTACTAGTTATTTGTGCAGAGTTTAGGTGAAGAGGGGTGAACCCTTTGAAATCAGGACATGACTCCCCCACTTCCACTAAGGGGTTCTTCTGGATTAGGCGTCCTTTGTTTGCAGACAGGAGTAGTTAGAGTGAACTTCTCATGTGATTCATTTGACCAATGCTGGGAATTACGATAATCTACTAAAACTGCTGAATCTATCGAGGTACTGCTACCTTCATTACCTAGAGCAGTAACCAAGGCTCGTTTCACTATCTTAACTACATTTTCAGCAGCACAATTTGTCCTAGGGTTTTACGATGCTCCTGATTTAAAAGAGATTTTATTGATTGCCAAAAAATTCCTAAATTCGTCTGACAAAAAGGCAGAATAGTTGACAGCCACCAAGATTTCGGGTAATCCAAATCTGGCAAACATTTCGCTGAGAATTTTTATCGTGACCGCTGCAGTCATGGATTTGGTTGGTACAGCCTCCACCCACTTCGAATGGCTGTCAACTACAACCAACACATAATGATTAAAAAGGGGTCCTAAATAATCAATATGAAGTCGACTCCAAGGTTTAGAGGGCCAAATCCATGGTGTGAATGCGTTTTGCGGAGGGGAATCCTTTGTTATAGCACACTTTTCGCAGCTATTTATCAATGAATCAATATCTCTATCAATCTGGGGCCACCAGACACAGGATCTCGCTAATGATTTTACCTTCACTATACCTAAATGTGATCTATGTAATTCTTCTAATACAAGAGAACGCAAAGCTTCCGTTATAACGAGTCTATATCCTTTCCTCATCGATAGATGAGATTTTAGTAGGACACCCAAATTTGTTGTATCCAATTACTTTCATCAAAAAATAAAGTATCTTTTTAAGCTTTTCAAAGCAGTAACAACTCTACTGTAACTGTAACATTTATACTGTAGTCAATTGGTAAGTAATCATTATCGAACACATAATTAATTGTTAAATCGGCAGTGTTATCAGGACGTACCGCCTTGGGGAGTGGGGCGTGTGGCAGCCAATTCGCTGTGTTCTTATTGGACGAGACATGTTCCATATCGTACTGTAATTTGACAAAAGCATGGCCCACCTCTGCAATCTATTTGCAGCACAAGCTGGGATGCCAGCTTTGGGCCCAAAAATAGCTAACAATGGATTGTGATCCGTCACAAGAGTCCATCGCTGTCCATATACATGGATATTGAATTTTTTGACCGAGTGAATGATTCCTAATGCTTCTTTATGTATTGACGGATAAGACTGCTCAGATTTCGACAATGTCCTACTCGAGAAAGCTATAGGTTGGTCCGTCTCATCTTTCATCTGGAATAGGACCCCCGTACTCCAAAATTCGAAGCATCAACGGATAAATGAAACGGTAGGTTGGGGTCACTATGGCTCAACAAACGGTAACACGTTACCAAATCTTTTATTTCTTGGAATGCCATATCACAACTGGCATCCCAAACCTATTTTGCATTTTTCTTCAACAATTGATACAATGGAGCAAGAATTTCAGCTACCATAAGTAAAAATTTGGCTACATAAGTTACAAATGCCTCACACACTGCACGCATCTTTTCGTTTGTCGTTTGTAAACCTTCACCATTAGTGCGAAATCCTATATAAACTAATGATTTTTTACCTATTTCATATTTATTGACTGACAGAGTAAGACCTGCATCTTCAAGTCTAGCTAAAACCTTCTCTACCAGACTTAGCAATTCTGATTAATCCTTACCCCCAATTAATATGTCATCCAGAAACACTGAAACCCCCTCTAATCCATCGAGTAATAAAGGTTTCAGTGTTGCTGAGAAAAATTCGGATCGCTGAACACTGACTCACAGATCAGGGAGTTTGGTGTTAGCCGGGATGGAGATGCTCTGCAGTTGGGGGGCTACTTGGTCATTCATTTTAAGAGAATTTATTTAAAAAAAAGAAAAAAATTTTGCCATATTTAAAATTTGAACTTGGAGAAAATCTAAAATTTTATGGGTGGAATTTAAAATTTGAAATTGAATTTTATGAAAATGTTGATTTATGTGAGTCACCAGCTGCAGCGACCAGGAAAGCCTATACTGGTCCTACAGTACTAATTCCCTTCATATTTGAAGGTAATTTGTATTAAAGAATAAATTCACAATTGGTATCAGTGATGAAATTGAAAAGGAAGCGTGAAGGCGTTTCCAGATCGTATGAGGGTCTGCCGTCATCAACACTAGGTGAATAGGAATATACTATTTGAAGCCTGTAGGCTCTGCCTTTACTAATCGAATGGAGGGACCCTAATTTGGATAGAATTTCGAAGTAACGTGTAAATGTTTCCAGGAGCTTGTCCCGCCGTCATTTATTGTCATTTGAAAAGAAGGACAGTTGAACGTGTTTCCAGAACCCGTAGGTTCTGCCGTCAACTTCAACTTTTAGGTGGAGCAAATTGAGAATTTGCGGGAAGTGTGCCAATCTAGCAATATCTGTTTCCAGGAGATAACTCCCGCTGTCAGCTATTGCCGCCTTGGTATAAGGAAAGAAGGAAGAGCAAACTGTCCCAGACTCTTGGGGAGAAGCGATATTCATTTCCTTCTCCATGTCCAGTTTTAAGCGGTACTCTTCAAATAACCGATCCTTGACTGGTCCTTTTGACATCCCAAGAACGAATCTATCGAGCAACATTTGATCGAAGGTATACCCAAATTTTCATGGGCCTCCTAGAGAACGCAGTCTCGCCAGCCATCTGAGGAGTCTCGTTGAACTGCTTAATAAGTTCGTTATAATTTTTTTCCTCGGGCTTGGTTGGTATGCTCAAGTTTTGAATCAACTTGTAGCTTCATCGAGGGAATTCAAGAATAAAGCTTTCTTAGTTGACCCAACTCCAATGCCATTCGCAGTAAAGAAAGTTACCATGCACGGTTTAGCAACCTTCCACTCATTCTTGGTCAACAAGAGCACGTGTAACTGTTCCACGTATAAAGATATTGGGAACGGTAAAACTTTGCAGAATATTTGAATATCAGACCAATTTACCGACATCACTGCTTACTAGGGGATCCGCTTGTTGTTCTCTTTTTGTGGAAACCACATCATCGAGGGCCATCCTTGTCATCAATGTGATGTCTGGGTTCTAATATAAAGATCAGGATCACGTTTTTGAATAAAAAGATATAATTTATTCAACACTTTTCTACATAAAGGAGAATCGAACATTTGAGATTTTGGTCTTGCCAACATAATAATCTCATAAGTATAAAATAATCTGGATCTCGATCACTACATGGGTATACTACAAAGACAAATCATGATACATTGACAATAAGGACTTAAGGGGACCCATACAAGAATGAGCCGCTATCGCATCAGATGAGTTTGCTTCGCCTTTATTTGGTCATAGTGGCCTTAATTCTAAACATAAAATTACTAAATTTTGAGGAAGTATTATTAACATAATAGACTGCCCACCTGTATGAAGAGTTTCTTCGCAGCATCCACGTGAACCTCATAAAGCTCGCCCAAATAAAGATTCAAGTCTTTACTTTCTTTACTTTAGGTACCTACACATTGTGACTTCATTTTTTTCAGATTGTCTTCAAATTTTCACAACATATTCAGTACACCTTGATACAAATTTACCATACACAGTTTCCCAAAACACCGACTGACAAACATTTGGCTGATAACAGAACGTTATCATTATTTTGTTTAGCGGATTTGATTAGCTGCCAGTGTTGCCGAAGGTATTTTTCGAAATTTTTGTATCAAAATTGTTTACTGGGATGTCACCAACAAAACAAATTAAAAATATGTTTCTATGTGCTTCTGAACTCGAGAACCGTGTACCTACAGGTTGAAAAACATGGTATGGAGAAAAACGCGGTTTTATGTAAGGAGACAATCGTAACTAGACGAGCTGAAAGTGTGGGTTTTTGGGGTAGCCAGTCAGCTGGTTATGGGTAGAATTAGTTGGCTGTGAGTGTGCCCCACCCTCCCACCCTAGTGTGTGACACCTGACCAACCTGTAACAGGTCAGTTTTCTGACATGGGAACAAGAGAGTATTCAACTCCAACAACTTACACTAGTGGCTGATTGGGGAACCTTGTTCGCCTGTTTCAGAGTGCCTCCACTCTAAAGAGTGGGGTATTTGTGGAAGCCAGTCAGCTGGTTATGGGTAGTATTATTTGGAAACACCACATGAAGATCACTTGAAGATGAATTTGAGCGGGTATTTATAGTTTGATAAATATTTTCGACATCAATAATTATTCAAAGCGTAGAAATATATATATCAAAATTTTCAGCAGAATCTAGTTCTTTTTTCAGTACCCAAAACTCAAAATCCGTTTTTTGACCGATTTTTACTCCACAGGTCCTCTCAAGCACATATACCTGCTCAATTATTTACCACTGTTTGAATAATTTATTTCACAAATATATACATGAATGCCAACAATAATTTTACTAATGAACGCAAGATTATTTACAATCAGGTTGATATATTGGGATGCTGCACACAGGGACGTATTTGTTTGTAAGTATATTCTGAGGCGAACGATTCAGGCGAATTGATGAATGATAACCACCTCTGCAGTCTGAAAATAGAGATAAACCAATTAATTCCTGAAAAATATACCTACGTAGTGTGTCCATTCAACCTACCTAAGCTACATTGTTTTCCATAGAAGACTCATAGAAGTAATGTTTTCAGTGACACTGTGTGATGTGTATGAAATTCCATTAGATACGAAAACGATATTGATGATTAACAAAACACAAAATAATGTAGGTACCAAGGTACCTAATTTTCTGCAGCTGTAAAGGGGGTGATCTGTGGCATCAAGAAACTGTGCACATTCAACATAGCGTCGGGTATCAAGTAGGCTATCTTGGACGAGGGGATCTTACATGACTATTATGTGATATTTACCAACCTACTGAAATCAATTCACAAATACACGCAATTATTCAGTAAAAACAGTATCGCAAAGAAAAATAGAAACTAGAAAGGAAAACTAGATGTGAGGGTTGATGGTTAAAGAGAGCTACGTAACGTACTGTGATAACCTGTTAATAGATAAATAGAAAGTATTATTTGAGTTTTAATAATGAGGAAAGCGATTATATTTCGCGATCTAGTGGATACCACAAATTAAAGGTGCATGGCGATCGCTGGAGGATCAGCATGAAAGGTTGAAGTCACTTGATGAAAAAATGGAAAATATACTGCTGAGAACCCCAGATTTGGAAGAAGATGAGCTAGACAATGAGTTTGATGGTAGCGACTCCTATGGGAGTAAATTTTTAGAAGCTTCAACACTTTATGAAGAGAAACTTACACAAAATCCTGTGGTTGTGGCTGAAAACAGTGTCCCATACCATTCTTTGAATTCAGCACTAAAGAAGTACCGTCTTAAAAAATTAGACTTCGCCAATTCAATGGGAATATAAAAAATTGGCACGATTTTTGGGTATTTTTCTCAAAAATCCACGATGATTCTGAGATTGATCACTGCACCAAGTTTGATTTTTTGGTGCAGGCAACTGAAAAGGATTCCCCTGCTAGGACACTAGTTGAAAGCTACCCACTAACAACAGAAAACTATTTCAAAGCTGTAAAAGATCTCAAACGGGGGTTTGTGAGGGATGAACTCCTTGTTGAGGTATGTGTGAGGGAACTCATCCAACTCGTTATTCAACAGCTTTCGAGTGAAGGAACAACAAAATTACTATCATTTTATGACAGACTGGAGACGCAAGTGGGCAATGGAGACATTGGGTGTAACATCCGATAAGTATGCTGCTATATTGCACCCACTAGTGGAATCATGTCTTCCACATGACCTTTTGATCATATGGGAGAAGAAACTATCGGAGCACCGGCATAGCATATTGGCCAGTAAAACTGATGAAGCTCCGCATACGTCAGAGACTATCTTCAGATGCTTCTGAACCTTTCTAAGGATAGAATTGGAGAGGGAAGGTAGACTCGCACTGGCTCGGGATAGTTTCAAGTTTAATTTTAAAAAACCTGTGAAACTTTTAGAATCCAAGCTACATAGAATGTTCTAATGCTGCTTCTTTGATTTTATCAGAAACTCCCAAAGAAAAAGTCTGCGCATTTTGTAATTCTGATCACTATACTCCAGATCGCACAAAAATTAATGAATGATTTCTTGAGAAGAAGAAAGCTTTTCTCATGAAAGTTGGAGGAGGTTTCATCTGTTTAAAGCTTCATCACTGTGCTGCCAAATGTAGAGCTGAAGTGAAACGTCAAATCTGTGGGAAGAGGCATTGTACAATTATATGCTCAAAGCTGGATAAACCAGTCAAAGACCAAAACAGTGATTTAGACTGTGAGAAGAAAACTAATTCACGTCCAGGTTCTTGTTCCACCTCTGAAACATTGATGCCCTAATTTGGCGATTTGACACACCTTCAAACCTTGGTTGTCAGAATCAGTGCTGGAGGGAACTCTGTTGGTCAGACCACTACTTGACTCCGGTTCACAACGCTCATATTTGGTCACATCCAGCTAGGAATTCCTCGACCCTCCTATTCTAGGAAAGGAGACTGTTACTCATGGTTTGTTTCCTCAAGTTTGGTTCCTCATACTATCTTCAAGATACGAGTTGAAAACAGGTGGGGTAAAAGAAAGTTCAAAAAGGATATCACCGTCCTTGACCAAGAGAAAATTTGTGCTAATATCCCATGACTGGAAATCAAGAAATACCTACTCAGGAAAATTGAAGGAAAACCACATCAACTTGAGTGATCAAAATCATGATGACCTTGAAATCAAGCTTTTATTGGGAGCTGATGTCTTGGCCGATATACTGACAGGCGAGTTAATATCTCCCAATGACGGATTAGTTGCAACAAGAACTAAATTAGGCTGAACTGTCATGGGTCAGTCACAGAATAATGTCCCGAGTACTACATTCGTCAGTTGTCCAAGATAATGTGGAGAAACGAAATTGCTTCTATCTCCCACATCACGCAGTGTCAAGGAATCTAGTAAGACCACGAGAATCCGACCAGTGTTCAATGTGTCAACAAAGGATGTAAGGGGTAATTCTTTGAACAACTGCTTGGAGAAAGGTCCAAATCTAGTGGAACCGATTCCTTCATTACTCTCAAGTTTCGGGTTCACAAGACAGGAGTGACAGGGTATATAGCGAAGGCATTTTTGCAGATCAAGCTAGCCTCTGAAGAACGGGACTACCACAGATTTCTGTGGTGGAAGGACCTTAATCAGAAGACTATTATCACCTGTAGATATTGTCCCGTGATTTTTGGAGTTACCAGTAGCCCTTTTTTGCTGGCTGCCACCAATAACTATCATCTTGATTAGGCACCTGAAACGTTGAAAGTTACTGCTCAACTATTAAAATCGTCGTTTTATGTCGACAATTAAGTCCTCTCTGTGAGGAATGAGACTGAACTTGAAGTGCTAATGTCTGACTCACAGAAACTCATGAGTGAAGCAAGATTTCAGATCTGTAGATGGTTTCACACCGGTAGGAAACTCTATAAAGATAAACACCCCTACTGGGTTTGGAGTGGAACTATTCTGAGGACTTACTTTTCTGTGAAGTAAAATCTTTGATTCACTCAACAATACCCATGACGAAACGAGGACTTATTTCAGCTGCTCAAAAGTTATTCGATCCAATAGGATTTACATGCCCGGTGAGTAAGAGACCAAAATTGAGGTTACAAGAAGCATGGAAAACGAGAACAGGATAGTATACCCCCCACCCACAAGATATCGCTGCTAGATTTGAAAAATGGCTTTGTAATATACACGTTATGAATCAATATAGGATTCTTAGGAGAATAAATAACCACTAACTTTGATCACAAGGCAGTGTCCATCCATGTATTCACAGATGCTAGTGGTCTGGCTTATGCGGGCTGCGTTTTTCTCCGAACGGAAATTCCTTCAGATGTGTCAGTTCGTCTCGTGCAAGCTAAGTCAAAAGTTACCCCTCTAAAGGAAATCACCATGCCACGTCTAGAACTATTGGCTGTTCTAATTGCCTCTCTTTCATGTAAACACACGAGAGAAATCCTCGGAATTACTTGTAAGGAATATTTGTGGAGTAACTCGACTGTGGCTTTAACGTGGATAAAGAAGATGGAAAATTGTAGTGTCTGTTACAAACCGTGTCTGATCACAAGGCAGTGTCTATCCATGTATGTGCAGATGCTAGAGGTCTGGCTTATGCGGGCTGCGTTTTTCTCCGAACGGAAATTCCTTCAGATGTGTCAGTTCGTCTTACTTGTAAGGAATATTTGTGGAGTAACTCGACTGTGGCTTTAACGTGGATAAAGAAGATGGAAAATTGGAGAGTCTTTGTTACAAATGGTGTCGAAGAAATCCGGATGAACACTGGTCCATTTAATTGGCAGCATATACCATACAAGGAACATCCAACGCTGCTGATCTGTTGTCAAGAGGATGTAGCCCAAAAACACTTTTGGAGAGTCAATGGTGAGAGGGCCCTGAATGGTAGAAAAGGCCTGACAGTGAGTGGCCACAACCAGATTTTCAACCACCGACGGAATTAGTTTACCAAGAGCAGAGAAGAACAATTGTGAGTGCCATAGTTTGGAAATCCGAGGACATACTGGATCATTTGAATCATTTCTCGAAATTTTCAAGAATTGTTAGTACCATTTCCTGGATTCGTATATTCTGCCTGACATTCCACAAATTCAACATACATAAGGTTGAAAATGACGTGGCAGTTTACATTAACATACCAATCAAGCTGTAATTTCTAAATGTGTTACTTGCAAACGAAACAGAGGTCTATTGGTAGCAATACCTGAAGCGCCACTTCCAAAGAACAGAATTACCTGTACTTCAGTTTTTCAAACTTCAGGAGTTGATTTAGCCGGTCCATTGTTTCTTAAGGGAGGTGATAAAGGGTGGATTGTGTTATTTAATTGTGCGACTTTCCGTGCAGTCCACCTCGTATTAGTTCAATCGATTAGCACAGATTTTTTTTTTACAAGCACTAAGAAGACTTGTAGCATGAAGAGGTAGAATATCCACACTCTATTCTGACAATGCAACTAATTTTGTTGGAGCCTTTAACGCTTTGAAACAACTAGATTGGCAAAAGATAATACTAGAAACTTTATTGGACCAAATAACGTGAAAATTTATTCCCCCAGCCTCACCGTGGTGGGAAAGATTAGTTGGACTAACAAAACAACTTTTGAAACTCAAATTAGGACGAGCACGATTATCATTTGAACAGCTGACAACTGTGCTCTGTGATATAGTAGCTGTGATTAATTCTAGACCTCTCACCTAGGTATCAGAACAGAGTGATGACCTTATTCCACTTACACCTGCAGTATTCCTTCGTGACATCCCAACAAGTGACGTTGCAGACCTCGATTCCGTTGATAGTACATCACTGAATAAGAGAGTCCGTCAAATCCACACCATCAAGGAGAATTTGAGATCAAGATTTTGAAAGGAATATCTCGGGTTACTAATGCACAAGGGTGGTCTTAAGACCAAGGAAGTCATCAAGGATAATATTGTGTTGGTCAAAGTGGATAATGAGAAGAGAATCAACTGGCCAATCGCAAAAGTAATATAGACTTTTCCAGGTAAGGATGGTAATGTACATGTGACTCGTTATCTAAAAGGGAACTCATAAGACCTGTTCAAAAACTTTACCCGCTTGAAGTGTCACCTGTTAAGGAGAAGATTCTTCAGACAACGTTAAAGAAAACGAAGATTACTGAAGAAAACATTATAAAGCTCAATGAGGAAAAGAGAGAATTTAGGTCTAGACCAGTGATTTTTCAGGGGACCCACCAGTGAAGGTAATTGTCACCACTAAAAGCAAGCGTAATGTAATACGCCCAAAACAGTTTGACTGAGGCGAACTTACTTGCGATTTCTCCATGAAGGAGTTGTCATTTCCATTCAACGTCGTTCATTAAGGAAATCACAACAGTGGGAGGATGTTAGATACATATAAGCTACCAACTATTCAGAAGCTTCACCCGTCACTTCACTTCGCGGAGTCCATACATTACTTTCGGTCGGCATAACGACGCGTGGTCTGTTTTTGCTCAATTTTCAGTTTTTTCTAGTGATATTTACGAGGATTATTAACATGACGGTCAGTGAACCTTTTGAGTTCTCCAACTCATCTTTTATTATAATAATTGCCTAGTTAACGTTTTGTTTTGAGGTGAATTAAGTGAATAAAATACCATATTTGGAGCAGCAGATCGTTTTTCTTTCTAGCTATGTGACCCTCACATCGAGCTATCTGATATATCGATGATGTGCCAAGGAATGTAGGACTTTGTAGTCTTGACTTATCCGACTGGGATGAAAAATCATTATTTTTCTAGTTCTGGTTTGAAGTCAATGAGAAAGGTAAGAACAAAAAGAAACCTACGCCTAATAACCACATGTACCATTTCTTTCCTTAAGGTCAAGAGCCCTGCGATTCAAAATGTTGTAAATTGTTTTCAAACAAAAATTTGATTTCGATTTCCACTAAATAAGAAAATATTTACTCAAGTGTACCTATAGGTCGGTCGACAAGTTAATCATGAGTCATATGGGAGGGCCCGAGCAGTCAAAGACGGCCCCAACACCTTCCATCGCTAGGAGCCCGTTGGATGTTTTCTGCAGTTGTTAGCACAAGTGATTTATTTCCTTGAACAAGTGTTTTTTTTTTAATTCATAAGGCACAGTTCATTACAGATAAAGAAGTAGTGCACCTTCTGTTTTGCAGAAAACGATTCACAGTTCAGGACTACATTTTCTTAATAGAAAAGTACCTAAGTACAGAGAGAAAATTTTGAGCTTGCGGAGATGTTTTGCCTGCAGCACTTTGGCATGACGTCTTGACCGAATTGCAATGTCCGAAGGGGAGTCAGCCACTACAGTACCTTCCCAACCATTCTAGCCCTGCCCATTAGGCTAATGATTAACTTGTCGACCTAAGGACATTATAAATCATTGCGTAGATCAATAATCAAGTGTGAAGCTTCACCTGCCGGACAATCAAATATCTCGATACTTCATCTCCTCATGAATAAAGTGAAATAATGCTCAATTTGACTACAGTTTTCTTACTTAAATGAAAAATTACAACTTTCATACTAATTATAATCAGTTCTTGGACTAAAACATGATTTTTTTCAGCTTTATTAATTTTTCAGAACACGTTCGAAAATTGAGTTCAAATGAAATCAATGAAACCAGTTCAGAGCACATTTTGTTGTATAGAACTCTAGACCACGAGTATATTGGTCCGAAAAGAGAATATCTAATTGGCCACCGTGCCCATCAAAGACTGGTGCTGGGAATGCCCCCTCCACTACCCCTCACCACCCACTGCCCCGCTTCACCAATCATCTTCTGAAGCACGCTCAACCGACTGTTCAACCAAAATCAGCTGTTCTTTCCTTGCTTTTGATAGATATTATTCTACTAAATTCTCAAATTTGGTCAGGTGAGTGAGAAGGCGAGGCAGTGGGTGGAGCAGGAGTAGTGATGGGGGCATTCCCAGCTCCAGTCTAACATCGACGAGGGTGGTGACCAATTAGGCATTCTCTTCTTAGACCTGCTGTAGCCGATATTCTCGTGACGTCACGCCTGGAGTAGGTTATCGTTTCAGCCAAAGTTGGCCATGACTGCGCTAAGTCAGTAAATCACAACTCAACCCACCTATTTTTCACAAGAATTTGCCTTCTCAAATCAATCTAATTCGACGTTATAGAGCCATTTTTCAACAGTTTGTTTTGCAAAAGTAATATTGTAGCAATACAAAGTTTCAATTTAACTAAATACTTAGTTACAATAATCGTGTCTGCCAGCGCAATTATTGGTTGTAGGTTATAGCCAACAATACCGATCTAACGTGAACTAGATTATATTTGGACATCCCCTCTCTGTCTGTCTGTCTCTCTCTCTCTCTCTTCTCCCTCCTAGGTGTGGGTAGGTGTGGTTTATCGATGACCAAAAGCTGGCGACTCATTTTATAAAAGAGAATTCGATAATAACTTCAAAGTTACAATATGGACTACTTGAAATTTGATGCTACACAACACTCAGCACACTCCAGCTCTTCGATCGATCTCATACTTATAAATGATATGAATCTGGTAGCAAAATTCGGGTAAACTGTCGCTCCTGGACTTTTGAAACTTAACTGTGGGCTTAATTTTAAAATACCAAAATCCAGGAAACGAAAAATACTTGTAAGAGATAGAAGAAATTTTGATGAAAAGGCATTTTTCAAGGAAGCGAATGAGCTGGATTGGAGCGCAGTGATGAATGAACCATCAGTTGATAAAAAAGTAGAGATGCTTACCAAATCGCTGCTAGATTTATATGGCAAACACTGTCCACTCGTTCAGATGAATCCTAAACATTCGCCAGCTCCTTGGATTACAAATGATATTCGGAATATGATCAGTGAATGTGACAAAGCTTATAAGGTCTGGAAATCATCAAAATCAAACACAGATCTATACAAAATATACAATATGTACAAAAAGATCAGAAATAAAGTCAAACAACAAATGCGTAATTCTAAAATTAGATACCTATTTTCAGCAATTGTTTAATGCGAATATGCCCCCCAAAAGATTTCTGGAAAATTTAAGAAGTTTTGGGGTTACTGATAGGAAGCTGAGAGAAACCCAATCGTTGCCAATAGAACTGGATTAATTAAATAATTTCTTCTGTAGAGAAGTAAATAGGACTAACACCGATGAAATTATTCATAATTATAAAATAATAGGTGATTCACGGTTACGAAAATGTAAAATGTGTGCTATCACTGATGACATTGTAAGAAAACATTTATTTGCCGTAAAATCCGATTCAGTAAGAGCAGATGGGATTCCAGTCAATATTTCCCAGATTTTAGCGGATGTAATCGTACCTGTTATGTGTAACATATATCAGAGTTCTATGTCCAATGGTTTATTTCCTGAGCTTTGGAAGTAAGCATTGGTAGTGCTCCTAAAGAAAGTAGACCAACCGAAGTACTGCACTGATTTCAGAGGTTGTGTGCAGGAGGAAATTTTTTAGATAGGATTGTACATTATGAATTTTATATATATATATATATATATATATATATATATATATATATGTGTGTGTGTGTGTGTGTGTGTGTGTGTGTGTGTGTGTGTGTGTGTGTGTGTGTGTGTGTGTGTGTGTGTGTGTGTGTGAAAATAATTTTCTAGATTTTAAACAATCGGGGTATAGAGTAGGACACAGTACAGAAACTGCACTAGTAGGAGTATTAGACGATGTTCGTAAGGCAATGGATGAAAAAATGGTAAATGCACTAACAATGATAGATTTCTCTCGAGCATACGATACGGTGAGGCATAATATTCTTGTTGCAGTGTTGGAATACTATGGAGTGATAGGTAAAGAACTAGATTGATTTAGTCGTACCTATACAATCGAGAACAATGTACCAAAGGGCCCGATGGTTCGAAATCGAGTAGACATGCCAATGTTTCAGGTACTCCTCAAGGTTCTATTCTCTCGGCCACGTAGTTTTCCCTTTTTATCAACTCGTTTCCTAATGTTCTTACATATTGTGAGCATATGAGTAACGCAGACGATTTTCAAATATATTTATAGTGTTAAATTGAAGACCTAGAAACATGCATTGAAAAAATTAATTACGATCTGGAACAAATTGTAGAGTGGTGCAACGTACACGGCATGCAAATCAATCCTCTCAAGAGCGAAGGTAAGATTCTGGGTTACAGCAAATTTCTAATCAATATCGAGTATGGTAGAATTCCAAAATTGGTAATTGAAGGAATATCTATCAAATATGAACGAGAAGTGAAGAACTTAGGAGTTTTTATTCAAGCTACGCTGATGTGGGAATCTCAAATTACATCAATGAGTAATAAGATAATTAAAGGAATTTACCAACTAAGGAGAATGGCGATAGATTTTCCACAGTTCGTACGATCGAATTTAGTGCAAACACTTTTGATGTCACTGTTAGATTATGCAAATTTGGCATATTGCGATTTGAATGGAGAATTAACTAATAGGATACAGGTAGCCCAAAATGCAGCCATTAGGTTTATTTTAAGGTTACCAATAGATAAATATATTACTCCTTACTACAGAAAACTCGGAATATTGAAATTCAAAGAAAAGAAAAAACTAGTGTTGGCAGTGGTGATATTCAAGCTACTAAAAATCAAAACGCCTACCTATGTAATAAAATAAATTGCATGTCCAATGTTCATGATGAACTTACTAGACATGCAAATACTAATAATATAATAGAAAATATTTAATATAATAGAAGAAAATTGGGTAGTAGTTTTAGAGTGATTATAGTGCAAAGGACAGCAACAAATGCAGAATTTTATTAACGAAAAATGAATTATGAAGCTGATTATATAAGAAATGTAATGTGTATCTTATCATCATATATTTTGTTTAAAAATTGCTTATATCGTGGTTTGTCTAACACTTTGTTCGCCAAGGGAGATGGAAGAGGGAGCCTCATGGCCCTAATCTATCCCTGGTTACGTAAATAAAACGATCTCACTCTTATTCTCTCTCTCCCTCTACCGATAGAATATAAATGACTATAGTTGAATACCAATATTTGTGAAATAGACAAAAGTTATATATAATAGCAGTAGGTAATTCAGTATGGTGTGGAACAAATCACACAAATGTGCATTATGGCCGCAAACGGCTCTTACACTTCGTCGACATTCGCATTATTTTGTCACTCGAAAATAAAGGTATAATGATAGGCAATATGCAAAAACCGGCACTAGTGACCATGACGAAATGTCGCAGGAAGATGAGGAGGTGTAGGACGACGGGGAAGAAGGGATTAACGGGTTACGCGCGTGCGTACTGATATGTTCTGGTTGTTTACATGGATTCTGCGAAAACACTAGCACCAGGTCAAAATCCGTCGCTACGAGTAGTAACAGGTCAAACTCAGCCGCTTTGCCGGACTCCGCCAAGAAGTAATACCGCATTTTGTTTAACATAAATGAGTTCCTTGATGAAACGAAAAGACCAGTTGTAGAGCATGCCCATATAAGCCAATTTCCGTAATTATTTTTACGCATTGGATTCATGTATAATTTTTTCTGTATTGTCTAATGTGAGAATTTTTAACATAGTTATTTAGCATAAGAAAGAACATGTCTCACTCACTCACTCACTGCTCGGGGTTTCCACTGGAGAAGAGTTTCAGGCACCATGAACGGCTTATACCTTACGGCTTATAAAAGAGGCTCCTTTAATTTAAAAGAGAATTCCGCCAGTTACCCCGAGTTGGAGTCGTTACAAGCAAATCTTTTGCTGAAATCAGCAAATTTTTTGATTCTTTTCCAGTCAATAGGTATCTCTGAGGGAAACACGTTCAATTATATGATGGCCAAATGCCTCTGTTCAGGATCTCCAGTACCGGTCACATCTGCAAAGTGCTCTGCGGAATCCTCCTCGAGTCCGCAAGGACACATAGGTGAGATGTTGTTATCTATAATATTTAGCATCCTACGGAAATTGTAATGTCCAGTAAGGATGCCAATCATAGTTCTAATTGAATTTCTACTTTTACTTAGAAGCCAATATGCTCGTTTGGGATCGGAAGACATAACAAGCATTCTGGTTTGTCTATATTTAGCTGTTTCTCTACTCCAGAGAATGTTAAGGTCCTGTGTGACCCAGTTTTTAACTTTAGTTTTACAGGCATTTTTGGAAATGTAGATGGAAAGAGAAGGGCCAAGAAGGGCTCACGCTAAACCGTCCGCATTAACATTGTCTTCATGATTCTCATGACCAGGAATCCATTTTATGGTTACTTTGTTGTTGTTAAGAAACAAATTAAGGTATTTCTTTGTTTTCCAGACCAGTTTTGAGGTCGTGAGGGGGTTCAGGAGTGCTTTGATGCTGGCCTGACTATCGGTAAAAATGTGAATTTTTTTTATATAAGTGTTGTGGTTTTGTAAGGTGACCAGGCCCTTGTTGATAGCATAGATTTCTGATTGAAATACAATTGCATATTAGTCAAGGCTATAAGAGTCTGCCACTTGAAGGCTGGGTATGAACACACCAGCACCAGAGGAAGGTTCAGATCCCCTATCTATCTTAGAACCATCAGTGTAGCAGTTGATGGTGTCTATAGTCTCAACAAGGGTTGGTTGGTTGTTCTACTCATTTCTATCTTTTATTTCAAAGGTGGTTTTCAAGTTCCAGAAAAATTTCCTCTTCATTTCATCAGAGGGCATGAAGGTTTCTGGTGCATTAGCATTAGTAGCTTGTTTGATGTAGATGTGTCCTACTTATGTGTAATGAGAGAGATGACTTGCGTCATGCACCCATTCTCCCAAAATATTCAACCTGACCACGGCTTGCATGGAATAAACCATGGCGAGAGTATCCAGTGGTGCTAGTCCAAGGACAGTTTGAATGCTTCTAGGTGGGGTAGTGCACAAAGCTCTACTAATAAGCATGCAGGCTAATCTTTCGATTTTGCCCAGGTATTTGCTGTTTTCAATACCCGGCCACCACACTATCACTACAAAAAGGAGTCTAGGCAGAATGATGGCCTGGTAGACCCAGTGGGCTATTCTGGAGGAAAGTCCCCACTTTTTCCAATCGCTCTCCTGGCACAGAAAAGGCTATTGGTAATTTTTTGACCTTCCATTCAATATGTGGTTTCCAATTGAGCTTGGAATCCAGAATAATACCGAGATAATTCACCTTATTAGAGGGTGAGAGGTTAGTATTTAGGTATGACAGTCCTGTAATTTGTGGGGGACGTCGTTTTCTTGAGAAAGTGATGATTTCAATTTTGTTGGGATTAATGAATAGTCCCTTATTGAATTGTCGGTAGGGTATTTGAATGGTAAATTTGCTCCGTGAATACTTGTGAATTTATCTGGGAAAAATTGAGTGTATGAAAGTGAATTTTGGCTGTTTTTGTTAGGTGAAGGGTCAGAAAGATACAGGAAAATAAGATATCGAAATTATACCAATATTTAAACCGAAATCACTGAGAAAAACTATTTGAACCATTTTGATTTTTCAAGTTGAGTTTTTCATTGTTTATTGCTAAAGTGTTGCTGGGAAATATCAAGGGAACGCGAAAATGAATGATTCTCGGAGTGATGACGTACGATGTCCATAGTGTGATAGAACTTCTAGGAGACGAGGACTTCTAGTACACCAACGACTGGCGCACCGAGGTGTGGTCGCCAATGACCCGGGAGATTTTCAAGAGGTTATAGAAGACACAGTCCCAGACTACATACAAGCACATTTTATCAGAGGGTTTGGGGCACCTCTGTTGAATACAGAGGACGGTGGAGGGGATGTGGCTTGGAAGACTGATGGCGTCAGATAACAAGACTGAAAGGTTAGCAGCATAAAATACCACAAGGAAATGTGGGCCGAAAATTGGCAACTTTGTTGACTTCCGAAATTCTGAATGTTGTAAACGGAGAATCCACTTCAGAGAAAATACTAGTTCTTTAAGCTGTAGTTCTACAAAGAGAAAAACTAATAAAATCAGGCCCAGACATAAGGAGTTCTCTAAACAAACGAATGGAACAATGGGAACAAGGCAAGTACAATGAGCTGGTGCAAGGTCCGGTTCGATGTGATCGAACAATAAGACAAAACAATCACAAAATGGATCATACACAAAAGATCAGAGTCTTCACAAGGCTCGCCAAAAGTGGAAGGCTACGTGATGCAACAAGATGGGAAACAAGATGGGGAGAAGGAGAAGGGATTCTACAGCCAGAACAAGTTGTCAACAGTGAAGGTCAAACAGTTCTAGACATCTTAAATAGAAAAAAACCATCTCAAAAGGTCCCTACTTCAAATCTCTTTCTTTCTGATGACCTTCCCCTGCTGGTCGAAGTGAACATCTCGGCGGGTCACATAGAACAAGCCGCACACCGCATGAAAGGCTTGTGCTGGGCCAAGCGGTATGGATGCCGAGCAGGGGAGAAACATCCTTCTTCGATACAGAACCCATAGCCTCCACCTGAGAGAGGCTGTCGCAACCCTGAACCGCTCATTGGCAAACAATGTAATTGATTGGTTCAAAATCCAAGCACTGTTATCACAAAGAGGTGTTGCTTTGAATAAAAATCCTGGGGTGCGCCCTTTACGTGTTGGCAATGGTCACCGGTGAAGACTTGAAGGAGGAATGCGGTGCGGATCAGATGTGTGGGGGGGTGAAAGCAGGGATTGAAGGGATGGTACACGGGATATCCCAGTTGTTTGAGTTAGAAAATAGTTGAGGAGGGATTTTGTTGATGGATGCAACAAATGCCTTCAACACACTAAGCCAGCCGTCCACTGGCTCTGTGGAACGCAAGGGTTTTATGGTCAAGATGAGCAAGCTTCCTCTTTAACACCTATGGGGGGTTCCCCAGAATCTTGTTCAGGGGCAGCAAAGCCTCCATCCGAAGTCAAGAAGGAACAACACAAGGCGATCCTCTTGGGATGCTGATGTAAGCTGTTGGTACCCTTCCTCTCATAAGAAAATTGAAAAGCACACAGTGACATCAAAATTGGTATGTGGATGACGCAGCATGTGCAGGAGACCTCCGAAACATACAGGCATGGCTCACTCAACTCGAAATTGAAGGACCGAAATGGGGCTATCTTCCAGAACCTGAAAAAAGCTACCTCATCGTAAAACCAGAAGACGAACAAAGAGCCCAAGATCTGTTTCCCAACATAAATATTGTTACCAGTCGTAGATATCTAGGGGGGGGGGGGGGGTGCTAGGGTCATGTGACGCGAAAAATGACTATGTCAAAGAAAAAGTGGATAAGTGGGTAAATTACGTTTTGACATTCAGTGAGTTCGCCCAAGAAAGCCCCCAAGCAGTTTACACCACCTTCAAAATCTTTACAAAGAGAATGGTCACATCTGCAGAGAGGGGTAAGTGCAGCCCCAAATCAATATGAACCACTGCAAAATGCGATCAGTCAAAAACTGACACCTTCAATCTTGGGTCGGGAAATAGAAGATCACGAGCATAATCTCTATGCTCCACCAGTCAAGTTTGGAGGTTTAGCCCTAGAAGATCCGGTGTATTCAGCCACAGAAGCCGTCTTCGACACATCCATTCGGGCTACGTCAGTACTGACATCATGCATAGTGACAGGAGCCGACTTTGATGAAGAAGCCCATAGATTGCATGTTTTAGAAGAACAGAAGAGGGAGAAAAGGCTGAAAATGGAAACATGCGAAAAAAATGTCAGCAAGCCATGGAAGCTCTCGACCCACACGAAAGAAAGACCATAAAATGCATTATCGAATGAAACGCTTCACAGTGGCTTTCCCTTATTCCATTGGCAGCGGATAATTAGGATTTATTGCCTACTCAATTCGGGGATGCACTTTCATTGCGATATGGAAAACATCTGATGAGCCTTCCAGTTACCTGCGACGGATGTGGTGAACATATGACGGTGAATCATGCCCTCAACTGCAAAAGGGGTGGACTAGTAAAGCAAGGGCATGACTGGATAAGGGATGAAGTTGCACGATTGGCCAAACTAGCTTGGAGAGGAGTAGTGGTAGAACCGATTATGCAGGAGGGCGAAGACGGTTCACCCGGCTGGATCGCTGACAACAAAGTACATGGAGTGTGGGATAGAGAGAGAGAGAGAGAGGCTTTTTTTGACACACGTGAGTGGTCCGCAGTCGCCAACGAAGCCGCCTGAGCGAAGCACCGGAAGTACGATGGTGCAGAAGAAGACCTACGGGGATCGTTCACACCCCTGATCAGCTCCTGAGTGGGAGTCCTGCATCAAGAGTTCAACATTTTTGTAAAGAAGTTGGTCTCAGTTCTCGCAAATAAATGGGAAAAACGCCGGTCCCAAGTTGCAGGCTGAGTTTGAGTTAAACTCCAGATGACCACCATCTCCATGAGACTGCGGAGGTCTAAAAAAAAAAATTCAAAACCATGGACACTTTCAACAAGAGGAAGGGGGTGAAATGAACCTAGAGGATGGCGCTCCACTCCCGATACCAGAGGATTGAGGTAGAAGAAAATAGCTTCGAAACTTAACTGTGGAGACCACAAACCTAATCTTTAATATCTAATTTAAAATATACTTTGTTACTTGTTGAAAAACAAAAAAAAAAAAAAAAAATAGTCCCTTATTTCAACACCATTGTTCAAGGAGTCTCGATTTTTTTTATATTGTCTAATATGAGAATTTTTAACATAGTTATTTAGCATAAGAGAGAACACGTGATTCAGAAAAATTCGCAATATATTTCTACTATCAGCCTTATCAGTTTACAACTTTGTCTCCTTCCATTTCCATCTTTTACTGTCCAGTCTACAACAATTTTTATTATTTTATAAACAAGACTGTTTACATACAACATACATTTTTATAAACAACACATCTTGATGTTATTCTTCATAAATAAGGTTTGAAACCAACGTTGAGTAGGTACCTACCTTATCCACTGTCCCCATTATCCTCTATATATTCAGGACTTAGGAGTTTTTTTACAGCCTGCATATTTCATCTAAATCCAATCCAAGCTCTTTGGAATAATTCTCAACCATTCCCTTGAAATAGAGAAAATAGCTGGATAACCAATGCATAGGCGCCTTGGAAAAACATTAGGTACTTTCAGGTGATCACTGAAGGTAATACTTGCATACAGATGGAAGGGGACGAGTTTCTCAGAAGAGGGAAGCAGTTCAAGGGACGAGGGCCACTCCTCCTAGAAGATCAAAGGGGTAACTTTGAAACACTATTACGACAGTAGCGATCATCCAATTTAGATTTTGAAAAATGTGTTCAATTCTATATATTTTTTACTTTCAACGTTTTATCCCACTTTTTCAACAAATTTTTTTTTTTCAAACACTTGAAAATTCGAATTTCAAAATTTTAAATCGAATTTCCAACCAATTCTATGTTTGTACTGAGTGAAACGCCATTTTCAGAATCAAAATCAGTCCGTTCAGTTATGTACCTTACCTAACGATTGGATCCATTTCCCGAATTCCTTGTTCCTAATTTAATTTTAGACCATTTCCAAAAGAGATTTAAGAATTTGTCATTTGTAACTTCAGATTGATTCAAAATTTCACACACCAAAATAACTAACAGAAGCACTAGAAAGGACTATCCACAAGTGGGAAGTAATTATATATTCACTTGCCAGATTCGGAAATTTTATTGCTGCTCAGTCAATTGATCCAGATTCACCAAATTTGAATTTAATTCGTGCAAAATTGGAGAAAGTTGAACCCCTATGGGGTGAATTTGACGACCGACGTTCAGACATAAATAGAATATTTGAAGACTAAAGAGCAAAATGACATACGCGGCAAATTTGAAGATGAATTCTGCGCAATCGTCCGCAAGGCTTTATAATCTAAGAAGTCGACTCAATTTCTTCACATGGTGAGACTTGTATCAAATTACCCGTTCTTAAATTGCCTAGTTTTAACGGAAAATACGAAGGTTGTCAATCGTTTAAAGAAGAATTTAAGTCCATAATACATTCTCGAGAAGACTTAGTCCTTTTTCAAAGATATCGTCTCTTGAAGGGTTGTCAAAAAGGCGACTCAAATTCTGTTCTCAAAGGTACGGAAGTCACTAACGATAAGTTAGCTATAGATAAGTTAGCATGGGACACCCTCGATGAAAGGTTCGATAATAAAAAACGAGCTGTTGCCTCAAATATCAAAGCGATCATCGATTGTGAAAAGGTCGAAAGATCATTTCCAATTAAACTCCAGAACATGTTGGACCGCCTATCTTTGAATTTGCGTTGTTTGACGTCACTGGATTGCCCACCCAACAATGGAATGCAATTTTGATTAATATTTTGGTCAAGAAACTTGTCAACAGGCAACAAAAGGGTAAAAAATCTGAATCGCCTACACTTGCACAATTTATATCATTTTTACAAGAAAGGGTTGACGTTTTAGAAACTCTTGAAGAAAAAACACCAACAGTAAAAGTTCATTCAATACAAAAATCCAAAGTTTTGAACACACAAAATAGACCCGTTAAAGATAAAATAAGGGTAGTTTAACCTCACAAAATTTAGTTCAGCAGGTTATTTAAGGCACTTTCAATTCTTAGTCGAAAGCGGGAAGTAGTCAAACTTGGATTACCTATGTGTGATGTGATTTCACACGTTGATGTTGACAAATGTCCAAAATATGTTTTTCGTATATATTCTAAACCTCACAACTCCCTTTTACATTCTGATGATGAGCCACAGTGTTAAAGTAGTCCGGCTTCGACCTGTGCTCTCGCCACAAACCAATCTACCAAATCCAAGGTTTTGTTGTCCACTGCTATCGTGCACATAAAAAAACTCGATGGAAAAATCATTCCATATCGAGTTTTGTTGGAAAATGGAAGTCGATCAAATTTTGTAACTAGTGCTACTGCAAAACTACTTGGATTTCCGTAACTCCACGAACCACTCCATTAGTGGATTTGGGGGCGAGGTAGCTAGCTGGATCGCCCAGTTGCATAATGAGTTGCTCAATCAAATCCTGATATGAGCCCTTTGAAACCAACCTAGGATTTTTGGTCAACCCCAAAATTACACTTCCTGTACCTGAAAGCCAAATTGGCACATCCAAATGGAATATTCCTTCTGGCTGACCCAGACTTTGCGAAACCTCAAAAGGTTGATATGCTAATTAGTGCCGAACTGTTTTTCAACATATTGAAGGGTGAACAAGAGTCACTAGGAAGAGATATGCCACGTATCCAACACACCAATTATTCTGGTTGGGTCATAAGAGGTAAGGTAAAGTGTAAGAGGGATACAGAATCTCTTTCAATGTTATGGGTCAACACATCCACTACTTTAATAGAAGAAAATGGTAGGGTGGTTTTGAGGGAATGTCTTGGGATAGATGATAACTCATTGTAGTTTTATTGACATCCGTTACATCCAAGTACTTTCGCCTTAGCAGGCCTCCTCAGGGATCTAAAATATATAAACAAGAATATCCTGCTCTTAGTCTTGCGTCTTATTACGTTCGTATTGCAAATAGTTTACTAGGGTTATGGCTTGCATGGTAGGTACTTACAGGTAAGGTGTTTAGGTTTGTGTTTATCTGGGAGATATAATTATTGCTGCGCCATGTAAGGTTCTGTCTATAATGAATAATATTACACTAGTCGAGTTCTGAAGTATTAGCAGAGATGCAATAAGTTTGGGATATGGTCAGTTAAAGTTAGTTTCTACTCACCAGTGTTTGTTGACTCGAGTGAGTAGAAACTTACTTTACCTGACCATATCCCAGACTCATTACATCTCTGCTAATACCTCTACCTGCATATAAAGCTAATACATCAATAAAACTACGATGAGTTATCACCTATTCCAAGACTCATTCCCTAGTAGCGAATAGTTCTTGAGCGATATGACAAGTTCTTCAAGCTTCGCATTAGGGCAAAATCCAATGTTGTAGCGATTGACCGATTGAAGCCAGCATGTCTTACCTTAACATCGGAGACCCCATCGAGCAATGTGCCATCCTCACCAACTCTGCCACCGAAGTCTGTTAATCATGCAGCGCTTTCACTGGGGAGGGAATCTGTAATGATGCTTCAGTTAATATAACCAATATCACATTTTGACTTCAATATTAATGTTTCCGAGGTTACCTGTTTAGTGATTGATACACTCAAAAAATGCTTTCACGACTAAAAAAAATTATTCTAATTAAGTACGTTTTTATTGTAAACTTTTCAAATACCTAATACAAATAGTTTTTTCTTTTACTACATCTGCGTAATTTATCATTGAACCTCGCCTCAAACCAATAATCGTGCTGGCAGGCACGATTATTGTGACTTAGGTTGAATTGACACTTTATATTACTGCAATATTACTCTCGCCAAACGAAACTGGTGAAAAATGTCGTCATAACAACTTATTAGGGTGACTTAAGACGGCAAACTTCTTGTGAAAAATAGGTTGGTTGAGAAGCGATTTATTGACGTAGTAGCGGAAACATTAACCTACTCCAGGCATGACGCACTAGAATATGGGTTATAGACAATTTGTAATGCTGTTAACTAAATTTAGTTGAAATTGATCTGTTAAAGAGGGCTTATGTTGAAGCCCTATTTAAAATAGTTTCAATGCTTACTTCCACTACATTACTAGACTTCATTGGGTCTAGTCCATTATCTTCACTACTTTATTATCCATACCGTAACTAACCACCAAGATCTATATATCTTACCGCCAATCTCATTCTGTTTTCCATTTGTTTCATTTCTCTCTCTATGTGCTCAAGTTTATAGAAATAAATACGTCAAATTTACAGTCCACTTAACGTTTTATGCATTTTACCCAATGTACAGCTAGTACATTGATAGGAAAAAAAGAACATCAACATGAGCGCAAATCAGAACTGGTGGAACGTAGACAAAATAGCCTAATAAACTACGATGATCTTATTAGCTGATATAATTGAAAAATAAACTATCTGACGACAGCAGATCCATATTGCTGACTATACCAACAGTTTTAAGATAAAAATACTAAAACTAAGGACATTTCCGTTTGGTGTTTCGGCTACTCCGCCTTGTGGCTTCTACCATGGGCTCCCGGCGGCCATTCAGTTTGAAAGTGGTACCTGGTGGATGGTCATGAATGGAAGTGGCTTGGTTTGCTGAAAACCCCTGGCAAAACGTACAGCCTGGGTGGGGCGCTATAAAAAAATCGCGTCTCTAACAAATATAATCAGAATAAACCTCCATCAGATAGGTTGATTTTCCGATTATATTTCAAATAGCTAGAGATTTGTTAATTGGAACGATCTCAATACACTCGGGGAAATATAGGTTTTTGATTAAGAAAAATTCACTGTTAGATGTCACGAACTTCCTTCTATTCGATCGTTCCCACGAATGAACAGAAAAAGGTGCCCTTGCCACTTATAATTTTTTTAATTATTCCCTCTACATTCTGCACTCCTTGCACTTTTCGGCGACACGGGGCCGGCCGACCCAATTTTCGTTGTATTCCGATATCAAAGCAATTGGCCAGTTATCACCTACAATCAACTCCCCGTTCGGTTGTTGTTGTTGTTCTTGTCCTGCCCAGGCACCCGCTGGTTGTGGGCACTAGTTGGTATGGCCCATGACATCACCCCCGACAACAATTCACAGCTAGTCCTCGAGCTGTGTGGCCAGGTCTAGGTTTCTTGTCCTTGTTGGTCCATTCATCCTCTTAGTCCCATAGATCTTCATTGGCCTGGGCAGAACTCACTCTTTGGGGAGTACAATAGGTGACACCAGCTTTTTGCTCATCCAAGGGTTTCCAACTACTAATTGGGTCGTCCAGGGGAGAAAGGGTTGTTCGTCCAGCCGCTGTGTGTGGGACAAGGGACTAGTGCAAGGAGTAGTTTAAGCTGAAAAAAAGAAGATAATTTTGAATACATTTGGTCGAAATTTCCCTAGTGGCAAGGGACCTGTTTTTTTTTCTATAAAAATTTAACTACAATTTAGGAATTTATAAGACAATTGAAATAAGTTATTATTATTATTATTATTTTTTTTTTACATTATTATTTTATATATATATATATATATTCCTTATTATTATTAATTATTTTACTATATGTTTTTTTTCTTATTATTATTATTATTTTGTTATATATATTTTTCCCTTATTAGCATTATTCATTATTATTCATTATATTCTATGTTATACATAAACATTTAACAGTATTCAGTCTTTTCCATAGTGAGCAATTATTGTCTAAGAAACAAAATAAAGTTTTGGTTAAAACTGAAAATTAAATGATCTATAATACCAATAAATTCAATAAAGGGATATTGTCTTACATACTAACGCAGCTGCGGTTACCGGTAACACACACATAACAGACACTTACCCCGGGGTATTATTTACTCTGTACTGGGGAAATATTAAGCAGGGGTGCATGCAAAGCGAGGGTCTTAACACATAAACAAATAAAATGTACA
This sequence comes from Adelphocoris suturalis, assembly GCA_030762985.1. Classification (NCBI taxonomy): domain Eukaryota; kingdom Metazoa; phylum Arthropoda; class Insecta; order Hemiptera; family Miridae; genus Adelphocoris; species Adelphocoris suturalis. Next base: position 38,813,783 of record CM061040.1, read on the forward strand.
CCCTCCCCCCCTTGGCCACCTGGAAGTCGCCTCCTGGTGACTGAGCTGTTGATACTAAATTTTGAAATTTGTAATGTTGATTAGTACACACACAAATTGTATAATATAGTCAGGAATTATTATTTAAATTATATTATTGAAGGGTTGATAAAAATGTAAGTATAAATATAAAAAAACAGTTAGTTCCTGGTAAGTGAGAAATGCATACTATTGTGGATCCTGGAAAAAAAAATTAGAAAACAAAAATATAATACATTTTCATGGATGGAAATTACTGGCAAGGTCCTGCTGGGTGGAAAGTTGTAGAGCACAACCAGGCTTAGCATGGTGGACCGTATGTTGTCCTCAAACAGAACTCCTTGGTGAGGTTCTCCTGTTCCACTCAACCCGATTCCTGTCATTATTGGGACCACGAAAATGTTGGTTATAAGGAGCAACGTTTTCATTTTTAAATCTGTGAAATGAGGAAATCCATTAACTTCCAAGTATTATTTCATTACACCAGTATCAAAAGACTTATAAAATACCTGAAATTGTAAACTAGATTATTATATTTCCCCTAAGTAACGACATCACTAATTCTTAAATTTTATCAAAATTTACTGTAAAGTTTATTTTGTAAATTTTTTTTTTTTTTTTTTTTTTTTTTTTTTTTTTAAATACCCTAGTGACATGATTGCTATTATTCAAACTTAGACGTTTAATGCCTCTGATTTTCGTAACCTAACTAATTAATTGCTCACTATGTTAATCTTTATCATTATTGCACGTTTAAATAGTTATTGAATTAAATTCAATAAGTACTAAATTAGTATCCCATTAATAGACTATTTATATACATAATTTTTGCACTATGAATCAGCTGCTATCTGAATCTGAGTCAGTTTCAGCAGCCAGTTTCCTAAAATTTATTTTTCTTCCCCTTGTATTATAGGGGCGAGTAACCAGCCTAGGGGTGTCATATGGGGCAGTACTGGTAGAAGGGTATGGAACATGCTGGCTTGAATGAGGACTCTGACCAGCTGAATCCCAGCCAAGCCAAGCAGGACTTTCATCTAATCCTGCCTGTGCTTCTTCATGTTGAGCTTCAGGAGTAGCCAACAATTTTGGTTCCTCCCACCACATGTCCTCATCTTCAAGATATGTGAGGGGCATCAGATCTCGTGATTGAGCTATTTGTCTCCTCACATTACTTTCTGATAAGGGCGAACTTGGTTGTGGTATCATAGGAGTTTCATTCACTGGAGTTGAGGGAGTTTGATTCTTGTTTCCTTCAGGGGATCTCCCCCTCACTGCTTGAGGAAGGAGGGTGCTTTTCCTTCTGATGGACGGCTTTACTCGGTTAATATGTACCCTCTTTGGTTTTCCTCTAACAATGATTATCACGTTTAGCTTAGAGGGAACCTCAGTGATTAAGTATGGGCCCTTCCATGGTCGGGAGAATTTCTTTGTTCTTCCTGTTTTGCACACAGGATCATGTAGGTAGACCCACTGACCCACATGGAAACTCCTTCTTGTTACCCCTTTATTATATTGTTTTGCCATGTTTTGTGTGGCATTTGTTTGATTAGCCTGTACCTGACTCCATATTTGTTGCAAAGTGTCTCGCAATTTTTCCACATGGAAAACGTAAGGTTCAACATCCTCACCCAGATTCATGTCTTCTGCTGCAGGGAGTCGCATCTTTCTCCCAAATACAACTTCAAAGGGTGAGTATTTGGTGGCTTCATGGCTCTGTGAATTGATGACCATTTGTGCGATGGGGAGGTACTCATCCCAGTTAGCTTGATTTGCTGATACATAGTGGGAAAGGATGTTGGACATAGTTTTATGAATTCTCTCGACCCGTCCATTAGCCATGGCATGGTAGGCTGTAGTTCTAACCTTCTTTACCTTGAAGAAAGAGCAGAAGTGGCTAATAAGCTCAGAACTGAACTCTGCTCCTTGGTCAGTGAGAATCTGACATGGTGCTCCTACTCTGCCAAAATATTGTAAGAATGCTTTTGAAATTGAATCAGCGGTGTGGTCGGGTAATGGGTAGAAGTCGACATAGCGAGAAAACTGGTCAATTATTGAGAGGAAGTATTTATGTCCCCTTGGTGTTAAGGGGAGTGGTCCCACTATATCAGCACTAATTTGAGAGAAACACTCTGAGGGTTCAGAAAACTCTCCAAGGGGAGCGGTTTTTCTGCCATAATATTTTCTTTGGCTGCATGAGGTACAGGACTGGACATAGTTACTAACATCTTCTTTCATGCCAGGCCACCAAAACTGCTCTTGGACTCTTAGCAGTGTTTTCTTGTTGCCCCCATGACCTGCTTGAGGAAGGTCATGGAAGAGCTGTAGTATTTTCTCTCTTAATTTCGTTGGTACCACCACTTTAAGACCATCCACAGTATCCTTGCAGATGAGTTTATCTTTAGAATACCTGAAGTTCTTTCTGGTAATCAGGCTTCTCGTATCCTCATCTACCTCCTGCTCTCCTCTTATTTCATCATGAGTGATCACAGGAAGATAACGGATTTCTGTAGCCAAGACTCTGGATAGGGCATCTGCATTGCCATGAGATTTTCCCGCTTTGTGAACTATAGAGAATCTGTATTCACTCAGCTGTAATGCCCATCGTGTGAGGCGGGAATTTAAGTCTCTATGCGTATTTAAATATTTCAAGGCTTGGTGGTCAGTGTAAACAACAAAGTCCACTCCCCACAAATAATGGTGGAATTGTTTTACGCCATATACAAGTGCAGCTAATTCCAATTCAGTGGCACAATATGAGGTGGATTCTGCTGTTGTTGTGCGGCGGGAGGCATAAGCAACAGGATGTTCTATTTTACCATCCATTTGGCTCAGAACACACCCCAAGCCTTCCTTGCTTCCGTCTGTGGCTAGGATAAAAGGCTTTGTGAAATCGGGATATGCTAGTATTGGAGCATTTATGAGCCGAGTTTTTAGGTTCACAAATGCTGTCTCACAAGCTTCTGTCCAGTTGAATGGTATGTCTTTCTTTGTCAAATCTGTAAGTGGCTTAGCAATTCCTGCAAAATTGGGTACAAAGCGCCTATAATAGGAACAGAGTCCTAGGAAAGATCTAACATCCTTCAAGTTTTTGAGTGGGGGGAATTCTGACACTGCCTGAATCTTCTTAGGGTCGGGGTGCACTCCATTGGCATCCACCACATGGCCTAAATATGAGACTTCATGTCTAGCAAAGTTGCACTTTGCAAGGTGTAGGGTTAAGCCTGCCTCTCTGAGTATCCCTAGAAGTTGGCATAATTCCTGGATATGTGTTTCAAAATCGTGATGAAAAAGAATCAGATCATCCAGAAAGCATAGGGCTCTGGGTGATCCTAGTCGCCTAATTAAACTCATAGCTAGGCGCTGGAAGGTGGCTGGAGCTCCCTGCAACCCAAATGGAAGTCTTAGGTACTCATAGCAGCCCTCATCAGTGACAAAGGCAGATTTAGGGATGTCTTTGTCATAAATGGGGCACTGATAGTATCCTGATTTAAGGTCCAAGGTTGTGAAATATCTGGATTTACCCATCTTGTCAAGATGTTCTTCAACACGTGGTAGAGGGTAAAACTCAGGTGCAGTGATGGCATTTAGTTTTCTGTAATCTACACACATTCGCCACCTCAAACCTGAGCCACTCTTTTTTGGCACCAACACCACAGGAGAACTCCATGCACTGGTTGATTCTCTGATTACTCCTTGGTCCAGTTGCTCCTGTATGAGCTGCCTTATTATAGGTTTCTGGGCATGAGCAATTCTATAGGGCCGTGCACGTATAGGAGGATGATCCCCAGTGTTTATCTGGTGTTGAGCTAAATCTGTGCACCCAAGGTTATCGAATCTATCAAAGCTGAATATGTCTTGGTATTCGAGGAGGGCGCTCTTTATCTGCTCCTGCTGTGCTGGTGGTAAGTGTTCTAATTTCTCTAATAATTCTTTGTTTAGTGCCTTTGTGCGCTCAACCTCTGTTTTCGTTTCAGTAATCAGACAGGTTACACTATTGTTTTCTATTGGCACATAAGGTTCGATTTTTCCCATTAATTTATCTTGCGGTAATATTATGACTTGGTGTGTTAAATTGCAAGCCATTGTCACAACATTCCTAGCATCACTCATGGAGTATGCTAACACTTCAGGGGTGTTTTTGTTATTGGGAGTGAAGAGTACTGTGCTAGTGATTGGTGTTACACCGGTGCTGGTGCGTGCCTCAAGTGGCAGTATCACCGCAGACCCTGGTGGTATTACCACTTCTTCTTTCAACACAGCGTATACTGAGTTGTACTCTGTGTGGGACTCATGATCTGATTCTCTATTGGGAAATATTGCTCCCTCTTCTTGTGTCTGAGCTTTTATGGGTTCACCATACAAATTGACAATTTTCCGTTTTACATCAAGTATGGCTTCCCTCTCACTTAGCACATCACATCCTAGCAATATCAGAGCCTTACCACCGAGAGCACAAACAGCTGCATAGGCCATGAATGGCTCACATCCCTCTATAGCTACTTCTATAGTTGTTGCACCTAGGGGTTGAATGGGTTGAGATCCCAGTCCCACTATTACTATATTGTCAAGGGGTTCAAAAGGTCCTTCACACACTGATGGATCAACTAGTGTGATTTGGGATCCTGTATCCACAATAATTATCCCCCAGGAAGAGCCTACCCTACCATTCACCGAAAAAAGGGGGGCTCCACCTAATTTCACTTTAGTTTTTCTATTTCTTTCATTTTCTTTTTTCTCACTCCAGCCCAAGTAATTTGCTAGGGAGGAATTGTGTTTTAAAACATTTTTTATTTTATTTTTAGTCCGTCTTTCAATTTCTGTGTCCTTCTTTGAGTGTTCCGGGTCGTTTATCAAGTTGGAGTCTTTCAGGCATTTTTGGGTTATGTCCCTTGCTGTTGGGCTCCTCGCTGTTCGTTTGGGGCTGTGGAAGTACTGGGGTTTTCACTTCCTCTATCTGAACTTCTATCTGTAGCAGGTCCAGGTGGGATCCTTTGACCTGCTTTAGGACCGCCATGTCGATAATCACACTGGTTGGTATAGTGTGTTTGTGCACCACAGACATGGCAGTAAGGCCCTCTTTGGAAGTTGTTCCTTTTTTGGAAGCTATTTCTCCATTGGCTGACACCTACTCCCCTGTTGTAGCCCTTTGAATTTTGTTTGTTAAAGTCCATTTTATAGTGTCTGTTTTGTTCGGGTTCCCTCTTTTCAGTCTTGGGTGTTGGTGGTTTGGTTTGTGTGGGTGTTATAGGTTTATGTGAGGCTGTGGTTACTAACACCTGGTTGCGCTGATCTCTGGCACCAGCTGCTTTGGCCATATCAAGGTGGGTCCTGTAGCTGGATGCAAAGTCAATGGCTTCAGCTAATGTTGAAGCCTGACTCTGCAAGGTTGGTAACACCAGCTCTGCCGTGAGGCCCTTACAGAATGAAGAAATTGCGTTTTCCTCAGCCTGTTCCACTAGAGCTGGATTATTGGGATCTTTTACACATTTCATCATAAGCTCCCTGACCCGAGCCCCATATGCCTCCACAGTCTCACCCCTCTGTTGTTGCACAGAGTGAAGTTTTGACGTGTAGTATGAACGTGTCTGAGGGCCTTCGAAATGTCTTCTCAGTTCCCCTTCAAACTCCTCCATACTACTCACAATCCCTTGTTTAATCTGCCCTTCCAGCCGGGTCCGGGCACTCCCCCTCAACTGCATTAGGGCTATTTGTACCCAGAACCAGGCCGGAGCACGATACAATTTGCCAGCATCCGCCAGTGAACGGATGAAGTCCTCCAGCTTCTCACTCTTCCCACCACCAAATGTGGGTAATTTATTTCGCAACTTCATACCTAGCTCTGAGAGCTCCGGATAGTTGCTGATTTCATGTTCACTTTGGACCGGGCAAGTATCATTTCTCATAGTGGAACTATGAAATGTGGCAAAGTATCCCGGTGGGGACTGGGGATATTTTTTTGGATGTGCCAATGAGGTGGTATTAGAGGGTGGTTGTACTTCACAGGTTCTACCTGATTGGTTTTTCGTAGTAAATGTTAGGTTGGATGGTGGTGGCACGTCCCAGGTCACCCTTCTATTCTGTTTTAGATGGGGGGTACTTGTGCCTTGTATGGGCGGCCATCCTTCCTCATTCGGTAGTACATCCTCCTTAACTTCCGGGTTCCCTTGACCCAATTGTTGGTGATTGCCTGGGTCTTCAGGTTCCCTTCGACAAAGGAGATCCTCGATTCTATCGGTGGACTCCCTGACCAACCTCACATTAGTTGCATGCCCTGCCATGCTATCAAAAATGAATGTCATGGTTTCCATTAATGAGGTCTGGTTGTCTAATAATTGTTCAACCATTGCCTCATTGACACGGGTGGAATCTAACGCCCTTCTCAAATCAGATACCTCAGCAACCAACGATACGACCCTTACTTCCAGGGACCTCATTGCAGCGGCCATGTCATCATCATTTCTACCCGCCACTGTATTGGGTAGAAGAGAAGGGGGTATCTCTGGTGTCCTCTGTAGAAGGTCATATTCAGAGGGCTGACCAGAGGGATTACCGCCACTAGCAGGCAACGAGCTATTTTGTTGCATTAGAGGGTCAAAACTGTTAGGAATCCTAGGTCCTAGATACGGCCCATTCTCCAACGTCAACTCCATTGGTTGAGGCGCAGAGCTAGACTCTTTACAATTTATGTTCTGCTTATTGAAATGCAGAGCGTTTCGTAGGTTTCCGATCATTTTGCCCACACTAGTTTGAGATCCCTTGCTCATTTCTATTTTATTTAATTCTCGGATACAGGCACTGGGATTCCGGCGGTAAAACACTTCCCACAAAAAGAAAGACTGATTCTGAACGAGGGAAGGGAGTGAGCCCGAAACAGAATTCAGCGTGAAAATGAAATAAGAAACCGGACTATGAAATTTAGTTATCTAAAGTAGCTCTAAATGATCAATACTAAGCAAATGATAGTTGAACAGTGAGCACGTGCGAATTTTTTTTTTTTTTTTTTTTTAAGTAAAATGGATTAGGAGAGGAAAGATTATTTGAAAATAAACAAGGTGAACTTCAAATCACGAAAATAGGTCTGTGGGTACGTAAAATATTCCACTTCTGTGCCTACCCAAAGTAATTCTATTGTTAAGTAACGGATCGTGAATTCGTGATGTTTGTAGGTGTAGCAACGAAACCAACTTATAACCCGAACGTTTTTCTTATTAATTTATAGGACAACAAAACAGTGAATCGCAATTAGCCAAGCTTCAAACTAGTGAAAACTATCTTGAGACCTGTGTAGTTATTTCTCTATTAGAACCTAAGTTCCCCACGTGGTCGAGGTTTTCACTTATTAAATGCTTCTTAACTTTAATAAAATAATAAATTTATTTCTAGACTTACCTGGAAATCGTGTAGATTCAATAACGACTGCGCCAGCTGGAACGATCTCAATACACTCGGGGAAATATAGGTTTTTGATTAAGAAAAATTCACTGTTAGATGTCACGAACTTCCTTCTATTCGATCGTTCCCACGAATGAACAGAAAAAGGTGCCCTTGCCACTTATAATTTTTTTAATTATTCCCTCTACATTCTGCACTCCTTGCACTTTTCGGCGACACGGGGCCGGCCGACCCAATTTTCGTTGTATTCCGATATCAAAGCAATTGGCCAGTTATCACCTACAATCAACTCCCCGTTCGGTTGTTGTTGTTGTTCTTGTCCTGCCCAGGCACCCGCTGGTTGTGGGCACTAGTTGGTATGGCCCATGACATAATTACTGGTAGCTGTAGGAAGGTATCATCCACTAGGTCTCCAACTCAAGATTCCCCAGGCTTGATGTGCTCGAGAAGGGGCTCCATTCTACTATCCTCTCCCCTGAAAGATAAAGAGGAAGACATTGACAAAAAGCATTGTTGAATGACGGTTGACATCCAGAAACAGGAAAGATTGAATTTTTACACTAGGCCCAGTAAGGCTCTTTATTAAATATGCCAGTGATCTTCCCTACTATCAATACTTTCCCACAAAGGTAGCTGGAAGGAAAGAAATGAACCTTAATCACTACTGTGATAAATCCCAAGGAGTCAAAAGTTTAATGTCACATAAAAATAAGAAAAATGTCTACTTATAATTAATTTATACACCTCATCATTCAACATTGTCATAATTCAATGACAAAGAGAACATTGGTATCAGCCGGCATACAGTGAAGGAGCGACATCCAACAATAGAAAAGATAAACGTGAATTTCCTGCTAGGCTCAATATGGCGCTATGTTAAATAAGCCTGTAATCTTCCCTGCTTACCATCACACTCCCCCACAGTACGTAGGTAACCAGAAGTAAGGGTATGAACATTAACCACAACTATATAAAACCCCATGTAGGAAGAATTCATGAATGAAGAATTTCACCCAATAAAGAGAAAAATGACTTCTTATAGTCAATTCCTCATCATTTGACATTTTTCACCATAAAATGACCTGGTAGAGTCTGATACCTACAATATAACGGAAAGAGAAAACAGTTTAAGCAATACTTTAGGCGACGAAGCCAAATAGCTACCTATGTCTGTTGGAGTCAGATCTTATCATTATAAAGAGAAAAACTGCTTCAAGTACCTAATACTTTAAGAACCAAAGCCAACAGGCTATGTCTTGACCAATGAAATCTCAAGCATCGTCCGATGCTGGGGTTTTTGTATTCCAAACTGTACTGACCAAGGAAACCTGTGAACAAAACAGCCTGCTATACACCTGGCAAAATATTTTTGATCGATGAAAAGAAAATGGATGTTAGTGAACAACGTTATAGATTCCAAAAAAAAAAAAAGAGTTACAATGTTAAATCGATTTCAATAGTAAGGTCATCATCAGTAACAAACAATACTTAACTGAACATAAAATAGAAAGGACAGAACCAGATGATAATATGTTCACAATTGACAGGGAGCTTTAATCCCACTGTTCGAGCAAAAGGAAGGGGCTGGGAGATACAACTGCATACAAAGTGAAAGGGGGATTAAAACCAATCAGAAGAAATGAGAGGGAGGGGACAGGGTTACTCAAACTAGTTTTTAACAGTAATGCAAAAGGGGGTAATTCCAAGCATAATAGAAATGGACCAGTTGATGGTGAAATATACTGAGGGATATCCTCATTTAGACAATTATTATTAGATCTATCACTTTTGATAATTTACCATTTTTCAAGTGAGTCCATTCGGACAGAAATGAAGGAATTCTACAAATTGTGTATCAATCAAATCAAAATTGTAGCTAAGATTGGATTAATTGACCTTCAGCCTATGCCAATGTTAAGCCATTCTGGGATTTGCTCACGGTCAGTGTCTAAGTATGCCCGTTCAGTGAGTGGTTTCAATTACAGTGATATTGCATCCAGTAATGGCAGTATTTCATAATTCTGGATAGTTGCGTTATTTATCTTATACAATTATATCCTTCATAAGTAGTTTTTCTTTGAAGCTGCTGCGACACTTCAGTGATTTTGGAATATATATATGTGTGTATGGGAACCCACACTGAAGGAAATTACATCAAGGTCCTTAATAAACTCTTCCAGAATACTGTTCCATGTTTCATGATGAAACAACTGATCCATGTAACTGAACCTCTTGCGAGGGTTGGTGGTGACTCGCATACATGGATTTTGACATTGTTTAGTTCATTTTTATTGTGAAAAATTATGAAGCCTCACTACCTACAAAATTCAGAATTAACGTCAACAGTTAGGATCTGATCATAATGTTATTATTGCTCTTAATTAATGTGATCTGCATATGTTCTCTACTATTGTGTCAATACAACTTTTGCTTTCGTACTGAGATTGTACTTCTAAAACCAATATTTTTCTCTCACTCGTTACCTTTAATTTAATTAGTCCAGAAACATATTCAAAAGGTTATCGCGCCCAGATCGTTCCACTGGAAGTAGATAGATCTACTCGAAAGAAAGAAATGGACGTCAAACTTCAAATTGACAAATTAGAGGGAGCAGAAGATTGGGTGAGGTGGAAAAAAGAGGTAACACTCCTGCTGAAGCACAGCAAAGTCATGGATGTCGTTGAGGGCCAGGTTGTAGAACCAAGAAAACCTGACGAAACTGTTGCTGCTGAAGTTCAAAGGAAGTACGAGACTGATCTGACGAAGTACAATGAAAGTGACATACTTGCTCATCTGATCTTGATTAAGAGCTTAAACAAGACTAATGCAGAGCTGACTAATACGCGTACGACAGCAAGGCAAGTTTGGTTAAAGCTGACATCTATCTACGAACAAAGTTCAGGGCAGAGGCTCGATAGATTGTTGGAACAGTTCTTCAACTATTCCAAGGACCCAGCTGAAAATATAGCCACTCATGTATCTCGACTACAGAGGATATTCACGGAAGCCAATGAAGAGCTCTTGCGTTTAATAGATAAATGCATGCCAGATCTAGTGTTAATGAGCCGTGTCATGTCAACTCTTCCTAATGATTATTTCGAATTCAAGAGTGTATGGGAATCAGTTCCAATGGAAAATCGCACCGTGGAGAAACTAACTGAACGCCTACGTTTGATTGAAAATAGACTACCGAATAAAGAAAATGAGAAATCCGCGCTAATAGCGAAATCGGGCGTCAAGAAGAAAGTCAACAAACCGTTCAAGAAGATGCCGCGTAACCATAAAGAAAAATCTGATGAGAAGGACGATAGAACTTGCTTTGTGTGTGGTTCGACTGAGCACTTCGCACGAAATTGTGAACAGAAGTTCAGGAAGAGGAAAGACCAAAAGTCAGGAAATTCGAGAGAGCCAGTCAGTGGGACTGTCCTCGTTTGCGAGACTGAAACCGAAGCAAATTTGTGTGAAAACAGTGATCTAGGCTCTAAAGAGTGGATAGCTGATAGTGGGTGTTCCGTTCACATGACGTGTTTCAGAGAATATTTCCAGACTTACGAAGAATTTCCTCAAAGAAAACAGATTTTCGTGGGAAATGATGAGATCATTTTTGGATATGGACAAGGCTCTGTAAGCGTAGAGATGAAGGTTGAAGGGAAATGGGTGAGAAACCACCTACAATCGGTGTGGTATGTCCCGAACATTGGAAGGAACTTGTTGTCAGTGGGATCCGCAGTGAGTAAAGGGCTGCTATTTTCAGCGAATGAAAATAGCTGTACTTTTTCAAAAAATGGACGGACAATAGCTGTGGGGAAGAAAACTTCCAATTCCCTCTACATGATGTGCATAAGGACGGTTGTGCCAAGTGAACCTGTGGAAAGTTTTTTGGCCTCATCATCTGAGAAATTGCAACTGTGGCATGAACGCTTAGGACATCAGGGGAAGACACATGTGCAGAGTTTCCTGAAATCTCGAGGGATAAACGTGGATCTCGAGAAATCACAGTGTGAAGCATGTGTGCTGGGCAAGCATTCAAGAAAAAGCTTTGGAGACAGGTCAGGATACAGACCAACAGAAGCTGGCGGTCAAATCAATGTGGATTTATGTGGACCGATGGAAGTAGACTCGTTCGGAGGTTCTCGCTACTATATACTGTTCAAGGACGACTATACCAAGTATCGTCGAGTGTTTTTCTTGAAAAAGAAATCGGAGGTTCCTTTAGTACTAGAAACGTTTTTGGCGGAAGCTGAAGTCGCTGGTGTAAGAGTGAAACAAATTTTGAGTGATAATGGGACCGAAATTTCTAATACAGATGTGAGACGAATTCTCGAATCCAGAGGGATAAATCATCGATTCAGCATGGCATATACACCGCAACAGAATGGTGCCGCAGAGAGAGAACATCGTACGCTTTGTGAGAGTGGTTTGTCAATGATGTTAGCAGCCAAGGTGAACAAATGTTTATGGGCAGAAGCTGTTAACACTGCAGTGTATGTGTTGAACTTGACGGGACCATCCTCAGAGAAAACGAAAACTCCATATGAACTGTGGTTTAACAAAGAAAAAGCACCAATAGATCATCTGAGAGTCTTTGGTACTGAATGTTTTGTTTTAATTCCTAAAGAGAAAAAAAAAATGGGATAAAAAGTCAATGAAAGGGTTTTTAGTGGGATATTTTGATATCAAAGATGGATATCGGGTGTGGGTACCAGAAAAACAAGATGTGATCCTCAGCAGGGATGTTATTTTTCAAAAGGAAGCACTCTATCCCATAAGACCACAAGAATCAACCCTAGAATGTGAAAATAATGACGCGAGTCAAATTGAAGTAAGTCGCTTGTTTGGAGACAATGCTGTTCAATCTGAGCCCCAACAAGATGATGTATTTCAATCGAATGAAGAGCCGGAACATCAAATCGGAAGCCCTACACCGCCTGAATCAGTTGAAGTGGAGCATAGAATGCAACTCCGAGATCGGAATCAACTCAATCCTCCTGAGAGATATGGAGAATTTGAGTCGATGGTTGCACAATGCAAAGAGCCACTGTCCTTCAAGGAAGCCATGAAAACGGAGGAAGCGGGCAAGTGGAGAGCAGCTATGGATAGTGAAATGCGCTCACTAGCTGAAAACCAGACCTGGGAACTGACGGAGTTACCAAAGGGGAAAAAGCTGATCGACTGCCGCTGGGTTTTCAAAGTGAAAATGAAAGCAAATGGGGAATTCGATAAGTTCAAGGCTAGAGTTGTAGCGAAGGGCTATTCACAAACTGCAGGAATTGACTACATGGAAACATTCAGCCCAGTCGTGCGTTTTGGTACTGTGCGAACGCTTTTAAGTGTAGCAGGTTGTGAAGGACTTGGGTTAATTCAATTCGACGTGAGAACAGCATTCCTATATGGTGAATTAGAAGAAGAAATCTTCATGAAACAACCTGAGGGTTACCATGATGGAACAAATCGGGTGTGCAGACTCAAGAAGAGTTTATATGGTTTGAAACAAGCCCCGAGATGTTGGAACATCAGATTCACCGAGTTCATCAACTCTCAAGGATTTATCAAGAGCGAAGCAGATGCTTGTTTGTTTTATCGTCAAAAGGGGAAGAATAAGTTATTTTTGGCAATATATGTTGATGATGGGATTCTGTGTGGATCAGATCAAACCGAAATGAGAGATTTCATAACAAGTTTGAAAATAGAATTCAAAATCACAGAAGATTCCTTGGGAAGCTATCTTGGAATGCAGATTTCGCGGAATAAAGATGGATCAATCTTCCTCAGCCAAGAGAATTATGCAAGAAGGCTTTGTGAAGAGTTCAAGATGTCCAAAGCATATCCTGTGGCTACTCCCATCGAATCTGCAAACCAGGACAGTGATGAAGGGGAAAAACTTTCAGAGAGTGTGCCGTATCGTCAAGCTGTTGGAAGTTTGATGTATCTTGCTACAGTTACACGTCCTGATATCGCTTATGCTGTCAGCCTAGCATCCCAAAATATTACAGGACCAACCATGACAGACTGGATATCAGTGAAACGGATTTTCAAGTACCTGAGAGGAACACTGTCTTATGGACTATTCTACCGGAAGTCTTACAAGCGTGGGAAGCTGGAAGCGTACTGCGACGCTGACTACGGAGGAGACTCGAGAACTCGAAGATCTACATCCGGAGTGTTGTGTATGTACGCTGGAGGAGCGATTTCTTGGGTCAGCCAAAAGCAGAGATCTGTCGTGTTGTCCACAACCGAGGCTGAATTCGTAGCTGCAAGTGAAGGGGCTAAAGAAATTATTTGGATTAATCGACTTCTACAGGAAATCGCTGACCTGGAAGAAAAGCCAACTCTGAGAATTGACAATGCCAGTGCGATCAAACTTGTCAAGAACCCCCGAGTTCCACAAGAGATCAAAACACATTGAAATCAGATACTATTTCGTCCGTGAAAAGTATCTAGAAGGTGCACTGGATGTAGAACACGTCAAAGGAGAACATCAGATCGCTGTTGTTTACGACAAGCTATGGGTGTTGTTTGCCATAACTTTGTTTCCAAGAACCAATGAACTAAATTTTGGGAGGAAGTATTGTGAAAAATTATGAAGCCTCACTACCTACAAAATTCAGAATTAACGTCAACAGTTTGGATCTGATCATAATGTTATTATTGCTCTTAATTAATGTGATCTGCATATGTTCTCTACTATTGTGTCAATACAACTTTTGCTTTCGTACTGAGATTGTACTTCTAAAACCAATATTTTTCTCTCACTCGTTACCTTTAATTTAATTAGTCCAGAAACATATTCAAAATTTTTTAGCCGCTCTCTCGTTTTTCTTATAATTTTGCTTAAATATAGTGCATTTTAACATTATACTACAAGTTAATTGTGTTTTTTGCCTCCGTCAAATCAGAAGAGGGATGGAACAATCTGAAGATTCTCACAAATAAAAGGAGAACGCCAAACCTTGGTTGGCTATACTTGAAGCTCAGAATCGCAGGTATGAAGCTCTGTTACAACAAATATTGTTGTCCACTCTGAGTGAACCAAAGAAAATTCTCTTACCGAACTTCGATCCCAAAATAGATGGAATCGACCCAAACTCATGAGTGAGGGCCGCAGAATGTTGTTTTGGAAATAAGGAATGTGTTGGAGGACCTTTAGTTATTGCACTTAGCCAAGCCATGAAGTCACCCTTCACCAGCTGCGGCTTGGTTCACGTCAGTTGTGTCGCCTGAACTGACTAGGGACATTTTCAAAGCTGCCTTAGTCACCCAATGGGGAAATGTTGAGACCCCGGCTGCTGTTTTTCTTCAGTTCCTGTCATCACAACCCCGTGACAGAGATGAAAACTACGCAACCTTTGCTTCAAGAATGGTGTCTAAACTTGTTTCGAGTAGGGGAAAAGCTCAGCCATGAACAAATTGCAGTTTCTATCGTCCTTGGACATTTGTCTCAGAATGATTCCCGTGTTCGATGTGTTGCTTATATTGAGCCTGTCGAGAGTAGGCAAAAATTGCTTCGAGAATTGAGTCACATCACCTACAAACGAGCTTCAGACATTGAAAACCCAGTTCCTAAGAAAACTCGTATCGCCAATGCAGATCGATTTTCGTTCGATAAAGGTAATGGAGGCAACAAGCCATTCAAATGGCAACTTGACAATGTTGGAACAAGTTGTTCTAACGACCATCATCCAGTCAGTTTGGGGGCAGCTGGTACGCAAATTACCTCTCATGGTCAACTGATAACTTTTCATTGAGATGTCCCAAGAAAAATGGAAAAGGAGGTGAAGGAGGATTTTCGTCCCAAGACCGACCAATTAACAAGACTCTGGTACTCTTCTTCATAATGGTGGGCGTTATTTATTTAATTTAGACTCGGGTTCAGAATGATCATTATTAGGAGAAAAACGAGGATTATTAGGAGAAATTTAGTTATGATTTCCGAGGAACACCCTTTTCTAATCATGTAAATCTGCATGGTATTGGTTCTTCAGTGGTTCTGTGTTCCAGTCAGTTAGAAGTTGCCATCATCATAGATGGACATTTATTATTGGTTTTGTTTCACATAGTTCCCGATCATTTTATATCTCACCCAATTTTGACTGGTCATGAAATCCTTACCACGAATTTATCCATGGTTTCTCTTCATTACAATTCCTCAGAGGATTCCTAGAGGGGATTGAATTTGATTTCTCCTTCAAAAACAATCCCTTTTGACACAAGCATTATGTCAATTCATTAAAAATCGATGACAGGTTTGATAGTATCAAATCTGATATACCATTAGAACGAAAACACGAGTTCTTACAAATTTTGAGAAAATACAATAATTTTTTGATCGATGGAATAACTACTTCTAGAATAACTACTGATGAAGTGAACAGCGATTGACAAATCCTTCAAAGGTTGTCTATCAAAGACCCTATCGGTTGAGCCCTAATCAAAGAGAAATTTTGCGTAATCTAGTTGCTGACTTGGAAACAGCCCAGGTCATTCACTCTAGTGGAAGCCCATTTGCTTGCCCTCTGATCCTCATCCCAAAACATTCTGGAGATCGGAGAATGCTATTACAATTCCTCAGAGGTTTCCCTACCTTTAATAGATGATCAAATTGCCCAGTTAAAGAGGGTTCGTGTTTTAGGAAGTCTGGATACGGCTAGCGTTTTTTCAGTTACCTATGCATCGTGATGCGGTCGAAAAACCCATTTTTGTTACTCCTGACGGTCATTACGAATTCCTTACTATGCCAATGGGATTGCAGAATGGTCCCAGTGAATTTCAGCGAGCCGTCATGAAGGCTCTGGGCACTGTTGCCCATAGTTATGCAGTGGTGTTCATGGATGATATACTTTTAACAATATACAATAATGATGGGAAAATCGAAGGCTGGACAGATGAACATGAAAAGACACGCCAGAAAATCATTTCTCTCTTGATCAAATCCCCAGTTATTATGATATTCGATCCTCAATACCCAATCGAACTTCATGCAGATGCTAGTTCATCAGGCTATGGTGCCATTGATTTACACAGGATTGATAACAAACCAAGACCTGTACTGTAGCATATTTCGGTAATAGAACAACATCTGTTGAATCTAAATATCATTCTAATCTTTTGGAAACACTTTCTGTGGTCAAACCCGTTGAACATTTCAATAATTACCTACAGGGTCAGAGTTTTACTGTATTCACTGATTGTGAATCCCTCAAGGCTACCCAAAGTAAGCTTTGGCATGGTAAGGAAATCGTAATGACTGCCAGGAGTATTATCCCACTTGTTCAAAAATGGTGGGCTTTCCTTCAAGGGTATAATTTTACTATGGAGTTTCGTACGAACTAAATCACTCGCGACGAAGTTGTGGAAACCCATTACAAAACGGAATTTAGTGAAAAACGTTGTCTATTTCCACGAAAATAAAGAGTTACAATGTTAAATCGATTTCGACGGTTAGGCCATCATCAGTAACAAACAATTACTTAAAACACATTAGTAAGGACACAGCTTATATAGAGACAGGTGAAGGGAGATTGAATCCCATTGGTCGAGAGAAAGGAAAGGGGCAGGAGGTACAACCAATCAAGTGCATACAAAGTGAAAGGGAGATTGAATCCCATTGGTCGAGAGAAAGGAAAGGGGCAGGAGGTACAACCAATTAAGTGCATACAAAGTGAAAGGGGGATTATAGCTAATCAGATGAAGTGAAAGGGGGGAAATAACTAAATAGGGTTTCAACAGTGTGAAGGGATAATTCCAAGGTTTACAGAAATGGACCTATCAGTGGTGAAATATATAGAGGTATATCCTCATTTAAACATTTACCAGACCTGTCACTTTTGATAATTTCGAATTTTTCAAGTACATTCAACATACCTCCCTTTGGGCAAAAATGAAGAAATTCTACAAACTGTCTGTCTGTCAATTCTGTGTTCTTGTGTACTTTGTAGGAAGATTCAAAGACACTCTCGTAATCTTAGTCTTCCATTGTTCCTCAGTCTCTCAAGTGGTCCATTGTTAATAATATTCATAACTCAATTTTTCATTTGGGTCGGGAAAAAATATTGGAAACCCTGTATGATCATTATTGGTTCGAACAGATGTCGAAGTTCGTTCGGAAATTCGAAGACAACTCTGTGACCTGCAAAATGGCAAAAAGGAACACGAGATCCCATCAAGTTGAGTTGCATCTTATACCTAAAGAACCCATACCATGTCATACTGTCTCAGGGAAACTGAGTGGTAAGCCTGACACTAGAGATTACCTTTTTGTTATTATTGATGCATTTACCAAGTATTGTTTGTTAATTCCTACTCATACTCTTGAGTCTATCAGTGTAATAAGAGCATTGCGTTCAGCTATTTCATTATTTGGGCCCATTCAAAAACTAATTGTGGATCAGGGTCGTACAATTGCAGCCCACGACTTTTGGAAATTCTGTGAAAAATCACAGATTGAAGTTCAATTTATTGCCACTGCTTCAGCTTGAGCAAACGGTCAAGTTGAAAGACTTAGACTTTCAACTGAAGTTGAAATGCATGAAAATAGATCTTGGCAGGAGGCGGTAGGGGATCTTCAATTGGCTCTCAATACCACCCCACATAAAATTACCAAAGTGTCCCCATGGAGTTGATGTTTGGTAAGGTTTCACGTCCCAGTGAACTCATTGTTATGGATGAGGATGTTTCAGGTGTCCCTCAAGTTGATCTCAATACCATAAGAGAGCAAGCCTCTGCCAACATTAGAAGTAAAGATAAAATGGTTAGTTTGAGATTTTCCAGAATTACAATTCTAATTCCTACAAAAATGCAATTTTGCTCTGCTGAGAGCTGATATCTTTTAACAAAAAATGTTTCTCCTCTCTTGTCACAGTAAGATCATTGATCAGCCACCCATTTTGGACCCACACAGTGATTTGTTTAGAAGTGAATCGATCGCAGTTTCATCTGCTATTTTCTTAAATGTAATATTTTTATTGAGGATGGGTTCTATGTAATTTATACTTGAGAATTCGTCACTGAATACCGGTGTACTACCTGGTATCGGCAATCTTGACAACGCATTGCAATTCCCATTTGCCACGAAACAAACAATTTCAATTTTGAAATTGAAACTTTACAAGAAATAGGCCCAGCGCATGAGTCGGTTTTGTAACACTATGGACTGAGACTTGCAATGTCCAAATATGAACTTCAGAGGCACATGATCAGTTTTAAAAATGACCTCTGCGCCACACACATGCTGATAATATTTTCGGAAACCAAAAATATTAGCTGCTGCCTCTTTGTCCGATATTGCCCTATGCAACTCACTTTACGGAATTTTCAAGCCTATGAGACATTATCGCGGACAATCCATAATAGCTAGCATCGCAAGCCATTACTAGAGGCTTACTTGGATCATAGATCATACGAATTTTGTCAGAAACTATTTGGTCCTTTACCCACTGCATTGCATCTTGATAACTTTGCTCCCAGACCCATGAGTCACTTTTCAGTAAATTGTAGAAGGGTTGCGAATTAGCCGCACTATTCTCTAAAAAATTCTCATAATAAATTACCAATCCTAGAAACGCTTCAAGCTCACGAATATTCTTGGGTACAGGGGCTTGAGATATTGCGCTGATTTTGGAGAGTGAAGGCTTCAAACCCTATTTATCTAGTAAGAAATCTAATATTTCTCATTTTCATACCATGAAATCGCGTTTGAACCTATTTACTTTCACCCCTGTGCTAACCGATTTTGAGCAAATACGGTCTGATATTTCCATGTCCTCATCGTCCGACCTACCCTTACAGTATATGTTGTCTAAATACACGGACATATAAGGAATTGTTCTTAATATACCCTCTAAGATTTCTTGAACTTCACCGGGGCTGGAAGAAATCCCTTCAGGAAGTTTTGTGTATCTAAAGGGCCCATCCTCCGTAATAATGGTGAGACCATCGCAAGAGGACTCAATGTACCGAGAATGGCATAAATGCGTGTTTCAAATTAATTAGTGACCATTTGCTACCTGCGCCTAAAAATTGAAATATATGCTCTTTTGTGGGTACGGGATGGTGCTTGACAATCAGATGGGGGGTTAACAGTCAGTTTAATTTCAAAACTGGAATGACAGGAGTAGCCCAAGCACTTATACCTATGGGTTCTAAATTCCCAGCCCTAACTAGTCACTTGAGTTCAGTAGAAACTTTAGTTTTTAACGCAAACGACACATGATAAGGTTTTAATTGAACAGAAATAGTGTTTGGTTTAAAAACTAACTTAATTTGCCGACCGTTATATGTGCCCTGTTCATCGGAGGATAGCGATGAATATTTTTTGCTCAGTCGTTCTAGAATGTTTTCACTAGTAATGAGGTTGTGAAATGACTCTCTATCATTCCAATGAAATGGTTGTCATATATTTAATTCGCGAAGCCAGTTACGACCAATCAAATTCGGACCTGAACCTCCCAAAACATATAACTTCATCTTTTTTGTAGGTTTACCTTCATAGTTTATATCGACATAAATTGCACCAAAGAGGTACAATAATTTGATAACATTATAACATTTCAATATAATGTCAGCAGGTTCAAGTACATGATCATCAAAGGATGTGACTCTAACTTTTGAAGAAATCACTGAAACGAAACTGCCTGTGTCAACTTCCATGCTTAACGGTACATTTTCGATCTTCACATTTATGCAGAAAGGTTCAACAAAATCAAAAGAAGTACCTGTGCTGTAGAATTCGTTTTCACTCACTGATCCGTTCGCTCTTGGAGGAAGGGGGGGGGGGGGGGGAAGAACCTCCAGTGCCAATGGGTAGAAATCGCAGCTATCGTTTTCTTCTTCCTTCAATAAATCGGAGTTGCTAATGGTGCCCTCATTTTCTTCCGACAGATGATTTACATTCATTTTTGAACTGTTGGAGTTTCGATTTTTAAAGCACACTACATCCAAATGTCCCTTGGCCCCACATACTCCACAATTTTTCCAATTTTGTGAGCAGATGCGCGCAATGTAAATGGGCAAACCGCAACAATAACATTTGATATCACTGTTGGTCGTTACATTACGAGCAGTGACAGACTGTGCTCATGTTCTCCAGCTCTTATCTGTTGTAGGTGTACGTTGACTTTGAGGTTCTTATTTATACCTCGGTTGAGGATTCCCTCCGAGGTGATTCAGAGTTGACTCCCAGTCACATATCAGACTTAGACCATCAACTTCCTTAGCTTTAATCGCATTACACAAGGCTGAATCACGGGCGAGAGCGATTGAATATGCTTTTTCGTAACTCAAATTAAAGATAAGAAATAAATCTTCTAGTGTGCTTTGATCAGAAAATCCGTACACTATTTGATCCCGTAATGCTTGGTCCAGATCAGTAAAATTACAATGCAAGGTAAGCTTTCTAATACGCACAACAAAGTCAGCAACACATTCATTTGTACCTTGCTTGGCTCTGCTAAAGGTGCACCTCTCCATTGCTTCTGAGGGGGTGGTTCTAAATGTTTTGTAATCATTATACAACTGAAGAATTAACCAATTGTTTGTACATCTTATTTTTGGTTTTGTAGGGGCATACAATGATCCAACCAAGGAATAAGTTTCTTTTTCGACTTTTATGAGAAGTTCGGCCGTTTGCTTCTCATCCTCAATTTCCGCCGCGATGAAATATAATTTGAGTCGTTCAATGAAATGCGACCATTTTCCTTGTCCCATAGAGGTGATGATTTTTGTGTTGCTCATTCTTGATTTCTCAATAATTTGTTGAACGATTTTTTTTTTTTCCTGTCTTATCTTTTTTTGAGCCTGAAGGATCCTTAATTTTTTCCTCTCTGGCTAGCCTTACCGCTATCTTCCGCCACCTGTCAACGGGATGGATTGTAAATCCGGCACCTCTGCTCCCGACAGAAGTTCAACCAACTGGGGTTTATTTAACGAATACATTCACGAAACTAACACTTCTTCATGAGTGGTGTCCAATTCAGAACCCGAAATACCATTTTCGATACATGAAGCAACTATCTAAAGTCTTTATCCTTGTTGCCACTTGGTATGTATAAAGAAACAAAACACAAAATACTGTAGAATGTGTATACTTCGTGATTGCGTTACAATGACTGGCACATAGCGAAACCAGATTGAAGGCCTAAGAGAAGGGGAAGACAGGCAGTATCTTGCAAACCCCTTCCACTAACTTCTGCAAGGTAGACACTTATTTTATGTGTAAAACCTATAGATGAAATTGATGAGTGCTTGAAATTTTGACATGTGAAGAAAAAATTTCCTGTGGGCCATTATCAAGGATTTTTGAGTCACATCAGTTGCCAAACTGGTTATCTTATGCATGTTGTCACCTATTTAATTGTCCTTCAAGGAACTGGGCCCCTCAATTTTTCTGGGGCCTTCAAGTTCCCTGACCCGTGTTATTTCATCCCACCACGCTGACATTGACAGTTATGGCACTACTATAGTAGGTCTACCTGTCGGCCAATTCCCAAAATAAAACTATCGTCCAGGTCAAAATAGTTCCACTGCAATCTTCTATGGTAGCAGGCGCCAATCTTATGGCCCCCTCATAACCCCAACACACTTGTTCTCCTGATGCCAGTGCAGGATCAGAGGAACAAATATTAAGGGCACATTGGATTAGCACCTAGGACTTAAATCTAAAGGGTTATTTCCACTAGTAATAATAGTAAAATTGTCTATTACATACCTTTCGGAGGAGTCCATTGTCACTAGTAAGTCGAGTACCGGGGATGAGCGCCTTTAATGTAAAAACATCATCAGGCAGTTAAAACAGTACTGAAGTTAGTCAGTCAGTCTGTCACTTTATATAGTAGTGTCAGTGACCGGGAAAGGGAGGAGAGGTGGTGGTTGTGGTGGAGAGAGACCCCTTTCCTCATCACTGACCCCTCCATCTAAAGTCCGACTGACTGACTTCAATAATGTTTCAACAGTCTGATGATGATGTCTTTACTTAAAAAGTACTAACCCACGGTAGTCGACTTGCTAGTGACCACAGACTTCTCCAAACAGTATGTAAATGACAAGCATCAAAAAATTAATCAATAATTTTATTTGCCTTAACATGAAATGAAAAGCAACTGTCAACAATAAATTATTAAAATACTGGAAAAAACTTAGATGGTAAGGAGGAACAGTTTACACAGTGAGGGAGTTCACTGACTGCAGAAACTCGTCAAAAGGATTAGGAGCTAAATTTATAAGTAAAGAATTTATGTCTTTTGAACAATTTTGTTATTAAAAGTCGCACTGGCGCAGGTAAACCATTAAAATATTTAATACACCACCAGTTCTTACTATTCATTACAGTATTCAAGCGACAAAAGGAAAGATACAGAGCCGAGGTGCTTCTTGTGTTATGAAATCGTTCAACCGCCACAAACTTATCCATACGATCAACAACATAGAATAAGCTTTCACAAGTATAATACGCTGGAATAGTCAACATTCCAAGGTCGGCAAACGCTTTTTTACAATTGGCTATGTATGGAAATCCTAAGACTGCCCTAATGGCTCGCTGTTGCACTCTGAAAGAAGATAATAGTGAGTGCCCCCAACAAAATTGGCATAACACGCCTAACTGTGGAAAACTGCATAATAAGGTGCTACGACCGCTGATTTTGGCAACATTTCCGACAAACTTCTTAGAAGAAAAACTATGCTGTTCAATGACTTGACCAAATTTTCACAATGTGCTTTCCATTTCAATTTTGGGTACAAAAGAATAACTCGACTTGTTTGGAGGCCAAATCATATTGGTGATAAATCTCTCAAACTGAAAATCATGGATTAGGCTTTATTTTCACTGAACCATCTAGCCAGCCTAGCTATTGAGTCCATGGTGGTGGTGTTGAGGTTATTCAGATTATCATTACTGTAAAGAACCAAAGAATCAACTGCAAAGAGGACGGTTGCACTGTCCAGCACTGTGGAAGATCATTAATAAGGATCAATTACACCACCAGGCCCAACACCGACCCCTGGGGAACACCGTATAGATAACAGAGGTGAAATCAGGGAGGTTGGTTGTAACAAACATTCTGAACCCTGTCAGTCAAGTAGGATTTCATCAAGTTCAACGCCTCAGTAGAAAACCCGTATTTAACAAGTTTTGCGATTAGCAGCTCATGGGACACACTCGAAACCCTTTGCAACATCTACAAAAGCCGCCAAACAGTACTTCCCACCAGTAAAACTATTCAAAATAAAATGAGATCTTTCAAGAAGTGCATCGTTTGTAGATCTGCCTGATCAAAAAACAAATTGAGTTTCAGCAAACAAGTCTGAACCTTCAAAATACGAAATGATTTGCTTCTTAAGTATTTTCTTTTAGATTTTCTCTTCAGTATTGGCTATTAAAGATTGGTTTCCCTTTTTTTTAAGTTCGTGAATGATCCAGAACAGATATGTTATCGGAACGTAGGTTCAATAAAACATCGAATTTAGATTCCAATGCATAGAGTTTAGCTTTGAGAGCACTGATTTGTTTTATCACGGCCACAGCTTCTTCGGACTTATTGCTCAAAAATGTAAGTAAAATGTAATATTGTTTCATGTTGCTTATACAATTTTATCAGAACACCGCGGGTGTCTTTTGAGTCCAATTCCTCATCAGAGAGAGAATCGGGTGGCAGTATCAAAATTTTAGGAGCCGAGATATCGAGGGTCAAGTTTCCCATACCAGGACTCACAGCATTCACAAACAATGAGCTAGAATATTTATTGTATGCACATTATGTCGAAATTGAATTGTTAGCGATTTGGGATTTAGTTGAATAGCATATGTTTTATGAATGGATAAGCCGCAATTCTTTACACAGAACAAACTATTATCTTCTCTGGTTCCCCTTGTCGGTTTCTGACACACACAAAAAACAGCCGTCAGTAGTTGTTTAAAGCAAAATAGTTACCTTAATTTAAGCCAGGTCACTGCTTGTATTTGTCATTCCAACTAGTATCCTTCAGACTGGTCCCTTCAGAGTACGAATGAGCAGTAAAGGTAAATAAATTAGTGGTCACAGTTACCTCTTTTGGGTCGAAAATTGAAGAGCCAATCCACAGATCACTTATCACTCCGTAATAACTAATCAATAGGTCTATCACCTAGGGCGAACCAACACTTGCTTTACGGCCACAAGAGCGCCAACCCCCCTACAGGATACGCCAATCTTATGCTACCTATTATGTTTTAAATTGGGCCCCAAACATTAGAAGCTCAAGATAGAGCGCCACACATGAACAATGACCTAACCGATACGTTATTCTTTTGTCGCCTATAAGGGCAGTTATGACGGGCAAAAGTTGTTTTTGTTGTATTATCGGTTTTTTCTTCGTTTATGTGTTTCTTTATTATAATAATTTATTTATTAATAATATAATTCTCATTTTCGACTAGTATCTATGAGATTTTTGGTGAGGGAAACGAATTATATAGCAAAAAAAGTTGACGAAAGGTATCAGGAAGGGGAAAGTCATGTCTACCACCATGTTCCTTGGGTCCCTCGCACCCCTACTGCTCCTAGTTTGTTAGTTTGGAGCCTCATTATCTAATTCACAATATGATTATCACTGGCACATAAAATTAGTGTTCTCTATACATACATTTTATAATTTTTTAGGTACACACTCCAAGAGCCAAAATTGCAGAGCGACAAAGATGGGTGAAGAAGCTCATCAATCTCCAGAGCACTGGAGAAATCTCAACTTATCGATACTTAAAAAGGGTTTCTGCAAAACAGGCCACATTTCAACGAAGCTAATGATGGATAATTAGCTCAAGTTATTTTAATTTTGCGAAGTACTAATATCAGGTAGGCAGTTAATCCACTTACACGAACCCGATAAGATCACTCAGATGTGGTTATTTTTTATTTTAACATTATTTTCTTAACTAATCACTTAGGTACAGGGGAATCACTGGGGCCACTTTCTGTCGGGAAAACTCAGGTCACTTTTCAGTCATTCTGGAGCATACAGGCCCTTTAGAACAAGCTGACCAGTGACCACCCCACTGCAGTGAAAATTATATTTATCTGACACCCCTTTCGCGGGACCACCAATGACACGTCTGTTTGAGTGGGTTGAAAATAAGTTCACATCCACCCCACATTAAAAATGATCCCCAAGGAAAACCCATCTGGCCCGCTTCACTGACGACACTGGGTTGACTTGGTCAACAAAGACTCCGGGAATGAAATTTCTGACTTCATTTTCAGATGGCACACTTGAATACAGGTCAAGACACATGCTGAGGGGTTCACGGGCATGAAGGGGAGTATAATACTAGGACTGAGATGTCTTAATTGCCTTGAAAATTGATTATTTGATCTCTTTATTACTTTAATTGTTTGCATCTGTTGTCCCAACTCAAATAAAAGCAGTGCCAACAATTTCCTCGATACAAAGTCTAGTTACTGATCTGACTATGTGCTAAAGAATTGTAGGACCACCGATAAGTCACATGTTGAGTTGTATTGGGCTCTGAGAAGACACCTAATGTCCCCATTTTGTTGTAAGTCGCTGTCTATTTATCGAACGTTGTGTGTTGAAACTGTTATAATCTATTGAAGATGGAACTCAAAATATGTTGGAAAAAATAAAGGGCGTAAGGTGATACCTGCAGCGGGTCCAGTGATTTCTCCTGACAGAAAAAATTCACATTCTTTATGAGGAACGATATTGTTTGCATGTTCAGGCTGCTATTGAGCTACACATTTTGGCTGCTACCACCACTGAAAATCCTCTCCCACTGAAAGAATGGCTGACAACATTGGTATCATTAAGGATGATGTTGAAGCTGCTGGGTGTAGATTAGATCTGTAAGGATAAAATTAAGGATAAAATATCTATATACATCACGGGAAGAATTGTTCAAATGATATCAGGAAATTGAGTACTTAGAATAATAACACTTTCTTTAAACATAGAAAAATAATGTTTATGGGTGCTTGCAGAGAAAACTGTTCAAAATGAAATAACGCTTGCTGGGATGCCTCGGGAAGCCTGTGGGCTGCAGGTAGGTAGAAGGAGAAGGGATGTTGCCCTTTTCTCTGGATCTTCCTCTAGAACTACCAACCTGAGAAGGTTTACAAATGAAAATTCCCACAAGCCTACGCCTCAGCATTTAATTGTCAAGTAATTAATAATACGAGTTGATTAGATAATGAAAGTCCTAAAGTACAGGTGCAGCTCTTCGATACAGGGGGGGCTTAAAAGCAATCAAGTCCCACTGATTGTAAACCCTGGGAGAGATTTAGCACCATCCGGAAAATAATTAGGGAACCTATTGGCGAGGACGTCCATTTACATTTACCTTGGAGAAAAACCTTGATCCAGGATAGCCCGAAAAGGTGGCCAAATCAAAAGGTGATCAAGTGACTCAAGCATTTAGATAGCTCAGCAGAAGGAAACCAAGAAAAAGCCCACAACACTCTAATGGTAACGATCCAGCAAGTTAGAATCAGATTATGGAAAAAACGCTGTGAATTATTACACAATCTATTATTTCTGTGTTAGATAACCCTCTACACAGACCATTGGTATATAATTATTAAACCCCATACGTAATTTTATGATCAGAACATGGCACATTCTCCGTCACGATGCGGTTGCCAAGAAGACAGCAGGCGCTTTGTTATCCAGAGGTTGGGCTGTTGAGAGAGAGAGAGAGAGAGACTATATCACATGCCGAATCACCAGGGCAATTAGCCGGATATCGTTGCCGTCAAGCCAGATGGGTCTGCCATAATCCTGGATGTCCAGGTTGTCAGTGGCAACGTGGACATGGAGCAGACCTGGCGGGCTAAAATAAATAAATATGACAGAAATGACCTGCGGCAAGCAGTTTCCGAGCTAAAAGGAGGTGCAAACAATAATATCAAGGTCATGGCTGCAACCGTGTCATAGCACAGGGTGTGGTGCAGGAAAAGCGCCATGGAGTTACTTGAGTTGGGCATCTCAACAGGGGTGCTCCATTGTATCACCACACGCGTCCTGAGGGGTTCTTACTTAAACTGGTGTTCATTTTATAGGGGCACTTATTTTCATCCCATTCTTCCTCCTCATCCTGCAACTTCCCTTATCCCTAGAGCCAGCGTCAGGTAAACATGGGCGTCCTCCCCATTTCTTTTATTTATTTTTAACTTTAATGGTGTGCCCCCCTCCGCCTTTGAGGGGATATTTGTAAAAAAAAAAAAAAAAAAGTGTGGTTGTGTGTGTGTGATTTCAAACGATTGAGATTAAAATTCCTTTCTTGCTTACACCAAAAAATCAAAAATCAAGTTTTTCATATGAAAGAATGAGTTTATTTTCCAGCACTATTTGAGCACATTGAATTGCTTAATGTTAAAAAATGTGCTTAACAAATCAGTAAAACGTATTTATCAAATCAGTATGTATTAGCCGAATATAATAGGAAGAACATAGACGAAAGAATTTTATCAACGATGAATTAAAGCATTAAATAATTATGCACAAAATAACACTGAAAAAATTAACTTAAATTTTATTTACTCTTTGTGGAGAATCCATGTGGAAACACTGCAAAGAAAAGCTAAAAATCCAAAATCTTTTCTAAATCGCAGAATATTATTTAGTATGAGTTTTGGCCATAAATAGGTACCTATTTAATATTTTCTTCGCACTCGAAGTGCTAAAATTTCAAAACAATGTAGGTACCATAGTATAATTAATATAATAATTTACGAAAATTCGCCCATACGATTATGCTTTATGACTAGAACTTTTTAGGTGTGTGCTGGAGTTCAAAATCATCCGTTTTTTAGTGAATTTTCCAAGATGCTTCCAGCCTCAACTCTATCTCGAGAAAAAGTAACATTCTTCTTTTATCCGTGCTACGTCTTCATACATACATAAATGTTATTATATATAGGATTCTTCTCAGACTGTCTCAAAACTGATTAAAATTATGAAAATTTTCGAACACTTTCAATTTTAAAATTTTGGAGCCATTGCAATGGCTTAATTTTTAACTAAAATTCGCTAGAATTAACAAATTTACAGGGAATGTGAGCAAGATCTTAGTCTATCAAACACAAAAGCGAAAATACAGATATTTTCGACAATTTTCAGTAAATGGAAAAAAAAGTTCCAGTCATGCAGCATGATCGTATGAGCAAATTTTCTTAAATTACCACCTTTCCTTGAAATTTGAGCAACTTGAGTACGAAGAAATTGTTAATAACCAATTTTAAGCGAAAAAAAAACTCATAATAGGTAAATAAAATTCGGCAATTAAGAAACAATTTTTTTAAATAGATTTTTTGCAGTTTTTATAGATTTTTCAGCAATTAATAATGTCATTTAAGTTAGTATTTCAGCATAATCTTGTGCAAACAATTTGCTGTGTCCTCGTTAACCTCTGATAGGTAATTTTGTTTAGATTGAAATTCTGCTAATAATTATGAATTTGATCAAACATTTTTGGCCGTATTCAGCCATTTTTTGAAATCTGATCAATTAAATGTGCTCAAAAAGTGCTTGCCAACGAACTCGTCTTTCCATTTCGCATAACGGATTTCAATGAAAACATTTTTCAAACAATTTTATTTTACTAAAAATTTTCCAAGCCATTGCAATAGCTTAATTTTCTAAGTGAATTCGCTAAAAAACTATAGCTGTGGGTTTCTGTCCCTACTTTCCTCTACAGAACGACAGTTTCTTTCTACTGTCTTCGAAAAAGCAATCCTTTGCTGTCAAAATTGAGCAAAAGCCAAAAAAAAAAAAATAATAATAATAATCGAAAATGTCGGTTCATGATTTTTGAAAAAGTAGCGATCGCTTTCCGTGGTCGAAAACTCATACGGCTAACATCACAGACAACTCAACAAAAGTCACAGATACCCAAGGTCCCTTTCCAGACAAGGTGGCTGGATTAATGATTGAGGTGAACTTGGAAAATTCGCCGTAAAATTCAACATCAACAATATTCAGTACATATTTTTTTGAGCAGATCAGTAATTTTCCACAACCTACAGGTTCAAATCTGGAAACATTGGTGGTCAAATCCGAGTTTTTTAATCTGATACTGTGCAAGAACAACGGCGGACGAGCGGCTTTTGAGCAGATCAGTAATTTATCAAGATCTGTAAAGTGTAAGAACTGGTTTTACAGAAGCTTTTTAGTAACGTCTTGAATTAATAGAAATAAGATTTTTGACTAGTTGTTGTTTGCAAGTAGCTAGCTAGTAGTCATAGAATAATGCATAGAAATGCATCAGGAACACCTCAAAATTTGGATTGTCCACACTGTAGCCCCCGAAGCACATTTCGATCACGCAGAGGTTTGTAAAACCACATTAGACACCGACATCCATCTTACTTCCAACCCACCACCAGCCGCCAATCTCGTCCAACCAATACTCAAGTGTCAACTATCGATGACTACACTGAAACTGTACCAGGGTATACTCAGGAACGATTCATCCCCACTTCCCCAAGGAATTCATTCCCACTTGAAAAAGGAAGGTAGTGATGAAATTTCGGCATGGGCAGGACGTTGGCGATAGGGAATGAGTATGCAAGGGAAACAGTATTCACTTCCAGAAGGAGCAGTGGGACTCCCTGTTGGCTAATGAAATTCACCTCGTCATATTCATAGGTGAGGCAGAAACCTCAGAGCGCATATCTTTTAGTACTCCAGTCTTGCAGAGGGACAAATTCATCAGTTCAGGCCCAGAGATTTAATGGCTGCTAATAGGAGAATGGATCAATGGGCCGAGGGTCTATTTGATGAGTTAGTCCAAGAAGCGAAACAATGTGATAAATTATTGCAGCCTCGACAGAAACGGAAGATCGATACTGACCACAAGATCCGCATCTTTACAAGGCTCGTTAGTGAAGGAAGATTGCGAGGTGCAACTAGGTGGATCTCAAACTGAACAACGAGTGGAGGAGCATTGCAACCGGAGACAGTTCCGAGTGATGGGAGCAGGGTACTTGACCTGCTTGAAAGTAAACATCCTCCTCAAATGATCCCAGACGACACTACCTTCATTGAAACTAAAAATTGTCACAAATGACTGAGGTGGACATATCGGAACGTCACTTATCGAGAGCTGCACATCGCCTAAGGGGCAGTGTGGGTCCTAGTGGAACTAATGCAGATCAATGGCGAGGTATGCTACATAGATATGGAGCTCAAAGTGCCCATCTACGAGATGCTGTGGCGTCCCTTACTAGATGTCTGGCAAATAACATCATTGAATGGAACACGATCAGAGCCATGCTTGCAAGACAGGGTGCTGTGCTGGAAAAAAAACCAGGAATAGGAGAGGTACTCCAGAGGCTTTGTGCACAGATGATGACAATGGTTACAAGCTGTGACCTTCGCAAACAATGTGGCAGTAGTCAACTTGGTACTTCAGGCACTTCAGCAGGAACGGGCGTGTATGCTGAGAGTTGTGGGTGGCTTCTATGATAAATATATTGCTTTGCTGAGGAGACGTCATAAGAACTAAATTGGCCCCAGCAATACTTGGGAGGGAAACAGGATTTCTAATGAAATTTTTGGAATTGCCATCAAGATTAGGAGGCCTGGCACTAGGAAATCTTGTCTCAGCTGCAACTAGTGCTTTTAAAGTTTCATGATATGCGACAGCACCCCCTAATAGACACCATGAAAAGTGATAACAACGTGGACGTGCGTGAGTATGAATACCATGTATAACGTGTACACTACTACAAGAGAGGGCACTGCGAAAAACGAGAGAGAAGGAGAAAGCCAAAAATATCCTCATATCCCTAAACCAGAGGCAACAGCGAGTAATTAGGAGAACGAAGGAAGGTTCGCAGTGGTAGAGTGTCATCCCCTTGGTGTCATCAGATAACTTCGACTTATCGAAATCCCAATTCCATGACGCCCTGGCAGCTCGATATGGATGGAAGCCTAGTGGCATTCCAATATCGTGCGACGGATGTGGGACCTCAATGGACCTAAATCACCTCTCAATTGTAAGATGGGGGAGCTTGGTCAAGCAGGGGCCATGACCCCATTCGAGATAAGTGCGGGATGATGGCAAATCTAGGCTAGTGGTAGGAGAGCCAATTCTACAGGAAGGAGCTGACGGAAGCCCAAGGCTGGTTGCAGATCTTAAGATACATGGGGTGTGAGACCGTGAGATTCCTGTGTTCTTTGATACCTGCGTTGTTAACGCCGACGCTGCCTCTCATTTCCACCTTGACTGGCCAGCGATCTCCCAACATTCAGCGCAGGCGAAGCACGCCAAATAATACGATCAAGCTGCTGAGGACCTTCGTGGGTCATTCACCCAGGTGGTTGTGTCCTGTGACGGAGCTTTTCACAAGGAGTATGATGTGTTTTTTTTTTAAATGGCCCACCCTGACCGAAAAAAGCCTTACACTCATGTGGTCTCCTAGGTAAGGGTCGAGACCCAGTTTTCAGTGCATCGAGCGGCTTCCCTCCGGCTGAGAGGATAAAGACGTCGGATTCGAAGCCTTGGTCTAGAAGATGGTGCGGCCATATATATCGAACCTTTTAGTATGAGGAAAAAAAAGATAACCAGAAAAACCTTCAAAAACGTCATAAAGTGCGAGAAAAAACTCAATTAAGCATTATTAAAGCATAATTTATCAAAGCATTATTTATCATTTTAAAAAAAAGTAGGTACATACAATTTTCATTTCATGAGTTTTTTATAGGTATGTATTCCACAGGTAGTAATCCAACAACCTACTACCTAGGTAGTAGGAACCTAATAAATAGTCAGACGCAAAAGCAATATGTACATACCTACCTATGAAGCTTCATGAACCGATTTCACCAAATACACTACGATTTGTGTAGGCTAAGCCTATTGATCATAGTTGCGAGTCAAAAACGAGCAAGCAGAAATATATGTTTATTTGAATTAGGTATAATAATCATCCTCACCTTTCTCCTTCCCCAAACGAAGATAGGTCTCTAGTTTCTGCCTCATAGTTACACATTCACTTCGCGGAGATAAAAATTTTATAGAGACTCAAACAATTTCATGAGACTATCTACATCTAGAGACCTACTGTACCAACAACATCACAGTCACAAAGTGAATAACGTAGGAGTCACATCTCAGCTCGCAGATTTCTAATCAAATAAAGGCGGCCAACATATGGTTTGTTTTCACTGCAGTACCAAACAGCATGGAAGAAGAGAGAATAGATAACAGCATGGAAGAAAAGATAAATCTATTCACTTCATTTTGTAAATGTTATGACCAGCTATTCGCGATTCCAAATAACGATGCGAGTCTAGCGGCAGCAAAAGAAACTAAGTAGATCCTGACTCTGACTCCCCTGTCATTGAAAATCGAATCAATTCCTTCAAGACTTCGTTTTTTCTTGTTTTATTTCCATTCGTTTTTTCTGTGATGGAGAAAGAGTCTAAGGTGCTTGAAGCATTCTAATTTTTGGATATATGCCCTAATTAGAAATCGTTTTACCATTTAGATAGTAAAATGGTACCTCCCTTCCCAAGGGCGTAGACAGGGTGGGGCAGGGAGGGGCCGTGCCCTCCCCCCTAGACTTTTGGGAACACAAAAATAAATTGTGCTGAACTTATTTAAAAGAAACACTAGAATATTGAATGCGTAGTTAGGGGCATGGGGAGGTATTATTGGAATTTGGAAACATGTCTTTTGTGAGCAGGAGTACTGCGTCATTTTTTTTCCACCCACTAGTACTTTTCGAGGAGTCTTAGGCTCATTGTGGTAAGGCCATTCAGCAAGTACAAAAGAATGCATGAGGTCTGTAAAAGTCACTTTGGAAAAAGTTGGCATTTGACAGCAATGAAAGCGATGCACTCATTTATGGTTGAGGTACCTATTGACATTCAGATGGTGAGTGCACATGAAAAAAATTGTATTGGAAAACAGAAAATATATTTCATCACTCGTATCTGTGGTGATATTTTGTAGCTTGCACGATTTACCTTTACGTGGTATACAACTTCATGAGGGGATTCTAGAAGATCTGATACAATTGAAAATTGATTCTGGGGACTGTGATCTTGAAAGGTTCACAAAAGTAGGAAAGAAGAATGCGAGGTATTTGTCTCCAACAATACAAAACAAACTTATTATCTGTTTATGTGGGAACGTAGTGAGCTGCATCATAGTCGAAGACATTAAGCAACCTTGCGCATTTTCCATATTGGGCAACCAGACAGCTGATATATCGGGGAAGGAACAATGTTGTCTATTGGACTTAGATTTTTCGATGGAAAAAAAAAGTTGGTACCTACTCGAGGATTTCCAAGAATTTGTTGAGTTGGAAGCGATGGATGCAAAGACTATTGCAACAGCAATAGATAATTTCCTTGTTAAAAGTGGTCTCAAGCCAGAAATCCGCAATGGTGGGGAAAAATGGTGGCTTCCAAAAATTTATCAGGGATAATACGAAAATGCTTTATATTTCCTTTGTGTTAAACCTTGTTAATGATTTGAATTCAGTCGTCGAAATCCGCAATACTATCTCCACAGTAACGCCGTGTCCTACGTGGACGACCAAAGAGCACGAGCGAGCGACCTTCGCGTGCGAGCGACCTCAAGTGTCCACAGTGGGCGTCCACAGTATGCGTCTAAAATCCTCGCGAGGTTACCTGTGTAAAATTTGTTTCTATTTTTGCGATAATATGCTTTGCGCATTGTTAAAGCGATTACTTTATTATAAAACACTAGCCGCTCCGGCTCGCTACGCTCGCCTCCACGTCCAGCCGGGGGGCAAGCCCCCCGGACCCCTCATTAAGTTGCTCGCTTCGCTCGCAAAGTGTGGCGTGTAGGGAATATTGCTCGCTTCGCTCGCAAAGTCTGGCAGTTAGGATATGTTGCTCGCTTCGCTCGCAAAGTCTGGCATGTAGAAAATGTTGCTCGCTTCGCTCGCAAAGTATGGCATTTAGGGAATTTTACTCGCTTTGCTCGCAAACGGTAGATCCCTAAGGGTAGGTTTAACTTCTGTAGGGGATGCTGCTCGCTACGCTCGCTTGAGGAAGTTATACTGCCCACCCAACTTGGCAGACGTTTTTTTCTGTTGGGGAATTCTTACTTACAAATTAAATCTTATAAAACTACGTGGAACCACGAAAAGTTTATTAGGGGATGTTGCTCGCCTTGCTCGCAAGTCAATATTTATTCTGTAGGGGATGCTGCTCGCTTCGCTCGCTTGAAGAAATTATACTGCCCACCCAACTTGGCAGACGTTTTTTTCTGTTGGAAATTCTTACAAACAAATTAATTCTTATAAAACTACGTGGAACCACGAAAAGTTTATTAGGGAATGTTGTACTGCCCACCCAACTTGGCAGACGTTTTTTTCAGTTGGGAATTCTTACAAACAAATTAAATCTTAGAAACTACGTGGAACCACGAAAAGTTTATTCGGGGATGTTGCTCGCTTCGCTCGCAAGGTATACCTGTATATGTGTAGGACAAAGTCCGTATTTATTATTTGAAATGGCTCTCGCTTCGCTCGCAAGGTATTGCGTAGAAGTGCAAATGGGAACCCCCCTGTGAGGGTCCCTTCAGGTAAGCAACGTTGTGTAACGGCGGCCCGTGGTCGATTAATTTCTGATGTTAAACGCTTCCCTCGCAATTCCCCTCCCAATTTGACCTACTTTCCGTCACTTTTTTCGATATCCGACTTCGGATTCAGATTCGGCGGGATCAAAGCTGTATTTCGCCCGCGAAAACCGTTCCGAAAAACGTACCTTTATGGGGTATATTTTAATCGGAAAAAACCAAGTTTTTCGGCGGACTTTTCGAGAAAACGGGTCCGTACTCTCGCATTTTTTTAACGCATTTCCTGATACTTTTTTCGCGATCCGATCGCGCCGTCGTCTTCCTCGTAGGAAAACCTACGAAACCCGTATTTTTCCGGAATTGTCAACGGCCGTTTAGAGGGGTAGGGGTAGCGGGGAAGTCCAAAAAGCGCACATTAATTATTACTTCGACCCCCCTCCCGCCCTACGGCCCATGGTTCGGGTGGGATTAGAAAATTTTAAATTCGCTTATACACCCTATCGGAAAATCCCAAAAAGATCCCCCCACTCGTAGATCCGGCCCACTCAGCCGTTTGGCCGTGCATAGACACGACAGAGCGACAGACAGACGGAGTTTCATTCTTATATATAATAGAGATTATAATAGACTGAGAAGGTGTACAGGCAGAGGAAGCAGACGAATTTAGAAATAACCCTTTTTCCCGGACTATCCAACATTTACCGAATTTCCGACCTTCCCGCGATAATTTTTATATTAACTGAAAGGGGCTAAAGCACTACCCTAAAATTTGTCAGAGAAGGCAGCGAGTAAACTAACACACTTCACAAAACAATTCGTGTAATTATCGAAAACTTAAAACAAAAAACAGAAACCAAATTAGCAGAGCATATTTTCTTGGTAAGTATCACAATTTGTCCTTTTAACCGAACTGACTGAATTACTAAAAAGTAAACAAAAACATCAAATGTTAAAAAGGAGGGAAAATCGCAAGGGGAGGTTATAATTACAAAAACTTAGTATCCATATCTCCCACTATGGGCGCCAACATACACTAATGGGTAAACGACCCAACATCCTCCCACCTTGCAAATAAGCCTGAAGGGCCTGATCAATTGCCTGAAGGGCGCACTTGCAATTTTCACAAGTCGAGTCGATCTGGTGCATGAACAGTTCTTCCTCCTCTAGTGACTCGGAGCACCGGACAATCATATTCCTGATCCAGATCATCAGCAACTTCAATGTCCCCCGGGACATCAACAGGGTGTCGCTCTAGGTTATCTTCAGGTTCCACGTCAAAGTCTTGAAGTTGGTCAGCCTCAGAGGAAGAAACCTCTAGTGGATAGAGGCGCTGAACAGGCCGGATTAGTTCACCAGACGCCACTTTCAGTCTAGCAACTCTTGAATTTCCATCCCGGCCAGGGAACATCTCAAGGATCTTAGCGAGCGGCCAGTTGATTCTCTTTGAATCGTCAGAACCAACCAACACGATGTCTCCAACATTGACTCTCAAGTTATCATTGGTCCCACTCCTTTTACGATGGACCAACAAAGCTAAATACTCCTTTTTGAAGCGACAGCGAAGGTTTTCTCTGAGTTGTTGGAGATACTTCACTCGCTTGTTCAAGGCTCCAGCATCCAACATATCCAAATCAGTTACACTGGACAAAACAATATCTTTCAGGAATAGTGAAGGACATAGAGGTAGAAATTCTTCGTTCTCGTTGGAGACATAAGTCAAAGGGCGGTCGTTGACCACTGACTCACAGTCCACCAAAACAGTGTACATTTCCTCATAACTAAGGCAACTATTTCCTAAATTTTTACGAAGTAGATCCTTGAGGACATGTACAAGTCTCTCCCACCAACCTCCCCACCATGGGGATGGTGGATTGAATTTCCACCTTATTTTTCGCGTGGAGGTCTCATTCACTATACTCGTCCAATCAAGTTGATTCATTGCATTAGATGCGCCGACAAAATTGGTGCCATTGTCAGCAAAAAGTGTTTCAATCCGGCCCCTCCGTGCAATAAATCTTCGTAGAGCATTCAGAAAAGCCTCAGTACTTAATGAGACAACAAGCTCAAAATGAACTGCACGGTAGGTTGAACAAGTAAACATGACTATCCATGCCTTTTCGCCAGTTCGCAAATGTAAAGGGCCAGCAAGGTCCACGCCAGATGAACTGAAAACAGGTCCACAAGTTACTCTTTCCTCTGGAAGAGGAGCGGGAGGTGCTTCTGCATGAGAAGCTTTGAATCGCCTACACTTTACACACATTGAAATGATTTTATTGACTGTTCTGCGATAAACCAACCAATACTCTTCTCTCAGAATACACAAGAGTGTAAGTGCACCTGCGTGATTATGAATTACATGCTGCTGAAAAATCAACTTCCGCACGATTGGGTGGCTGTCTGGAATCAGTATAGGTGTTTTAAAGCTTGACGAAAAATCACCTGACAACAATTTAGTTTTTACACGTACAATGCCTTCTTTGTCAAGAAAAGTGGGGATTTTCCGTTGTTCACGTTTTTTAACATTTTCCTCACCCTGTATGATTTTCCAAATTTTAGTTTCAGCAGACTTCACTTCATCCAAAGTCAACTCAGGGATTCTGAAGGCTTGGTACAATTCATTCCCTTCGAAATCCGTAGAAATCTTGATTTTTAACTCGAAATTCACGTCTAAAATCTCTGTTTCATTTAATTTACGGCAATTTCGGATGAACCTCAAAATCCAAGCCACACATCTAACAATTTTTGTGAATTTTGAAAAGTATTGATCAAGCCTGTCAGAAAATTTTTCGTTGGAACTGGCAATCGAAACAATAGTGGACTTTCTTCTTTCTTCCTCAACTTCTTCAGTAGGAACAACTGCATCAGAGTAAGGCCAATTGTCTTCAGAGAGTTGGAGCCACTCTGGGCCCTCCCACCATCGGCTATCGGCTAATGCTTTTGGACTGCAACCCCTTGAGGGTAAATCAGCTGCGTTGTAAATCCCAGCAATGTGTCGCCAGTCATTTTTGTTGGTGTTTTGTCGGATTTCTCTACATCGATTCATTACAAAAACACTCCAGTTCTCCTCTTTCTTTATCCAGGTGACTACAGCGGAGGAATCACTCCACAAAAATTCTCTGCACTGCGGAATTTCAAGTGTCTCCCTGACTTCCTTGCACAATCGAGAAGCTATCAATGCAGCCATCAATTCAAGACGAGGTATAGTGACTTCGTCTAGGGGAGCAACACGGGCCTTTGCTTGAACCAGTGCAACAGATATGACGTCACCCTTCTGAACTCTCAAGAAAACGCACGTTGCATAAGCAAGTTTACTTGCATCAGAGAAAACATGAAGTGAACATGTACATTCTTCACTATCAACAGGAAGAACAGAAAAACTTCTAGGTACCATACAACGTTCCAAATAAGTAATCTCTCGAAGCCAAGCTACAAATCTTTTTGCGATTTCTATCGGCAAATCATTTTCCCACATTGTTGATTTTCCAACATTCCTGAATCAAAAGTTTTGGGATCAGGCCAGTAGGGCTAGTAAATCCTATTGGGTCAAACAATTTGTGGGCAGCTGATAGTAAACCACGTTTTGTCAATTGAGCAGGTTGATTAATCAGTGAGCTGACGTCACATGATATATAGTCACCTCCCTACTCCCATTTCAGTCCGAGTAATGGTACAACGGCTTCTGGGGGGTTTTCCATACCAGAATACACCCACCCACGCAAATCAAATTTAGCAATATTCATTATTTCTGTGGATTCTCGAATAAAGGTTTCCAGTTCATTTTTATTTCTTACACTGGTTACTGAATTATCAACATACCATGATTCAGCAAGAATTTTGGTAGTTTTGTTGTAATTTTCCGAAATTCCTTTCAGGTGATGGGAAATCACGGCTCCAAGAAGAAAAGGGCTTGCTGTGACCCCAAATACAACCCGACAATGCCTGAATTCTATAATTTTTGTTGAGTCTGGGGACTCCCACCACAAGAAACGCAAAAAATCTCGGTCTGGTTCCTTAATTCCAACTTGTAAAAATGCTTTTGCAATATCGGACGATACACCAATTGCATATTTCCTGAATTTCATGATCAGTTCAGGTATACAATTCACCAAATTAGGTCCCTTCTCCAAACACGCATTCAGGGAATTACCTCGGACGTCCCTCGCAGAGGCGTCAAAAACAGGTCTAAGTTTTGTGGTTAGGCTGGCTTCCTTTAAAACTGGATGGTGGGGTAAATAGAAGGAATTTCTCTGGTCTAGATCTGACACCCTCTCAATTATTCCTAGCCTTTCCCATTCACGAAAAATTTCGTCATATTCCTCATGCTTTCCAAGAGCCTTAAGGCGTTTTGTGGTACCCCTCAGGCGTCTAACTGCTGCTTCACGATTGTTCACCAAAGTGCTGTGTCCCTGAACCCATGGTAGAGAAACAACATAACGGTTGTCTGGGTCAGTACTCACTGTGTTCTCAAAATGTCGAACAGCATCTTCTTCTCGTTCCTTGCGGGTCTTAACTGAAGTGGAGTCTTCGATCCCCAGCACATCTAGTCTCCAAAGATGATCAAGTTGGTCAGAGCTTAAATTCGTGCAGCTTATAGAAATGTTTGCTGAAGTCAACTCTGGAGTTTGTCCCATGATGGTCCAACCAAGCTTTGTACGAACTGCTGCGACACCATTGTCGATTTTTCTTATATCTGATGTCAAAAAATTGGCAATGACATCAGCACCCAAGAGTAATTTTATTTCCATGTCATCAAAGTTGCTGTCAGTCAGGGTGATATTTTTGTCCTGAAGGAAACGTAGGTATTCTGAGTTATCACACCTGGGAACATATGAACAAATTGTATCTTGGTTCAAAACTGTGATATCACACTTGAATTTGTTCCATCTACCTTGAATACCTATTTTGTATAAATTATATGATGTACTTGGAGTTTGTACACCACCAAATAAGCCATGTGATATCATTTGTGAACCCACACAAGGAGGACGAAATTCCTCGATAATTTCTGTTTTCAAGTATGAACGCTGAGATCCATAATCCAGAATAGCTCGAACCAGTGAAGTTGTTTCGCCCACATTTATACGGACGACCAAAGTCTGTAAATATGCGGCAGCCTTCACACTAGACAAGAGGGAATTATTTGTGGTTCTAATTGCTTCTGTGGTTCCCTTAATTTCTACTCTTTCAGAACTGTCACTAACTTGAGTCCCAATAGTGGGGCACATCACAACACTGTGTCGTTTTTGACAAATCAGGCATTTAACATAACTTTTACATTTACTAGCACAGTGGCCCGACTTAGTGCAAACGTAACAGCATCCAGCCTTTTTGAGAACCTCCTTTTTCTTATTTAGGTCCCAATCAGAAATTAATACACAGCTGGATGGTTCATGTGAAGATTTTTTACAGAAAACGCAGAGTTTGGCTTCTGGATTTTTCGAAATGGAAACAAGTGTCGAAGCAGTTGAAAGACCCCTTGCATTTGTGCGTCCAGAATTCGAGATTGACTGCCTGTCAAATCCCGATCGTGCCAAATTGCGCCTCTCCTCACTTTCGACTTCCGACTTCAAGAACTCAACCAACTCCTTTAAACGATTAATTTCCCACCAATTTTCAGTTGCCTCCCCTCGCGGACGCGAGCGATCCCATGCCTGGCAAATAGCTTCGGGAATAGCAGATTCCACAAGTGGATATAAAAGAATAGCAAATTTATCAGTGGTAACGCCAAAAGTTTCAAGAGCATTCAATTGAGTGACTAGATGATCATAAAGGTTCGACAATTTAAGCCCTTTCTTATTATTCTGCTTATCCAAGACAACCTTTAAAATTTCACGAACGTGAACATCAATAAGAATTTCATCTCGTGCAAAACGACCTTTTAGTTGTTCGAAAGCTCGTTTATAATTGTTCCCAGATGGTGGAAAACTATTCACTAATTTCCAAGCATCAGAGCCTGGTACCATTCGTTGAATCAACAGCTGGAATTTTTCATCGTCGTCTAGAGAATCATCATCATGTACCTTTCTAAACATAGCCCAGAACCCGACCCAATTTTTTGGATTTCCATCGAATTTCAGGAATTCGAGTTTTGGGTATTTATATTTTTTCGACAAACCGGTTTTGCTG
This sequence comes from Adelphocoris suturalis, assembly GCA_030762985.1. Classification (NCBI taxonomy): domain Eukaryota; kingdom Metazoa; phylum Arthropoda; class Insecta; order Hemiptera; family Miridae; genus Adelphocoris; species Adelphocoris suturalis. The sequence goes on from CM061040.1 coordinate 38,854,863, forward strand.
CTAATAATTGATTCAGCATCGTCAGGAGTTCGGATATAAACATCAAATGCGACTTTCGCCTCAATAAATCTCTCACGATACTCCTCTACCAAGTCAAATTCTGCTTCGATCTTTTTCTGGTCTGTTTCCTCGTTCGTTATAGATTCAGCAATCTCAGCATCCAACTTGAACATACGTTCCGCTTTATCTGCTAACAATTCGAAAACTGTTCTTATTTGCGTTAATGAGGAAGTTTGTTCCGATATCAGTTTTTTGAAGTCTGTGTAAGCCTTAGTAAAATTACGCCTTACCTGCGTTCTCTGAATTGTAGCCGGATGACCCATACTTTCGTCCTGTCACGGTCGCCAGATTTTATATTAACTGAAAGGGGCTAAAGCACTACCCTAAAATTTGTCAGAGAAGGCAGCGAGTAAACTAACACACTTCACAAAACAATTCGTGTAATTATCGAAAACTTAAAACAAAAAACAGAAACCAAATTAGCAGAGCATATTTTCTTGGTAAGTATCACAATTTGTCCTTTTAACCGAACTGACTGAATTACTAAAAAGTAAACAAAAACATCAAATGTTAAAAAAAAAGGGAAAATCGCAAGGGGAGGTTCTAATAACAAAAATCGGTGTGCGTCGGACCACACGGTGGAAGTTATACTTCTGTGGCCATAATTTATAATTAATAAATAAATTATGAATAATAATTTATAAATTATAAATTTATAATTTATAATAATTATAAATTTATAATAATTTATAATAAATTTATAATTATAATATTTATAAATTTATAATAATAATCTATAAATTTATTTTAATTTATTAATTATAATTTATATATTATGAATCGATAGTTCTTAAAAATTTGTTCTTAAAAATTTGTTCTTAAAAATTTGTTCTTAAAAATTATAAATTTATAATTTATAATAATTATAAATTTATAATTTATAATAATTATAAATTTATAAATTTATAATAAATTTATAATTATAATATTTATAAATTTATAATAATAATCTATAAATTTATTATAATTTATTAATTATAATTTATATATTATGAATCGATAGTTCTTAAAAATTTGTTCTTACTTTTCTTACTTTTCAGCGTGACGCGGTTTCTCGACCAACATCCCATCCCAAAGGGTCTAACTCCTCCTCCTCCTCCTCCTCCTCCTCCTCCCTCACTCCTCCTCCTCCGCCTCCCTCCTCCTCCTCCTCCCTCCTCCTCCTCCTCCTCCTCCTCCTCCTCGATTAATCGATAGTTCTTAAAAATTTGTTCTTACTTTTCAGCGTGACATCCCATCCGATAGTTCTTAAAATTCAGCGTGACGCGGTTTCTCGACCAACATCCCATCCCAAAGTGTCTAACGGGCGCAAAGAAGTATAACTTCAAAAACTTAGTATCCATATCTCCCACTATGGGCGCCAACATACACTAATGGGTAAACGACCCAACAATAATAATAGGTGCTTCTGCAATTCATATCAGGAAAATATTTAGTAAATATTTTATGCAAAGAGATTAAAACTTTACCTAGCACTGTAAATAGATTTGTTGACTAAATCAATTAAATAAATTATATTTTCTTCTATTACACCTAACCTAATAACTACCTAAATAAATTATCCCTATCTAATTATTCTACTTAATTGATGCCAGCAACACAGGCAACGTTTTTACCCACTTACCAGCTTATTTTAATAATAAAAGTTCATAATAAGAAGTAAATAATACCACTTGGCAACTTTAATAGATTCGCGACCTCTTCCCACGACTCTTCTACCAAAAATCTGTTTTTATACGATTTACTGCACTTGTTCCACAACGCTTCTCTTTTTTGTATTTCACTAATAATAAGATCGCAGTCAATACCTACCATTTCCAGGGAAAGAATTATAAAAATACGGGAACACAAACAAAACTTGAAAACACAAATATAACCTCCTGGCAGCGCGACCAGGCGAGCGCGCGACCAAAATCAAACCGGTTTGAAAATCAAACCCGAGCGTGCGACCTCATCGCGAATCGCGGCGTCGGGCGGTGGCACGTAGGACACTTCGTTTGTTTTACCTTGTTTGAAATCAGCTGGTCGCTCGCTCGCACGCGCGGGTCGCTCGCTCGCCCGCTTTGGTCGTCCACGTAGGACACGGCCTAAAAGAGATTGTCAACTTTTGACATGGATATGTCCTTCGGCTGGGGGTCAAGGAATTTTTCGCGACACTATTTTTTCTCCACACAAAATGCAACGCTCCGGCACTTTAGATTATTATCAACTCCAAAAGTGAAGGCAAGGTAGAAATCAATGAGGTACTACCGCAATGTAGGTACTTCTACAAAATATGCATGGGCAACTAATGATTTAACTCCTGCGTTAAACATATATATATATATATATATATATATATATATATATATATATATATATATATATATATATATATATATATATATATATATATATATATATATATTTAACATCACAGCAGAGTGGAAAGTGATGTCCATTTTTACTTTCCCAACAGAGTGGAAAGTAATGTCCATTTTTACTTTCCCAAAATCCCAACAGAGTGGAAAGTAATGTCCACTTTTACTTTCCCAACATCCCAACAGAGTGGAAAGTAATGTCCATTTTTACTTTCCCAACATCCCAACATAATGGAAAGTAATGTCCACTTTTACTTTCCCAACATCCCAACAGAGTGGAAAGTGATGTCCATTTTTACTTTCCCAACAGAGTGGAACGTAATGTACATTTTTACTTTCCCAACATCCCAACAGAGTGGAAAGTAATGTCCACTTTTACTTTCCCAACATCCCAACATAATGGAAAGTAATGTCCACAAGTTAAGCAGACTGACTTGGTTTTTTAGTTTTTCGTCGGTAACTGTAAGGTATTTCCAAATAAGACTGGTTCTAGGCTTGTATATTTGGAAAACATAGCTTTGTTTACTGCTTCTGCTGTCACAAACAAAATAACACAAACTTCTTGTAAACAAAGTTATAATTGTAAGTTGTGTTTTGGACAATTCATGTTTCGCAACTGCTAACTTCACACAACGGTTGCACGGTACAACCATCTTCGTTGTTAGATGGTTGCAATAGTACCGTAGTGTAATAAAACGCCTATCACCGGGCGGTATCGGTATCGGCTTTAGGTGATCGATTCTCGATACCGATACCAATGCCTAAGAATCGGTGGTATCGAGAATTGGTATCAGGAATCGACTCATCCCTACTATTTATAATAGGTAATGAAACTCCGTCTGTTTGTTTGTCTGTCGTGTCTATGCACGGCCAAACGGCTGAGTGGTGGGAGTCTACGAGTGGGGGGATCTTCTTGGGATTTTCCGATAGGGTGTATAAGCAAATTTAAAATTTTCTAATCCATGAACCATGGGCTGTAGGGCGGGAGGGGGGTCGAAGTCCGGGTTAATGAGTGGTTTTTCGACTTCCCGCTTCCTGTACCCCTCTAAACGGCCGTCGAAAATTCTGGAAAAATACCGGTGTAGTGGATTTATATATGTCTGACTTGGTGTAGGTAGACCAAGTGGGACGTTTATGTTCTGATTATGCGGGTTAGTCCCCGTGATGTTTCCGAAAGGAATGTGAGCGAAATCGCCAAGGTCATCTTGCTTGGCGGGCGGAACCTGAGGATAGTTCGTGTATTGGCCGCGTGGAGCACTGGGCTCGCTTAGTGCGTGCTGGGTCCGATCTGTTTGGTGCTGAGCCGTTGTGTAATATTCCGGCCTAAGATTTATATCTGTAGGGGGAATATACCGGGCTTGGTTGAGGTACTGAAAAGTATCCTGTGTTTTGAGCAAGTTGGGAGTGAATTTGACACTCGGATCGGCCGGGTAGCCTTGCGTAGAATATCGTGGATATTCAGATATCTTTGTCGAATCACGATGATTGACTTCAGAGCGAGTCTGGAAGGGATCCTCGAACTTTTGTGTGTGTGAGGCTTGACCTAACGTTTCCTTCACGGATATGTTAGGTAGTAAGGCGATCTCTTCGCGAGAATCGAGCCTTTGTCTGTCGCTAGGACCAGCGGACGAGTCGAGTATCGGGTAGGGAGCGCTTCGTGGGCTAGAGCTCCCGACCGCGCCGTGCTCTGCTTCCTCTTGCATGAGGAAGTAGGACGGGCGGCGCTCCATCGATGTACCCGAGTTGATTAACTCGTTTTTAATACCTCTCCGTATAGGATGCAGGATTTGGAAGGTGGACTCGCTTGACAGAGCTTCTTTCCTTTGCTCGGATGTCAGGGTCCTACCTTGTAGCCTTGAAAAAGGCTTCCTTGGACGATAAATTAGAGCGGATGAGCTGAGTAATTTATCGGCGTGCCCCGGCGGTCGGTTAAGAGCTTAGTGCTACGAAACCCGGGCGACACGTCTCGAACGTCCCAGCGGGCGTACGATCTAATGAGGATATAAATAGATATACCGGGTGGCGTTCTGACAGAAGAACTACGTTGGGCAATGAGCAGGATAAAAGATCACTGGACTCGTAGATGCCAAAGTGAGATCTGTGAAGAGAGGAGATATGCCTTGTGAGCAATAAATTGCCGTTCTGAGAAGAACTCGTGAGCAGAAGGGTCGTCAGCGTAGAGCATGTAGAAACTTCGTACTGGTAGAGTGTAGTCGTCGAGAGCGGTGAGTGGAATGAATTACGGAGGGCTCTGTGCGGGGTCTTTATAGGGAGGTGGCCGCCTCCTGCCGCCCCCTGGTTGGTCCGCTTAATTTCATTAGTTCACCATGTGTTTCCTTATTGGCTCGCACATTGTTTTCTCAGAATCTGTGAATATGATAGCTGAGTTGGTTTTTGGGGGTGGCTTCCCCGCGTCCGTCTCTGAGACGGGGTCCCCGGGGGTGGCTTCTCTGCGTCCGTCGCTGAGACAGGGTCCCCGGGGTGGCTTCTCTGTGTCCGTTGTTTAGACGGGGTTCCTGGGGGTGGTTTCTCTGCGTCCGTCGCTGAGACAGGGTCCCCGGGGTGGCTTCTCTGCGTCCGTTGTTGAGGCTGGGTCTCTCGGCCCTCTTTGCTTCTGAACCAGAGGCGGTGGTAATTTGCTTGCCGCCTCCTGGTTGGTTCGTCTATTGTCTCTCGCGCAATCAGAGTTTCTGATTGGCGTGTAGGCTTGCTAGAACCGTCCTTGTTAGTTCTAGAGGACATTTGATTGTCTGTTTGAGTTTTCTCATTCAAGGCGACTTGGTTCGAAATACTTGTCGCGTCTCTCTCGCCCAGTAAGTGTTTAGGGAGGTCGCCTTGTATGTTATTTGATAATATTTCATTATTGAGAGAGAATATCGCATTTTCTCTCTGGTGAAATATTTTGTTTGACGGAGTTATAACTCGACGTCTTATAAACGTTTGTGTGCCATGTCTACCTCTTTTTGGTAGCCCTGAAAAGGGCTGTTGAAAAGAGGGGGTGGTTTTCACCACAGGCGCCCCCCCAAGACGTCGTGTTATTAACGACGACGCCGGTTGGGGAGAACTGGGAGGTCCATACGGAATTCTCCGTATGATACTCTCACCATTTGGGGCGGAGGCGGAGGTGCAGGTCTCTCGTCCCGCGCCTGGTGTGAGCCCCGGCCTCGCCGGTTTCGGCGAGCGCCGCGGGGCGTCCGTGGCCGGCTCGAGCTCTGCCGACGGGTACCAAACCCGCGAGGGTTTGGCCCTTGGCCGCGGCTGGGTGGTTGCGGGGGAGCTGGTTCCGGTGACGTCCACCCCGCTGCGCTCATCTCGTCCCAACGAGGCACGGGAACGTCGCCCGAGCTGATCCACTTGCGTGGCGTAGTGGGCAGCTGGTGAGCGGGTGGAGCTTTGGGCAGCTGCTGAGCGGGTGGAGCTGGCTGCGTGAACGCGGCTGGCGTTCTCCAAACTATCTCCCTGGGAGCGCTAGCGTCTGCCGGTCTCTTCTTCTCGGGAGAAGGCGGGAGCGGGCCGATGGGCGCAGGAATTTCCTCCGCAAGGAGGAAATTCTCTACTTCTTCCGTCATCATGTCTTCTTGCGTGGTGGATGCTGCCATAGTCAAGATTGGTATGAGCTCCGGGCCCGGGGCGCTCCGTATTTATATCTCCCACTGCTCCTACCCGAGAAAAGTGGGCGTGGCCTGCTTCGAGCGCAGTCACCCACCTCTCGTCGAATTGGGTAGAGGGGACGCGCCCTCTGGCGGATTTTCGGGGAGTCTCCTCCTTATTTTCTGCCTGATTTGTGCTTAGTGAAACAGCTTCGTCTGTGTTTAGAGTGTAAGCTGGTTTGATTTGCTGTTTGGGAACCTTTTTTGTGTGTTCGCCAATTTGCACTGTAACCGAAAACTTATCTCTTTTAACAACTTTGAATGGTCCTGTGTAAGGACATTGCAAAGAGGAGAGCTGTGTGGGCACTCTTATATAGACATGTGTACATGTATCTAAATTTTTGGGCATGTTGACGGCATATTTCGTATTATTATGCCTGATATGCGTAGATCGGAAAAAGAGAGGCTCGGAAATGTTCGTAGAAGTTACGAATATGTCGCCTGGGAGTGGCACGTCAATTCCATAAACTTTTTGGAAGGGCGTAGTTTCCGTTGCTGGGTCTACTGCCGTACGCATGGCGAGTAGTACTTTCGGAAGGGCGTCGAGCCAATGTTCGTCCTGTGCTTTGAGAGCCTCTTTCATTTCAAGGACCTATTTCTGCGTTCCACCATTCCGTTTGTTGACGGTTTGTATGGCAACGTGTGAGTATGTTTTACTCCGAGACGTTCCATAATGGAATGAAATAGGTCTGATTCGAATTGTGTGCCCTGGTCACTTGTAATGTATTTAGGTACACCTTTTGAGGCTACCCAAATATTTATAAAGGCGTTTGTGATAGTGGACGTTTCGATGTTGTTAAGAGGGACTGCCTCTAGCCAACCCGTCGCTCTATCGACCATCATTAGGATGTAACGCTTCCCTCCTTTAGCTAAAGGTAAGGGTCCGGTAATGTCAACGTGTACATGGGAGAATTTGGTAGCCGTTTCAAATTCGGAGTAAGGGAGCTTCACGGAGCGAGTGATTTTTGCTCGTTGGCAAGTCTCGCATGCCCGGACCCAGTTGGAGACATCCGCACGAAGGCCGTGCCAAAAATATCTCTGTTTTACCTTATACACTGTAGAGTGTATGCCCGGGTGTCCCAAACTGTGAATTTGGCTGATTATTTCGTGCCTTATTTCGTTCGGAATATAAGGTCTTGGGTGTCCTAAGTCCAGGTTACACCAAATCTCTCCTTGAGGGATTTCAACTCGTGTGAGTTTTAGTTTGTCCTCTGCGTTAGGAGGAGAATGAATCTGTGCATTTGAGATGTGCAGTAAAAGGTTGCACTCTATTGCGGCCGTAATTTGTGAAATTTCGGCTACGGACGGACCCTCGTCAGTTTGGGTTGAAATTGACTTTGTTTGAATTTCAACTGGGTCGAAAGGTCTGGAAAGTGCGTCGGCTACGACGTTGTCTTCTCCGGGTATGTGTCGTATGTCACTTGTCATTTGGGAGATGTATGTTAGCCATCTCAATCGCATTGTAGAAAAATGCGCGTTTTTTTTTTAGCATTGTGCCTAGCAGAGGTTTGTGATCTGAGCAAATATGAAAAGAGCGGCCGTCCAAGTCATTGTGCCAATGAATGCAAGCTTGATAAGCGGCGAACATCTCTTTGTCGAACGAGGCTTTATTCTTCCATTGTTCCGGAATTTCTTTACTGAAAAATCCCAATGGTTGGTAAGATTTCGAGCCGTGTTTGTCTGTAATTTCCTGCTCCAGTGCCGCTCCGATGTGTGTATCGGATGCATCGCAAACTATTCTCCACTCCGCTGTAGGGTGGGGATGAGCAATATTGTGCAATGTAGCTTTTATCATTGCGTGTTTTAAGCTGTTGAAAGCTTTTTCTCTCTCTGATGTCCATTCGATAGGGGTTTTGTCATTCTTTTTGTTTGACTGAATGGAGTCATACAGAGGTTGCGCTGTGTGAGCGAATTTACTTGAGCAAGCTCGGTAGAAACCACACATACCTAGGAATCTGCGTAGGCTTCGTACGTCTATTGGCCGAGGGAATTGCTCTATGGCCTCTATTTTATCTCGTTTAGGAATTATCCCTTCTTTTGAGATAGTGAAACCTAGGAAATCGACGGTAGGTTTTGAAAAAATGCATTTGTCAAAACCTACTCGGAGTCCGTGTTCTCCTAGTTTGTCGAAAATTTGTTTGAGGTGGTTCATGTGTTCTTTGTAATTCTTAGAAGCCACCAATATGTCGTCTAGGTAGACAAATGCGAAATCGAATTTCCGCATGACGCTGTCCATGTACCTTTGCCATGTTTGAGCCGCTCCGGCCAAACCCATGCTCATTTTTTTAAACTCATAGAGACCGAAAGGGGTAATAATTGCCGTTTTATGAGCGTCATCTGGGTGCATCGGGATATGATAATATGCCGATTTTAAATCTATTGTCGAATAGATTTGTGTATTATGTAAATTCGCTTGGAAAGAGCGAATGTGAGGCGGCGGGTAGGCGTCTTTCTTAGTTTTTGCATTGAGGAATCGGTAATCGCCCGTGATTCTCCATGTTCCATCTTTTTTGGGCACGCAATGTAGCGGAGAAGCCCATTCGGAGTCGGAGGGAGCGATGATGCCCTCTGTGAGCATTTTGTCGAAAGTATTTTTAACCTGAGCCCGTTTTTCGCCTGCCATGGGCCTTGCACGGAAGTGTACTGGTGTTCCTTCCGTGGTTATACGGTGGTAAACACCGTTGTTTTTCCACTTTCCTTGAAGTTTGTTCATTTTATCATTGTATTTTTCAATGATAGAGCGTATGTTTTCGTCCTCTGTGAGCTGTGTGTCCTCTGGTTTAGGACTGTTGTCACGATGAGGAATAGCAGCTGCTATTTGTTCGTCAGTAAATTTTCTGCTCATGACTGCAGCGATTTTTTGATCGGCATAGCTCTTTACTTTATCTTTGTAGATATATTTGTGTTTGACCCGTATTCCGATATCCCAAGACTCGAGGAATGGTATACCGAGGATCGCTAGATCAACTTTAGTGATCATGAAATCGGTGGTCATGTCTCCGAGGCCGATGTTAATTGTCGTGTCAGCACGCCCTAGTGTGTCTATAGGGGCGCCGTTAGCTGCTGTGAGCTTGACATTGGACTTAAGAATTTTTAAGCCCAATTTTTTGGTGACATTGTGGGGCAGAATGTTCACTTCTGCTCCCGTGTCAATGAGAAAGTCAGTGCCATTTAGTTTGCACTTGAAAAAGAGCCTTTTATACTCTTTAGTCTGCCGGTGTATAGGCTCAGATACACTGGCAGTTATTCGTTTTCCGAACTCTCTGCGTCTGAGGTTGGAACGGTACTTTCTTGTACTGGTCTGTGAGTTTTTTCGCTTGAAACCAAGTTTTTAGGCTGGCTGATAGGCGCTGCCTTTTTGGTAGGTTTGGAGGCGGTATTTGCCTTCCAAGTGCAGTACTCTGGGTCTGCACATTTGCGAGTTTCGTTACCGAAACGGGCGGGGTTCCGGCAGAAGTAGGCCGTTGGTTTGTGAGGCTTACTCTCTGCTTGCTGAGGTTTGGACTCAGCTTTTTGTGAGAGGGCCTTTTTGAAACCAGTCTTGGTAGGTTTTGAAGTAGATTCTACTCCTCTTATGTTGAGAGGAGGATTCGCTGTTTTGTACGCGTGTAGCGTATCAGCTAGGTCGAGCCGGGCATTCGTGGTAAGTTGTGCTGCGACCATGCCCCGGGCTTCGATGGGCAGAGTTTCGATCCACTTTTGAGTGATCAAAGCCTCTGAGAAGTACCCAACAGCCTTAGAGTACATTTCATGGTACTTGGTGCTGGGTTTTTTGGCGAGAGATGCGGGGTCCTCGAGCGCGAGGAGCCTGTCCTGCAAGGACAGCCCGTATTCCCGTTGTAGGCGCTGTTTGGCCTCTTCGTAAGGTGCGTGGGGTGCCGTGAGGTAAGCTGAGTCAATAGCTTCCCGCATTTCTTCAGGTACCCACTTGTAGATAGCTGAGAAACATTCGTTCTGCGTTCTCAGGTTTTTTCGCACGCAGTATTGATCGAACTCGGCGAGTGCACGATCTATATTCTTCTTTTGGAAGATAGGTTTTTGGTAATCTCCCATTTCCTCCAAAAGCCCTCGAAAGCCACTTTGTGCAGAGGGTTGTTGTGTGAGATGTGGGGCGTATAAGCCCGGCGGGGGTCGCACGCCCGCAGTGGTTCCCTGAAATCCACTAGCTTCATAAGAGGGAACGAAATATTCCGTGTTAAGCCTGTTCAAAGGCGGGGTCACCATTTGTAGTGGATTTATATATGTCTGACTTGGTGTAGGTAGACCAAGTGGGACGTTTATGTTCTGATTATGCGGGTTAGTCCCCGTGATGTTTTCGAAAGGAATGTGAGCGAAATCGCCAAGGTCATCTTGCTTGGCGGGCGGAACCTGAGGATAGTTCGTGTATTGGCCGCGTGGAGCACTGGGCTCGCTTAGTGCGTGCTGGGTCCGATCTGTTTGGTGCTGAGCCGTTGTGTAATATTCCGGCCTAAGATTTATATCTGTAGGGGGAATATACCGGGCTTGGTTGAGGTACTGAAAAGTATCCTGTGTTTTGAGCAAGTTGGGAGTGAATTTGACACTCGGATCGGCCGGGTAGCCTTGCGTAGAATATCGTGGATATTCAGATATCTTTGTCGAATCACGATGATTGACTTCAGAGCGAGTCTGGAAGGGATCCTCGAACTTTTGTGTGTGTGAGGCTTGACCTAACGTTTCCTTCACGGATATGTTAGGTAGTAAGGCGATCTCTTCGCGAGAATCGAGCCTTTGTCTGTCGCTAGGACCAGCGGACGAGTCGAGTATCGGGTAGGGAGCGCTTCGTGGGCTAGAGCTCCCGACCGCGCCGTGCTCTGCTTCCTCTTGCATGAGGAAGTAGGACGGGCGGCGCTCCATCGATGTACCCGAGTTGATTAACTCGTTTTTAATACCTCTCCGTATAGGATGCAGGATTTGGAAGGTGGACTCGCTTGACAGAGCTTCTTTCCTTTGCTCGGATGTCAGGGTCCTACCTTGTAGCCTTGAAAAAGGCTTCCTTGGACGATAAATTAGAGCGGATGAGCTGAGTAATTTATCGGCGTGCCCCGGCGGTCGGTTAAGAGCTTAGTGCTACAAAACCCGGGCGACACGTCTCGAACGTCCCAGCGGGCGTACGATCTAATGAGGATATCAATAGATGTACCGGGTGGCGTTCTGACAGAAGAACTACGTTGGGCAATGAGCAGGATAAAAGATCACTGGACTCGTAGATGCCAAAGTGAGATCTGTGAAGAGAGGAGATATGCCTTGTGAGCAATAAATTGCCGTTCTGAGAAGAACTCGTGAGCAGAAGGGTCGTCAGCGTAGAGCGTGTAGAAACTTCGTACTGGTAGAGTGTAGTCGTCGAGAGCGGTGAGTGGAATGAATTACGGAGGGCTCTGTGCGGGGTCTTTATAGGGAGGTGGCCGCCTCCTGCCGCCCCCTGGTTGGTCCGCTTAATTTCATTAGTTCACCATGTGTTTCCTTATTGGCTCGCACATTGTTTTCTCAGAATCTGTGAATATGATAGCTGAGTTGGTTTTTGGGGGTGGCTTCCCCGCGTCCGTCTCTGAGACGGGGTCCCCGGGGGTGGCTTCTCTGCGTCCGTCGCTGAGACAGGGTCCCCGGGGTGGCTTCTCTGTGTCCGTTGTTTAGACGGGGTTCCTGGGGGTGGTTTCTCTGCGTCCGTCGCTGAGACAGGGTCCCCGGGGTGGCTTCTCTGCGTCCGTTGTTGAGGCTGGGTCTCTCGGCCCTCTTTGCTTCTGAACCAGAGGCGGTGGTAATTTGCTTGCCGCCTCCTGGTTGGTTCGTCTATTGTCTCTCGCGCAATCAGAGTTTCTGATTGGCGTGTAGGCTTGCTAGAACCGTCCTTGTTAGTTCTAGAGGACATTTGATTGTCTGTTTGAGTTTTCTCATTCAAGGCGACTTGGTTCGAAATACTTGTCGCGTCTCTCTCGCCCAGTAAGTGTTTAGGGAGGTCGCCTTGTATGTTATTTGATAATATTTCATTATTGAGAGAGAATATCGCATTTTCTCTCTGGTGAAATATTTTGTTTGACGGAGTTATAACTCGACGTCTTATAAACGTTTGTGTGCCATGTCTACCTCTTTTTGGTAGCCCTGAAAAGGGCTGTTGAAAAGAGGGGGTGGTTTTCACCACAACCGGTTTCGTAGATTTTTCTACAAGGAAGACGATGGCGCAATCGGATCGCGAAAAAAGTATCGAGAAATGGGTCGCGGATCGAGAAATTAAAGAGTAGGGACCCTTTTTCTCAAAAATTCCGACGAAAAACTTCGTTTTTTCTGTTTAAAATATACCCCATAAATGTACGTATTTCGGGACGGTTTTTGAAAACGAAATACAGGTTTGATTCCGCCGAATCTGAATCCGAAATCGGATATTGAAAAAAGTGACGGGAAGTTGGTCAAATAGCGAGGGGAAGGGAGGCGAAGCGATTAAAATGACAAGCTAATCGAGCCCGCCGCCGTTTCACAATGTTGCGAGCAGGCGCCTACGCCTGGCGCCTGGCCTACGTATGCGCGCGTTGAAGGATGGAACTTTTCCGTTCGACAGACATTTCAACAGAATAAATATGGGTTTTGTCCTACACATATACAGCAATACCTTGCGAGCGAAGCGAGCAACATCCCCTGATAAACTTTTCGTGGTTCCACGTAGTTTTATAAGATTTCATATAGGTTTATAAGAATTTCCAACGGAAAAAAACATCTGCCAAGTTGGGTGGGCAGTATAACTTCCTCAAGTGAGTGAAGCGAGCAACATCCCCTACAGACGTTAAACCTACCCTTAGGGATCTACCGTTTGCGAGCGAAGCGAGCAACATCCCCTACATGTTTCAATTGTAATACATCGCATGTATACAGCCACACCTTGCGAGATAAGCGAGCAACTTAATGGGGGGGGGGGGGGGGGTCCAGGGTTTTTCCTACACATATACAGCCGTACTGAGCGAGTGAAGCAAGCAACATCCACTACACACGTTAAACCTACCCTTAGGGACCTACCGTTTGCAAGCGAAGCGAGCAACATCCCCTACATGTTTTAATTGTAATTCATCGCATGTATACAGCCACACGTTGCGAGCGAAGCGAGCAACTTGATGGGGGGCCCGGGAGGCTTGCCCCCCGGCTGGACGTGGAGGCGAGTGAAGCGAGCCGGAGCGGCTAGTACTGAAGAAAAGGAGACTGACAGCATAGGGCTTCCGCAGGAAGAAATCCCAGGCCTAATGGCTTAAATTTCCCCAAAAGGGCCCCTTTTTAAAATTGGGGATACTATGGCTGTGCTATGTCCCTAAACTTGTTGCTTAGCTCAACAAACTTCTTAATCTGTTTCCTCTAGGTTTCGAGTGAGGCCCTTTCGATTGTATAGTGTCCTAGGGCTTCTTGCCTAGATCTCCAGAATCTAGAAAGTGTTCAGCTGTATCGTCTCCGTTTCCACATTCGCAGAGTGAGAAGATACCTTGGACATGATAAAAAAAGGTCCTCTTAAAGCTGAAATGCCCTGTGAGGACCCCTATTAGTTTCCTCATTTGCGTTCTACGCTGTGTTATAATCCAGTCTGATCGACTCTTATCATAGCCAGATATGCATATCCTAGATTGTCTATACCTATTGACCTCTTTCCTCCATAGCTCATTTAGATCTTTGTTGGCCCAGGTGTTTGCCTTGGCTTTACACGCGTTACGCATTATGCCTAAGGCTGGGGTTGGCCTGTAATAGTTTCTAGACGACCCCTGCCTGGCAAGGCGATCTACCTCCTCATTCTCTATGTGACCTTCGTGGCCTGGCACTCAATTGACATTCACTTTGTTGTCTAATTGGGTGCCTAGCTTGGTCGATTTATCTTTAGCCTCTTTTATCATTGTTGAGGTAGTGACCGGATTCATCAGTGCTTTGATGCAAGCCTGGCTATCTGTATGTATGACTACTTGTCTGCTTCTCGTATTATTCTCTATTAAACTGTCAACACACATGATAATGGCATACAGCTCACTCTTGAAAACAGTGGTGTGTGTATCCAGAGTGAAGCACTCAGCTATATCCAAATCAGGTATGTATATACCAGCACCTGTTCCGGTCGTGCTCTCAGACACGACTCTGGAGCCGTCTGTAAAGCATGACAGTCGAGTCCTTTGAGTTCTAGGGACTAGCCTGTCCCAATTTCCCCTATCGCCTATGACGTACCTACGTAGTGGGATCCTTCCATAAGTAAGTTTTCCCAAGTTCGTCATGTGGCATTTTCATTTCTGGGATAAACCCTTGTGTAGCTGGTGCTTTTAGAGTATGGCTTGATTGTCTGTTATGAGTTAGTGTGTGGTAGTTGTGCTTCCACTCACCCGTCCTCATAAGCCTGATGGTAGCATGCATTGACTGTACCATTGCTTGTGTGTTTATGGATGCAAGACCCAGAATTATCTGTAGACTCCTAGTAGGAGTAGTCTGGAAAGCACCCGTCACTAGCATGCAGATGACTCTGTCTAACTTATTCAGGATGCTACCCCCCCCCCCCCCCCCCTGATTCCGGGCCACCGAATAATAGTCTTGGCAGTATGATAGCCCTATTTATCCACTAAATATTGTTGAATGCTGGAAGAAGCATCACTCATGTGGGAAGTGGATGTACCAGGGGATGAGCTCACCGAAGGGTAGTTGAAAGTATTGAAATAGTTTGATGAATGGGGAGTGGTGTATTTCACGAGGACATTCATCATTCCAAGCGAGCTTGTAGTTTGTGTTCACTCGGAATCTTGCGCAAAAAAAGCAGCAAATTCAATCAATATCGGTGGTCATCATCTTGTGCTTCATCAGAAGCCTTCTGAAATAATGACAACTTTTGCCTCTCAACTTCCTGAAATATTTCATCCGTCTCAACCTGTTCTTGTAGTTTTAGGTTGCGTTTTAAAGGACTTTTGAATTCCTTTCGCCTTGGTGTAGTGGGTATTATTCCCCCACCCACTTCAATGCTTCAACGATTCCACCAAATTCATTTTGAGAACCTTCGGATTGAGAGAACTCATCCAGTTCCTCTGGTGCAGTGGGAATGCTTGTTTGCGTATCTTTCGGTATTATGGTGTCGGACAAGAATTCCATTAGAGTGAAATAGGGCCATTGCTTTGATGAGTCGGCAGCCTCTCCAGATTTTTCCTGCCAGACACTTCTTCAGCTTTTTCCGAAACGGGTCCCTCAATCCTTTCCACTTCTTCTTAATTTCCGCAACTGAAAACATTTAAAAAAAAATCTTAAGAACCTATGTTAGTTTTTTTAAAATTATTTTCCTCTGTTTCACATATTTAGCTACTGGATCGTCTTTCGTCACAATAAGCTTTTCTTTCCGGATATCCGAGGTGACAATTGGAAGAATTGTACTTGAAACTTGTCAAGTGATTTGGGATTGTCAGCATGATGAACATATGCCCTTTCCATCTCCTGAATAGATTGATCACATTGCCTCTGAATTTTGGGAAAAGTGGAGATTTCCTAATTGCGTAGGGTGCATCGACGGGTGCATCCAGCTCATTCGGGAAGCATGTACTATAATCACAAAACGTTTTTCTCAATCATTCTGCAAGGACTAGTGGATGCGAATTATAAATTCATTAGCATTGATGTCGGAGCTTATGGAAAACAAAGTGATAGAAGAGTTTTTGGATATTCAAGACTGGCTAAAGCTGTGAAGAAAAGAGAAGCTGTGAAGAAGAATGTCTTGAAATCACTTCCTGGTAGCAATATACAGGTACCCCATGTCGTAATTGGAGACGGAGGATTTCCATTGAAGCCGTATTTATTGCGTCCTTACCCAATGGGGGGATTGTCTCCCGAGCAGGAAAACTACAATAAACGTCTGTCACGTGCTTGGCTAGTTGTTGAGTGTGCTTTTGGTATAATTTCCCACGAATGGCGGATTTTACTGAAAGCCATTGAGGTCAAGCCCAAGAGAGCCGAGCATATTGTGAAATGTATTTGTTTACTGCACAACATAATCATTGACCAAGAAGGACACCAGGAAAGGATTCTGGGAACTCCAACTCCGTCTCGTTCAACGTTCACTAGTGGAAGGGCTTCCAAGTTCCAACCGTGGCTGAAAGTCTTCAATGCAAGCGAGAGAGAGCTTCAAAACGTTCTTCTCCCTTCCAGATGAGGGTGCAACCGACTGATGAAAATATCGATTCAAGATTCGAATTCTAATATAATTTGGGTACTGATTTTCATCCAATATTATAGTACGATTATAATAATATTCACATACATTCCACGAACTTTGAGACAAAATGGAACTATCGAACTTTAATAGGAATCGAGCTGTTTCATTTACCTGGCGTCTTCATTTCCGCTTTAATTTCATTCCACAATTTAACTTGAACTTTTCTCAAGTGGTATACTGCAGCAATCTGCAGTAATCTGCATCTGGGTAATGAGATATTTGAGAGGAACGAAGAACTTTGGTCTCATGCCCTCTGGTGATGGAGACTGCATAGACTGTTATGTTCATGAATTCCTGAGACTATCAACCGAAGGGGGATATTCCAAGACCCGCTATGTCATTTATCTCTTGGAAATCTAGTTGCTTGATACAAAGCACCAAAATCATATAGCTCTCTCCACTGCAGAGAGTGAACATGTTGCAATGAGGATGGCTTGTAGAAAACTAGCTTCACTATGGTTTAAAAGTAAACCTACCATTATTTATTAGGATTTTAAAGCGGCCACCCGCTCAGTGGAGGTAGATTGAAACATTTCAACTTGTCAAATCTGAAACATTTGGTTTGGGTGTCTTAATTCTAGATGAACAGATGGCTTGGTTTGGGATGGCGAACACATTGACAAAGTCCCTAACCAACACTAAATTTGTGGCAATTAGGAAGTTAATGATATTCCAACCAATGGGATTACACATTATGTGTGGAAATTGTACTGTTGCAGATCATATTTAATGAGAAGTTATCTACTCTTCAATCCAGCCAATGCCGAGCAGTCTCCAACCGTGTCATAACCATCCGGTCTTGTGCGTAATCCAGTGTTGCAGTAAACACCCAATGTCTTCCACATAACTGGATGGCAGCTTGGAGGAGTGTTGAGAGAGTGATCTCCCATCAATGTATTCATGACTGCATCCTGGACATAATTTGGATAACACTGTAGAATTATAGTTCGGATACCACCCATAGCCGGTGCTAGTGGAGTCAAGTTGAATCCATGAATCCTTTGTCTCCTAGAGCGCAAAGAGCTATACATTCCGATGGACCCCCATCTCTCCTTTTTGTTGCTCATCTCCGGTATTGAGCCGAACCCCGGTCCCAATGGCACTCCAACGTTACAGGATGTGATGGATAAACTTCAGGATCTCGCAGTAATCAGAGAGGACCTGACCAAAGTTAAGGCTGATGTTATCTCAGTGATAAAATTAAATGAAACTGTCATGCAAAACAGTGAAAAAATAGCTAAGCTCGAAGATAGACTAGCTAATTTAGAAGGCGTCACAGAAACACAACGTCGTCATATGGACAACAGAATACGCGCAAAAAATATGATTATTTATAACTTAGTCCTGACAGATAAAGAACCTCTCTACGTGGGAGTTCGAAAATTCGTCTCTGAAAAATTAGGAGTTGAGCTATCATCGCGAGAAATCGAGCGAGCGCATACCATGAAAAAGCAAGTGGGACGACCTCCCCCTATTTTTGTCACGTTCTCTACGCCAGGGCTACGCGCTGAATGCTTACGGAATTCCCGAAGGTTGAAAGGCACTGAAATTTATCTGAGAGCGGATATCCCTGAATCCGTCAGATTATTACAGAAAGAGTTAAATGTGTATAGGAAAAAAGCTGTAGCAGACAGGCAAAAAACGTACATCAAGTATGACAAATTGTTCGTGAATGGGGATGTTTGGACCATACAGGAGTTGAGAACCAAGTTTGAATTGGCAAGTAGTGAGGACGGGATGAGGGGGCTGGATGAAGGGGAGAGGACCAGTCGTGACGATGTACATCATGAAAAGAACGCTTTGAACCCGGGTCATACTGGCCGCAGGAGAAGGAGGGACGAATTGGAAAACAGCCCCGAAATGAAATGGCGCCTTAATAAGAAACCTGCACCTGCAACCGGACGAGAAGGATGTGGATCTCCATAGCAACGAACCTTTCAACCAGCGATCGCCGAGGAGTTGTCGTATGTCAAGATTATGAGTTGGAATTCAAACGGACTAAGTCGATTGTTTCAGTGTGATTCAAATGCGTCTAATTTTCTATGCGAATATGATGTAATTTGTCTACAGGAAACTTGGTCAGATAATCAAGTGAAGTTGCCTGCTTTTCTAGAGAATAATTACTGGGTTTTTGAATCTAAGGCAGTGCGAGTACATAAAATGGGTAGGGCAATGGGGGGGTTGGTAACGTTGATTAAGAAGGATGATTTATTTGAAGACTGTAAGATGGTTGAAGTTACAAGGT
This sequence comes from Adelphocoris suturalis, assembly GCA_030762985.1. Classification (NCBI taxonomy): domain Eukaryota; kingdom Metazoa; phylum Arthropoda; class Insecta; order Hemiptera; family Miridae; genus Adelphocoris; species Adelphocoris suturalis. The sequence continues at coordinate 38,873,397 of CM061040.1, forward strand.
TTAATTTAATTTTGGAAATTCCGCGGCTAAAATGAATAGTTGGCAATTTTTATGTTAATGAGGGGAATTCTTATGATAATTTTTTCGACAGTTTAATAGGGATATTTGATCGAATAGAGTGCAACTACCCTACCTGGCAAGTGGTTTTAATTGGGGACTGGAATGTTCGTATTGGAGATTTAAACCAGGGGGATGAAATGCAGTTCTCCAGGTCAAAATTTAGTGTGGTCAGGACAAGTAGAGATGAAAACAAGAATAATAAGGGAATTCGTTTAGTAGAAATTATGGAGAGTTATGGGTTCGTCGCACTTAATGGACGTTCTAGGGGGGACATACCTGGGAATTACACCTTTCACGGGCCGAGGGGTAGCAGCACTGTTGACCAGTGTTGGGTAAACATGAGGGCTATGGACGGGGTAGAGTCGTTTCGGGTTGGTGACACCTTGGGGGTGTGGTCGGATCACTCTGAATGTATGTTACAGCTACGATCGTGCATGAGGCCGACTGTGGGGCGAATTGGAGGAAACGATAGGAAGCCGAAAATTAAATGGGATTCCGACAGAGCTGGAGATTTTCAGAGGGCTTTGAGTATTGGGTTGGAAGGTTTTCCCGAGGTAGAGGATGCACTTCATGCGTATGACACGTTTAAGTCAAGTGTAATGAGTGCAGTTTCCACGGCGGGAATGATTAAAGGGACCACCTATGGGCGAAAGCATAAAAACGGGAAGCGTGATGAACCCTGGTATACCAAGGAGTGCCGAGATAAGTTGAGAGGTGTTCGGAGGTCACTTCGGAAATGGAAATATGGGAAAGGAAAAATAAGTGAGTACCTAGAACAAAAAATTAATTATTTCTCACTAACTAAGAAATTGAGAAACGACTATGCGGAGGAATTAAGCATAATCATCTCAGGAGCTCGAAATTCGAGAGAATGGTGGGAAGCGATAAGAAAGGTTCGATACCGTGAATTTAAAACCTCAAAAATTGATCTGTGTAATTGGGAAACCTACCTAGGACGTACCTATGCCCCACCCCTGATGAGTTGGGCCGCAGGTCGTGATACAAAGGTAATTTACCCTGAATTGAACCGGCCTATGACTCCGAGTGAAATCAAAACAGTTCTTTCTCGGTTAAAGGCGAACAAGTCTCCTGGTGTAGATGAAATACCTAATGAAATATGGAAACACTTGAGTGACAAGGGTGTTGAGTGTTTGACAAATATTTTTAACAAATTCTTATATCGTGGTTTTGTACCTGAAGAGTGGGGTGAGGTCGTCTTGAGAATGATACCGAAAACGTCAGATGTCGATGACATAAACAAGCAGAGACCCATAGCACTCCTAAACACGATTGTCACCCAGTGTATATGTGAAAGACTGACGAATTGGGCGGAGGAAAAAGGTGTGATTCCGGAGTCGCAGGCTGGGTTTCGTCGGGGTAGGGGTTGCACTGACAACATTTTTGTCCTGTATGCACTGATCGGCTTAAAACTACAGCTTCCAAAGGGTAATCTCTATTGTGCCTTTGTAGACTACCGCGATGCATTTGGTTCCCTTCCGCACGAAATAATCTGGTGTGTTTTGTCACGCATGGGTATAAGGGGAAATATTCTGGATGTTTTGATCAGTCTATATCGCTCAGCAAGGGTTGCAATTAGGACTACCGAAGGTGACACTAACTTCTTCCCTGCGCATCGGGGCATCTTACAGGGTGATTCTTGTAGCCCCTTGTTGTTTTCTCTGTTCCTCGCGGGCCTTGAAGACTATATAAGGGAGAGAGGGTTTGAGGGTGTTTTCGTGGACGGGGTGAATGACATATTGTCATTGTGTTTTGCCGATGACCTATGCTTGATGGGAACCACAAGAAGTGACATAACCCGCAAGCTGAACGCCTTGTTTGAGTTTTCCGAATCAATGGGACTCGTAATCAATCCAACTAAGACTAGGGTGGTATGTTTCTGCAAAAGGGGAGGGATGGATATCGAACACGAATACTCAATGGGGGACGTTAAGGTTAGTGGTGCCACGGAATACGTTTACCTGGGAATTCCTTACAACTCATCTGGTGTTTTTTGTAAAGCAGCCCTAAACTTTAAATCAAAAGCCTTTTCTGCTTGGGGGGCGGCTAGACAAATATTGGTCCGGGGGAAATGTCATAATTGGGCCTCTACGTCCCGACTGGAGGATGCCTTGGTGGAGTCTGTTTTATTTTATAATGCAGAAATCTGGAGCCTAAGATATTTTGAGGAGATTGAGAAGGTCCAGACCAGATTCATAAAAAGTACCCTTTTGCTGCCGATGAGCACTCCGGGATATATACTGAGACTGGAAACAGGTAGGGACAGATTGAGTGTGAAGGTTTTTGACAGAGTCCTAGGCTGGCTGATAAAAGTATTGAAAATGCCTTTAAATAGATATCCTCGAATTTGCCTAGACAAGTTGGTCGGGACTGTTGAAAATGGTACGAGTTTAAAGAAATTCAACTGGGCTGCGCAGGTGAAGGAAATTATATGCGGAATCGGGTACTCGGGGGTGTGGGGGAGGCTTGATTGTGAAGAGCTGAGAGATAAACGAGAGGAAATGGTTTTTACTTACAAGATGAAGTTATTTTAAGATGATCTTCAAAGAATGTTCAATTCCACCTACAGTAATTTGTATAGTAAACTGACATGTTCGTACCATACTCCAGAACTCGACGAATTCACTAGCAGAAAAGCGCATCCTTGCCCTACTTCGGCTTTCAAATAGGAACGTTATAAGGGGATGGGTTAGGCGAGAAGCGTTTAAAGTGGATCAAAGGGAAGGATGCTTGCTATGCAACTGGAGAAAAGAAGAAACATTATGTCATATTTTTTGTGAGTGTCCCGAGTTGTCGAATTTAAGACGTACTTTCTGTGGGTTCAGCCGTATAAGTGAGGAACATTTAACTGTAAATTTGTTATCAGGAAAGAGTGTGGCTGAAACAAAAATGCTTTGCGCTTATTTTATCAGTTATGTGAACAAACGCCGTTTCAAGATTAGGTTATTAGAAGAGGCTGGATTGGAGATTGCCTAATTGAGATTGTCTCTAATGTAATAATTGTAATTGTCTCTAATGTAATAAATTTTATTATTAATTATGTACCTACCTAAGTTTAAAACCTAGTTTAAAATTTGAGTAAATTTAAATAGTATATTTGTTTATTTTGTTTTACGAAAAATGGAGTCTCATACTAATAAATATTTTCAAGAGAATAATGTTTATTTAAGGAAGGTGGGATAGCTCCCATGCATTGAATAGGTATATTACCTATATCAATAAAGACTGATTTGATTGATTGATTGAATCCATGAATCGATCATTCATTTAATTGTTGGAGTACCTACAAATTGCTTCATTACAGTGCAGTTCTTTTTCGCTCTTTCAAGAATCAATACTAGTGCCATTGCAGAGGAGGCAATTATGATGGGGATAGCTCATGCCTGAATAACACTGAATATATTCGGAGGTGATTTCACTTCTATATTTTATTTAAATAGCCCGATAATTCTCAGTCACGCATATACACTTTACATGCTAATCCATCTTTTGGTCAGAATCACATTATTCAGTGAGAAACATATATCGCACCCATCCTAGAATAAGGGTACAACTCAAAAATTGTCATTTTCTGCAAATCGCATTCAAAGTTTTCCTTCCACACCATTGGCTACCCGTTCTTTGGAACACGATGAACATAATTTATCTTTGCGAAACTTGTTTCCTACATTATTACTGTAACGCCCCATGGTGAATAAATAGTTTTTTTGCCAGTGGGAAGGGAGTGGGGGGAACGGTTTTGTTGATTTTTCAAGAATTTTTGAGTTGTTCCAACTCAAATACAGAAATCTCACCAGTCAGGATCCAAAATGTTCAGAAAAGAAAGACACAAGTTAAAATTGTCCACACAACAAGGAAACAACTCAAAACGAGACACAGACTGATTGATGTCAACTGAGTTGTGTCTTTCTTCCTAGGACGTGAATTGGTTACTCCCTCCATAGAAGAAAGACACACGCACTGTCTAGCGGAATTAGAGTGCCCTACACATATCTCCACCTTCTACAGACTAACTAGACCGTTTCTACTTCTCAGAACCACAACTAACTCAAAAATCGCGATTTTTGAGTTGTACCCTTATTCTAGGACGGGTGCGATATAATCATCTTTTAATAGCAGAGATTTTGAGATATTTTTACAGACACATTAACATTAGACAGCTTTTGCTAGGAATCTTTGCAGAAACCTTTTTTATGGAAACTATATTTACTTAGGTAGGTGAACATCGTCAAAGGCATAGTAAGAGACTAGTAAGAGAGATTCTCACGCATTGCCGATCAGAAATATTTCAGTTACCAACACTCTCAACCTGCTTAGTAACTATGTCGATCAACCTGAGAAAGTCTACGGCAAGTTTACCTACTATTTTACTAGACATCCCAAGTCTTACAGGAATCATTTGTATTTCTTGAAGTAGGTAACCAAAAGACCTCGGAAGACACACTCAATTACCATAATAAACATAATTTTCGATTCTGTTACCAACAACTCAAAACCGAGAGTGATAGGAAAAAATACGTTATATTTATTCAAACGATTTCGCCCATTATCCAATCACGACTTCTAGGTTAGATAGACTTGCTAGGTTTTGCCTAGGTACACCATGTCTCTTTTATATGGCCCACACACGGGAAGTTGGCAATAAATTCAATAGGTATATTTCCATCACGTTTTTGTTTTTACGCAAATCGTCGTGGATTTTAATATTCTACGCTAGCAGAATAGCTTAAATTAATATTTATATCTACCCACGTTAGTTAGGTACCTTCCTAATTTAGTCTGTACCTACTTATGTTGATAGATTTGAAAAGTTTTGACATTATTTCCTGGTCTTTACTATGGCCCTATCGCGGTGGGAAATTGTTACAATTTTTCGTCACCCAAAGCGTAGGTAACGGAAAAGAGGCAAAGCTGAAAATTATGTTTACTTTAGACCCCTAGATGATATGATCTGAGAAAATACATTACATAACGTTACGATATGACGAAATACTTCAATAATAACAATAATCTAAGCGAACATAACGACAATGTACACAGACTAGATTATAATTTATAAAACGTCAAAAAAAGGTAAATCTACGTCAGCTTGCCCATTAATCAGCCAAACCAGGGAAGATGATGATGGGTGTTGCGCAAAAAATGGAAATGTCTCCTGAGTTGCGGATTTATCGGTGAGCTGACGTTTAAAATTGTATATAAAAATAGGTAGGTAATTACCAAAAGCAAATATTAGATGAATCGACTTCTATTCTCTTCTAAAAATCAGGTATTCAAAAAGGCAAAGAGAAGTTGGAAACTTGAAAAGATAGGCGATCTCTGATCAAAAGAGATTTTTTCGTGAATCTTTTGTCGATTAACCCTTCTAGGGGTTTTGAGGATTGGTAAGGGCTGAATCAGTCACATTCTAGAAATTGCCGCAACTTGTAGAAGGAAAGTAAAGTCGAAGAAAGAGAATAAGGAGGGTGACGAAAGGTTGTAGCTATCCTCCTCGATCACCCCTTCCAGTGGTTGAATAGCCCCAATTTACGTTGATTCGCTTCCAATAGCCTGGGATCCTCCACTTACTTTCCTAAATTTCTCTCTTTTCCCCTGCTTTTGCCGTCCTTACATCCCTTCCTCACCTCATTCGTCCTGCGGCACTTTCCGTTGAGTTCATCCTGAAGAAAAAGTTGCTTCTCGGCATTCCTTAGCCGTGGAAAGGGATATTGCGATTCACTGCATGTCTCGATCCCCTACCTACCTACACTGAGAGCCCTTTCCCCATTGATGTGTGAATCGGGAAAGATCAATCGTCCTCTACACGTTTTTTAAACCTACCTAAAGCAAAAATGTCAGCTTAACATGCCGGCTGCTATTATTTCGAGATAGGTTGGTATTTTTTCATTAATTGTATTCAGGGTCCGGAATAAGTATTCATCCTCACGGGTTCATTACTTATTAGATAACATTATTTAATATCTTAGAATAATTTATCATTGGCCTCACAGTATTTAGGCGAATATAAGAACAAGTAGTAATATAATACATCATTTTTACGAGAGAGCGATTTCTGCTATTTACCACATCATGGAAGGAAATGAAATGAATAAATGACATGATTAAGTTTATTTGTATATAAGCCTTCCGGCGTTACAAGGTTCATGAACAATGTACAAAAATAATATTCACACTGTCGATGAAGTAGTAATATCTACACTAAGCGGACAAAGATACACCCTACTAGACGCATACCCAATACCAGATCTCGAACTAATAGTCTCCCAAGTTGTAAAATTCATATTTCAGCACTGTAGATTTCCGCAGTGCTTACCACCAAATTCCCCTCCGAGAAAAGTATACCATATACGGCTTTCGAAGCCTGCGGAAGGTCATATCAATTTCGTCGCCTAATAGAAAATAATATACCTAGAAAACAATACAATTTCTCCTGATCCTGATCGCCTAAAGCCATTGCTCAACTTACCCCCTTCTAAATGTACTAAAGAACTTGAAAGGACTATTGGCATGTTTGCATATTATTCTAAATGGATTGCAAATTATTCTGATAAGGTCAGACGAATTTTAGAAACTAAAACATTTCCACTCACTCCTGAAGCTATTTCCGACTTTGAAAACTTCAAAATTGAAATTTCTAAATCAGTTGTTAAAACAATAGATGACACCGAACCATTTACTGTCGAAACAGATGCCTCGGACTTCGCCATATCCACTGTTCTCTCGCAGGGCGGACGCCCAGTAGCTTTTTTTTCTCAGAAGCTCAATCAAAGTGAGCTTAAACACCCTCCTGTTGAGAAAGAGGCCTATGCTATCGTCGGAGCTCTAAAAAAGTGGAGACATCTCTTATTAGGTCGACATTTCAAAATTATAACTGATCAGCGGTCCGTATCGTTCATGTTTGATACCAAACACACTAATATAATTAAAAAAGAAAAAAATTCAAAGATGGCGCCTAGAACTCTCATGTTATTCGTATGCTATTTTATACAGACCGGGCAAGCAAGATCAAGTAGCCGATACCTTTTCCAGAGTTTGTAGCTCAATCCACCCGAACAAACTTTATTCTCTTCATTGTGATCTTTGTCATCCAGGCGTGACACGAATGGTGCACTGGGTACGGACTCACAATTTACCCTATTCGGTTTAAGATGACCGGATCTTGTGCCTCCTGCAATGCTGTTATACCTAAATTTCTAAAATATAGTAGTCCATTGCTGATTAAAGCTATACATCCATTCGAGAGACTTAGCATGGATTTTATGGGGCCTTTATTACCATCACGATAAGAAAAAAAAAAAAAAAAAAAAAAAAAAACAAGTACCTATCTACTCACAATAATACTCGTAGATGAGTTTTCAAGATTTCCTTTCGCCTACCTTTGCCCAAATACCAACTCATCTACTGTAATAGGCTGCCTTGTAAATTTGTTTACCTTTTTTTGTGTTCCTTCCTATGTCTACACAGATCGAGGCACCTCATTCATTTCCAAAGAAATTCAAAATTTCCTTCATACTCGCGGTGTTGGTTGCTACATCAATGTCATTTACCTATAACCCAGCTGGAAATGGACAAATTGAACGGGAGAATGGCACGAATTGGAGAACTATCTCGCTAGCTCTAAAACAGCAAAATCTTGATACTCGTGAGTGGGAAGCAGTCCTTCCAGATGCTCTCCATGCTATAAGATCACTTTTGTGCACGGCTACCAACGAGACAGCACATGAAAGGATGTTCAAATATCTAAGGAGATCAGCGAACGGATGTTCACTTCCGTCGTGGATGATACCTGCAACTAAGGTCTTGATGAGAAAACATGTGCGATCAAGGAAATTCGATCCACTAGTCGAAGAAGTAGAACTTATTCATGTAGGTAGGTATACCCTTTCTACGCCAAAGTAAAGCTTGATAATGGAAGGGAAACAACGGTGTCTCTCATACATTTGGCACCAAATAGTGGTGTGGTATCGGGTTCCGGTATTGAGCCGCAACCGTTGGTTCAAGAAGAAAAAGAAGATACTCAAGGACCACACTTACTGTCGTCTCATATTCTTCTGGCAAGCCATTGATTAGAACGTTGCATATTCGTTCGTGATGATATATTTATCCAGTCCATATTATTACGTCACTGTGTTTGAAATCATATGATTCTCCAAAAACTTCATGTTTATTTTCTCCTCATTTCTATTAGCGAATTGCGACTTAAATATAAATCAGGTTTTCATTCCATCGTTCCTCGTCAATCATACAGGTGCATCCTGCCTTTATTAGCACGTCAGAACCATAACACAAAACTCTGTTTATGTACGTTTCCAAGTCCTCATCTTGATACATTTTGGACGTAAAATGGCGGCTTAGTCGAGTCTACCTGAAGCATTGAAGATAATTTATCCCAGTAAATCTTAGGACAAGAAACATCTAAAATATCCTACTGAATATCTTCTGTTAGTTTTCTAGCTATTAAGTCAAGTCGTCCTTCAGACGCTGAGTCCGAAAATATATAATACCTAACACCTAAACGTTTCTCTCTTTTTCTTTTGTATAAAGGCCAACACTTTTCTTCATCTTTTGTTGTGACTATTTCCCATAAATTTTGGTCTTCAAGCTCTAATCGTACGTTAAATGACCATGTTTTATAATTTCTTTTATTGAGTTTTACACCGTTATGGCATTTAGAATTACTCAGCTCGTCTCACCCATTCATTCCGACAAGTAGCACAGAAGAATCACAGGGTGAATTTATAACCTTAGTTAGAATATAGGCGATATAGGATGTATGATACAAAATCAGACATGTATTCACATACACAATTTGCAAAACGTAATGAACTTTTCCCAAACTACGGGACGATTGAATCTAAGATACTAAGATACTAGATTCTAAGATACTTGATGCCATTCAATAATCAACATTAACACTGCATGACTGACACTTTTTTTTTCTTTTTTGTCATTGAAAACAATGTTTATAGGTAGACTTGGAAGCAAAATTGTGTTAATGTAGGTAATTGTTTTAAACGTGCTACTATGGTTTAAAAATGTGCTAATTTAGCTGTTATATCGCAATGCGCAACAAACTGTGGTCGCGTGAAGTGGGCTTTAATTAAGAGAATAATTAGAAAGCGTGAGTGAGCGAGAGAGAAAAGTCATGTATAACTGGTCAAAATGGGAGTTGCTCATGAGGGCGGGGGGGGGGGGGACACTAAGATTCTATGAGTAACAAATTAATTAATGAAGCTGATTGTGATTATTTCCACATACTTAAATTCAAAATCAATAAGTCCCACATTGTACAATAGTTGGCGTAAGTCTGTTCATTTTTTATCCGGTAGTATCGCAGAACAGTAGACGGGTGGGGGTTTTTCTTTTTCAAATCGAGTTTTAATTGTATGCACCTTGACTGAGTTTTTCTTGGTCGATTACGAAGGTTTATTATAGGAACTATTATAGTACAATGCCTAAACAGAAAGGATAGGTCACGCTAGTTGAGGAACAAAAATGCTATTTAACATTTCCAAACATAGAGGAAGGAGACTTTGACAAAAGACGAATTCTGCATTAAATTAAAATGCCGAAAGCGGCTTCCTGATTCCCTCAAGTAAGATTAAACTAATTTTTGTAATCTTTCTTTTTTCTTGATTCTTGAAGAGAGATGGAGGCTAGTCTTTCTCTGGTCCTGGGTAAAGATTATGATGACACCCTTCCGTTGAGCACGTTCCAGACCTTTAACGACCTATAATAATAGCGTTTCTTTGATTGAACACCTCTTTTTTTTATTTTATTTCGCTATCCCAATTTGCTCACTCTTTTTTCTTTCCTTCTTTCAAAATCGCCAAAGGAAAGGAACTCTACCCACCCTTAGTCCATTTCTCCCTTTTCTTGTTATGAAGTAAAGAGACGAAAAAGGGGCGGTCCTAACGAAGTTGCTCTTTTGGAGTTGGAAGACCTCCCCTTGGTACCTTGGGTTGATTGCTGCCATTTCGACTTTTACGATACCTAATTCTTTTATCCTTGATCTGCTTATTGCTTCCGTAACTTTCTAACCGAATTATCTGATACCTAGGTACTTTAGTACCGAGGGCCCCACTCAAAAGTTCCAGTCATGCAGCGTGAGATTTAAGAGTAAAGGAAAAAAAAGCACTATTGTATCCACTTTGTCCGTTAATGTGTATATATTATATATGTATGTGTCTACATATTTATGAATAGGGTGGACAGGAGTTGCTGAGGTAGGGGAACTTTCGTTAATCATACCTCTTTGGAGCTCCTTCATATCCCTACAAGTCAAGGTCATACGTCCCCGTCGTGCAACATGGGTACCCTCTGGGTGAAAAGAGAGTGGCAGAATGACTCGCTGGTGATTGGGGGAGAAGCTCGTGTCAACGGGTCTCCTGTCCCTTTTTTAACGTCTTCCCCATTATGGCTGAAAATCAAAACGAATCTCATAACCGCCCCGCTGGCCCATTGACACACGGGGTCCTAGGGGAGGCGCTCGGTCATCCTCCCCTCATCTTCATCTTCTTCATCCTACCCTTCATCCTCTTCCTCTGCCCTGATTAATGATCACCAGTGTGCCCACTGTGAGAGCCTTCAGTTCCAAGTGTGGCCTCAGTGCCCAAGTCTAGCAGAAGCATCCTGTACAGGCCAATGCTGCAATTTATATAGAGCAAGAGCTGCCAAGATATGCTTCTGAGGATTTGCGGCAAATGGCAGCAGAGGAGGCAGAGTCTGTTTCCCCATGTGTGCGTTTTCTGCCATTCCATCTCTTTGCCATAGGCCCCTCTATAAGCAGCTAATCTAGAATCCAATCCTGAAAATGGCCATGGGGCCTTTCCCGCATCCCCTAAAGTCATGGGGTAGCAGCCTGCCATTCAACAATCCTCCCCCAGGACTGCTGATATTCTTGGAGACTTGAAGACTGAGATATTGAAGCTCAGGGAGCAGGTAGGCCATATTCAAGGTTAAAAGATCGCCTACCTATAGGATCTGGTATGGCAGGCTATTGAGGGGCCTTAAGACTTGGAGGATGAAGTTGTGGCCTATTTACAGAGGATCTTCCCATGGAGGAGGGGTTCGTGGTGGGGCATCATTGAGCTAAATTAGCACATTTTTAAACCAAAGTAGCACGTTTAAAACAATTAGATTACCACAATTTTGCTTCCATGTCTACCTATAAACATTGTTTTCAATGACAAAAAAGAAAAAAAAGTGCCAGTCATGCAGTGTTAAGGCTGTTCAAACCCTCCTTCAGGAGGTTTTATTATCATAACATTTTAAGTAGTTGATCAATTTTCACACTCCAAAGCTTGATTAGTTCAATTTCGTTTGTAGTTAATCCTCAACTAAAGAAAATTTTAAACTGAATTTAAATTGTATGAAAATAGTCAAGATTTCATGGTTTTATAACACTTTCTCAGGCATTTATGGACCGATTTGCATGATTTAAATCACGCTGGATTCTATTTTCCATCCTCTATCTGCTCCGCTAAAAAAAAACAGTCAATTTACGAGTTTGGAAAATTGGAAATGAATGAGCTGAAAACCATGCCACTAGCGGATCGTTCTGGTACTCCCTCGGCGCTGGAAGCAGAAGGAGCGGTAGAGTGGGGGGGGGGGGGCGTCACTCTCAAGGTCACAGGTGGCGGGAGACTCCGCCCACTTCATCTCCGTTCGAGCAGCCGTCAGAATATTCAGAGGGCACTCGCTGTTCTCTCTCCCGCCGATAGACCGAACCACGGCTATAGAGGCTTTGATCTTCCAATGCCGAAAATTTGCTTGCTTTTACTTATTTTTCGCTTGATTTTCGTATTTCCTCGAACGTTTGTTAGTAATTCTGTGAAGTCATGAATCAATGCCATACCAGCTCCTCAAACGATCCATAAATTTCATTTTTTCTTTTTTTTTCTGTACACATCTCAACTACACCATCACTGAACCTGGCTTGTCAAAGCGTGGAAAAAACCCTATTTCTGTATTGGAGTTAAAAATACATCCACAATGAGAATCAGAAAATTCGAGAACATAAAAAATAAAGGTAAAAACTTGGACAAATTACCTATTCATTTGAAAGGACAATAAAAATCGCGTTACCTACATAGGACAAAAATAGAAATAGGAAAAATTAAAAAAATATTTAAACCTGTAAAGCAACATGATCATGAGAAAATTTTCTTAATTGATTTCTCGTGTAATATTTTCATTGAATTGTTTTGAAATGTGAGCACTTTAGCGCTTTTAAATTGTATAAATGTTATGAGAAAAAACTTGTACTCAATAATAATCAGCTTTTTAAACAAATTTTGGATTACAATATCTTTTTTTGTGCAGTTTATACCTATTGATTTTATATAATGACATTTTAAAAGTGTATTTTAGGCATAATTTTATGAATAAATTTGTTAATGTTGTAGTTCATTGTTGATGATCATCTTGAGAGTGATATTAGCCAAAAAATATAAAAAAATGATTCTTTACCGTTTTTTTAGGTAAAAGTAGGGGGAAAAAACTTGATTTATTCAGCACATGTTTTGTTAGTTGACCCATTCATTGTGCTCATCAGCATTGTACATCGTTATTGTGCTTATTTAAATGCTGCCCAATAAAATCGTCCTTTCTTTCGTTCTAATCGTCTTGCGTTTAGTTTTAAATTTTCAATCAATACCTAACATGCTGACAAAAATGTGATGCGATTAAGAAAACAATCTATTATGAGCTAAGGAATTAGCTCTGATTCACTATTTATACTGGATGCTATGGATTCATCAGCCAATTACGATGTGTTCATACAAAGAATGATGACTTTTTAAGACGCTCCTTTTAAGCGAAGCTTCATCAATAGAGGGACGACCTATTGGAATTGATTCAGGCGGTGTTGGACAACCCAAGCTTGAAAGAAAAAAAAACACTCCACTTAATCTATAAAAAAGTCTGCCAAGTTGGGTGAGCAGTTTAGCTTCCTCACATATTGTAACAAGGACGTGTAGAATTAGTTGAAGAAAAAAGTAGGTAGGTACGCCTCAAAATTTCTTTTAGGTCGGCGTTATAAGAAATTAATATTAGCGCATGCGCACAGATTACTATTAATCCCATGGCGGTGAAATTTATAGGTGAAAGTCTAGGGGCTAAACCGCACAATCCTTGAAAATTTCATTAAAATCATTGGTCCATCAGTCTCGGAGTTTTGTCTGTGCGCTATAGTTATTACTCCACAAACCACGATATAATTCATAGGCAATTTTTCTGGAACGTATAACCATCTACTCCCCGAGCTTGAAAGAAATCGAACCAATAGATGATACAAAGTCGACGTTATAGTAAATTAACGTTTGCGCATGCGCACAGGCTAGTATTTGTATGACGGCAATGAAACTTATAGGGGACCGTCTAGAAGCTATCCCGCACAATCACTGAAATTTTTATCAAAATCGTTCCATTTGAAACGGAGAATATGCTTTGGCATGTTTTGAACATGATCCCGTTTTTTGCTATATTTTCCGCCGATGATGGCTTCGTTTATCGTCCATAAACCTCAAATTAAGTGTAGGGTAATAGTCAAATTCACCCTAATTTCACCGGAAATTATGTCGCGTTGATAATTTAAGGTCCCAAAATACCTTGTACCGATAAAATTGGGTATTTTCCAGGATACTCGGTACAGAGCCGTTGGTAATTTGGCAAGGGCTTGAACCGGCATTGTACTTATTCGCCAAATATAGCTGCAAAATGGAGAAAATAGCTAAAATGTTTCCATTTTTCTGTAAAATTCCTTAGTTTTTATCGGTTTTCCGGGGTCAAATTCGTAGTTCTACATTGTCTGAACTGTGGTTGGATGATAGTCAGCCTAACTATCAAGCCTTATTGATATCTGTACAACACCACAAGGAAAAATTTCCTAAAACTTGCCGTAAACGGGATATATGTAGTTGAAACTTTGAAGACTGAATGAAATACATTTTTTTATGTTTCAACATTATATCGAGGTTAATTATTATTTTTGTATATTTTTATTATATGTTATTCTCGTTAAAATGTTATGATTTAAGTTCCACGATCATGGATTCTTTCAGCCTATCGACCAAATTACAGATTGTCCCTCGAGCAATTGAAACTGAAATTGTATTACATTATTTTCAATTATATTACATCATTTTTTATTTAACGATCCAATCATAGTTCAGACAATTCAGAACTACGACTTTGACCCCGGAAATCCGATGGAAGCTACGGAATTTTAGAGAAAAATGGGAAAATTTTAGCTATTTTCTCCATTTGCCGCTATATTTAGCGAATAAGTACAATGCCGGTTCAAGTCCTTGCCAAATTACCAACGGCTTTGTACCGAGTATCCTGGAAAATACCCAATTTTATCGGCACAAGGTATTTCGGGACCTTAAATTATCAACGCGACGTAATTTCCGGTGAAATTAGGGTGAATTTGTCTATTACCCTACACTTAATTTGAGGATTATGGACGATAAACGAAGCCATCGTCGGCGGAAAATATATTAAAAAACGGGATCATGTTCAGAACATGCCAAAGCATATTCTCCGACCATAATAGCATGTTTCTAGTACAATTCTTAACCAGACGACAGCATTTTCAGTGAAATTTTCGATTTTTACTTATCTTCAAGCAGTGCCCTCTGCCAGTTTACCGAATAACTAGTGGAATAAATAAGTTCATCGTGTTCAGCGCATGTGAAAACCCATAAATTGACCCCAAAAAATTGAAATCCGTCCTTCAAATTATCACCTCGGTACCAATTTAGAGGTTGGTTTACGATAGAGGTCGATAACTGATAAAAATCGACCCAGGTAAAGTGGTTAGGATTAATATTTTTTGCTAAAAATTTAAGAGGGTCATTCTGACATACCGAGGAAGCAAAAACGCAATGGGGACAAGAAATCCCAGAACTTTTTTTTTTTTTTTGAACCACCCTAATGTATGTATATATGCATGTATGTGTCATTCCAGACGATAACTGTCCGTAGAATTGTGCTAGAAACTTCAAACAAATTTTAAAATGTTAAGGACACAAAACGAAAGTTCAAGTTAGTTGGCCAGCATGATCGGAGTACATCTTCGGGTTGAAATTTTCAAAAATGTAGTCAAAAATTTCAAAATAGCCTGTTTTTTGCGATTTGTTGTACGAAATAATTTTTTCAGCATACTAACATGTGGTATATTCGGAATCAGCGTAAAATTTCCTATAAGAATATGTATCAAGTTTTCAAAAATTTCAAAGTTGAAAAATCAGTCAAAAATCGCAATAATGCCGTTCGCTAGTTGTAAAAATCGGTAATATTTGCATGAAACATTGTCCAAATTCAGATTGAACTACTCTTATGGAAGTATCCCTGTATAACCAATCCTAGAACCATGCTGTTTAAAACGTAGGTAGTAGGTGCTTTAAAAAAAAAAAAAAAAAAAAAAAAAAAAATGTAATCACAACTGATGAGTTTACTCTGTGCATGTGTTAATAATTTGATTCCATGCTTGTCTATCAAAATCATAAACTTAAATTTCTCAACACGATCAATAGCGACTGAGATGTCGAAGATTTCTTCAAAAATTCGCTCATGGGGTCATGCTGCATGACTGGACTTTGATCTTTCAAAATCTTTATGTTTATGACCCATGTCGTTCTCTGTACGCTATGAGGGACTGATTGTCCTATGTACAACAAAGATTATTCAATTCAATTCAATCCTTCAGGTTACTCAATTTCTTCCGCCGTGCAATCGGCGATTCCTTCCCGTCTAACTCAATTGCTTCCCGCCCAGGTGTTGGTTAGTTTTGAAGCAAAAATTAATTCTTTATAGGACTGAACCC